>JARQOD010000004.1:51199639-51310418 GCA_033576555.1 Oophaga sylvatica | reverse complement strand
ACCCAAACACAACTGTTGGCTACTACTAGTTACCATCCTTTTTCCTTTAGCTTCAATACATTCTTAGGAGAACTGAGAGTGTTATACACATACTAAAGGCCTTGCAATATTGAATTTTAGGGGAGAAATTATTTCGTGAATTTGGCAAATTCAAATTTAAAATGATCCTCCCAACCTTACTTAAAAAGTCTTTTACAAACTATCTTGGCACTAGCCACTCCTCTTAGCAGGTGACATACAAAGATTTGGTATTCAACCAAGCCCCCTTTTACAGAAATCTGCTTTTCACTGCAAATGTCCCTGAGTTGTGTTCATGAAGTAACTGCTCAATATTGTATACCCTGTTCCCCAAAAATAACCTCTAGCATGACTTTTACAGGATTTTTGGACTATGCTTGAAAAATAAGCCCTAACTCAAAACTAGCCCCTTTTACTGTAATGACCGGTGTTAGTGGGTGTGGGGGAAATCAGGGCAAAACATTGGTACCCACTCTCTTAGGGTCCCCCAGCGTTTCACTTCTCAGGCTAAGACTGTATAAGGCACTTCGGTGACATCACAGACATGTGACCATGATGTCACCAAAGGTTCCTTAACTTCAGGAGTCTAGAGGAACTGAAGATGAGACATGCAGGTATGTTCCGTATGTGCAGTGTCTGTACATATACAAATGTATGTGCAGTGAGTGTGTGATGACATGATTATATTTGAATAAATGTTGATTCTTTTTTGTTCAAGAATTAAAATGTGTATTGGTGTTAATGAAAAAGTAAGACATCCCCTGAACATAAGCCCCAATCCATCTTTTGTAGCAAAAAATAGTATAATACCCTTAATTTCGGGGAAACACAGTAGTAGAGCGGATCAAATCTCTTGAAATTCAAAGTCGCAACGCAAGCCTTGGTGAAATTTTCCCTCCAAAATTTGAGTTGCAGCGAATCATTTTTCTGTCAATTACCCTCTTAAAACAATTATTTTAAAAAAATATATATATTATAAAAAGATCATTTAGGTTTTTAACAAAATGAAACCACACCTTTCTCTAAAAGGGCACAAATAGGAATGATAGCTAGGTACACGTCTCAAAAGCAATGAGCTGCGACAAAGTATTGTATCGGTAAGGAATTTGTGGGTATAAAATTGAACTAGTAAAACAAGTGCACAAAAAATATATCTTTTTTAACACTCTCTGAGGTTGACAGTCACATTTAAATGTCTGTAATGTTTGAAATTTGCTCTTTGTATTTGTAGAAAAAAGGACTGCACAAGAAATGCAAAAAGTTGTCATTTTTCAGTGTCAAATACCTGCAATAAAGTTTTTTCTGGTTGATTTTAGTTCTTTCTTCAACAGTAAAAAATAGAACTGAGGGCCTTAACCCTTGTTGGTTTTTAGAGCTCGAAGAATGAAAAACAAAATACCAGCAGCAAGACAAGGTGCCCTACTAGAGTATATCACAGATCAATCAGATCACATGGAGCAAGTTCAGAAAAGAAGCGACCAGAATGGGGACCCGTCTGCAAACCATGTCCTATGAGGAATGGTTAAAGACTTTGTTTAGCTTGCAAAAAAGAAGACTGAGTGGAGACTTAATAACTGTCTACAAATATCTCAAGGGCTGTCACATTGTAGAAGGATCATCTTTATTCTCATTTGCACAAGGAAAGACTAGAAGCAATGGGATGAAACTGAATTGGAGGAGACACAGATTAGATATTAGAAAAACTAGTTAGGGTGATCAATGAGTGGAACAGGCAGCCACGAGAGGTGGTGTTAGGCATCGGGCTACAGCAGGATCTGAACCTGGATCCGAGGAGTCTGCGGTCTCCCATCCAGACCCAACTGAGGTGCTACGTTCAGCAAATAGGGGCCAGAATTAGGTCTCTGGAGCAGGCCGCTCCAGTTGCTGATCTCACTGCAGTAGCTACTCAGGTGGCCGCACAAGCAGCAAATCTCATAACCTCTGCTGCTGTGCAAGCTGCGGTAGCTGCTAAAGTGTCACTACCGCATTTTGCTCTGCCGTAAAAAATTTTCTGGGGACAGTAAATCCTGCAGAGGATTCATTAATCAATGCTCCATTCAATTTGAAATGATGGAGGCATAGTTCCCCTCCGAAAGGGCTAAAGTGGGTTTCGTTATCCTATTGCTAACCCGCTGGACCTTGGAGTGCGCTACACCTATGTGGGAACGGAGTGATCCGGTAGTGACCAATGTGGGTCTCTTTCTTAGAATCCTAAAAAGTGTGTTCCTCGGTCCTCAGGTCACACATGATACAGCTCTTAAGCTGCTTACATTAGTGCAGGGTTCGACCACCGCCAGTCATTATGCCATCCAGTTCAGGACATTAGCGGCAGAACTGGATTGGTCTGAACCTTCGCTAATACCGGTGTTCTGGAAGGGTTTGGCTGGGCATATAAAAGATGCTCTAGCCACCAGGGAGATTCCAACCTCCCTGGAAGAGTTAATGACCCTCTCCAACCGTATTGACTTATGTCATGCAGAAAGCAAGTTGGAGCTGAAAGTCTCTAAACCTCGGTTTCCGTTGGCACCATCATTTTCTAAATCCATTTCCGAATCTGTGGCTACAGACATGGAACCGGAGCCAATGGATATATCCCAGACCAGGAAATGGTCCCCTCATTCCCGTCCTGCGCACCTCTTGGAGTACTCCAATAATAAGGGTTCCAAGCGGGCGGGAGAACGAGAGTGTCTAACCACCATTGAAGGTGGTGTGTTAGACTCAGAGACTTCATCCTCCAGACTAGCCTGTAAGGTAACGTTGCTCTTCAGTACAACCATGGTTGATGCCAAGGCGGTGGTGGATTCTGGGGTCGATGGCAATTTTTTGTCATCAACCTTTGCCCAGAAGCACGCCGTTCCTATGGAACTTCTGTCCAGACCGATAAACATCAGGGTAGTTAATGGTTCCATGTTAGACACCCAAATCACCCACCGGTCTATCCCCCTCACCATGTCGTTTCCTCAGGGTCGTTTCCTCAGGGTCGTTCCTTATCCTTCCCGGAGGATTGGATGAGGTGCTATTGGGTCTTCCATGGTTACGTTCTCACAATCCACATATAAACTGGAACACGGGGACAGTTTATTCATGGGGTGATAAATGTACTACCCAGTGTATGGTGGCATCAACTCGGAAGGTGGTCTTAGACCCGCCGGCCGGTCTAGAGGCACTTCCAGAGCAATATTGGAGCTATGCCGATGTGTTCTCAAAAAAGGCTGCAGAGACCTTGGCTGCCCATAGATTGTATGACTGCGCCATAGATCTGATCCCCGGATCAGAGCCTCCTCGCGGTAGGGTTTATCCCTTGTCTGTCCCTGAGACCCAGGCTATGTCCGATTACATCAAGGAGAACCTGGCCCGGGGGTTTATCAGGAAATCGGTCTCTCCTGCTCCAGAAGAAAGGAGGTGACCTGCGTCCGTGTTTTGATTACAGGGGACTAAACGCAATCACCATCAAGAACAAATATCCCCTGCCCCTGATCTCTGAATTGTTCGACAGACATCAAGGGCTAAAATTTTCACTAAATTAGACCTGCGTGTGGCCTATAACCTCATACGAATCTGTGAGGGGGACGAGTGGAAGACAGCCTTTAATACTCGTGATGGCCACTACGAGTACCTCGTCATGCCCTTTGGGTTATGCAATGCCCCCGCCGTCTTTCAGGATTTCGTCAATGATATCTTTCAAGATCTGCTGCTGTCCTCCGTGGTAGTATATCTTTACGATATTCTGATCTTTTCCCCGTTCCTCTCCACACACAGAGAGGATGTGCGCAGAGTTTTTGATCGTTTGCATGCAAATTCTCTGTATTGCAAGCTGGAGAAATGCCAGTTCGAACAAGAGTCTTTACCATTCTTGGGGTACATTGTATCCAGTAAGGTATTGGCCATGGATCCCCAAAAATTGGTAGCCGTACAGAATTGGCAGGAGCCCCATTCTCTAAAGGCGATGCAGCGCTTCATGGGGTTCATCAATTATTATAGGCAATTTATACCATATTTTTATACACTGGTGGCTCCTTTGGCCGCGCTAACCAAGAAAGGTGCCAACCCAAAAAACTGGTCTAAAGAGGTATCTGAGGCTTTCCGAGAGATCAAGTCTTATTTCTCAAAAGCTCCCGTCCTACATCGGCCAGATGTCAATAAGCCATTCTATTTGGAGGTCGACGCATCCTTTGTAGGGGCAGGTGCTGTCCTTTCCCAAAAGAATGGGCAGGGTCGGAGAAGACCATGTTTCTTCTTCTCCAAGACCTTTTCTCCAGCGGTGAGGAATTATACTATTATGGATAAAGTGTTACTCGCAATAAAATTGGCTTTTGTTGAATGGAGGTATCTTTTGGAGGGAGCTAAACATCCGTTTGTGGTGTATTCTGACCTAAAAAATCTCTCATACCTGCAGACGGCGCAGTGTCTCAACCTGAGGTAGGCTCGGTGGTCCCTCTTTTTGCCCAATTCAAATTTACCATCAATTTTCTAAAAGGGAAGCAGAATCCTCAGGCGGATGCTCTATCTAGGTCCATGGATATGATGGAGGAAGATGACGAGCCCAGACTTATCGTTCCTCCTGAGAGTATGCGAATGGTGGCACCGGTGACTCTAGACCAGGTTCCACCAGGGAAGACGTTTGTTCCCCCGAACCTGCAGAATGAGGTGCTCTCGTGGGCACATACCTCTAAGGTCGGAGGTCATTTTGGCGTCAAACGCACCACTGAGTTCCTCCAACGCTCGTATTGGTGGCCTCGGTTGTCCCAGGATGTTAAAGAATACGTCCAAGCATGCATCTCCTGCGCGAGAAATAAATCTTCTCATCAGAGTCCGGCGGGTCTTCTACATCTGTTACCTGTGGCGGATAGACCTTGGGAGCTGATTGGGATGGATTTCGTAGTTGAGTTACCTAAGTCCCAGGGTAATACGACCATATGGGTGGTTACTGACCATTTTTCTAAGATGGTTCACCTGATACCCCTTCCTAGGGTTCCTTTTTCCCGGGTTCTGGCATCACTGTTTATCCGTCACGTCTTCCATCTTCACGGTATGCCTGATAGGATTGTCTGTGATCGAGGTTCTCAGTTCACCTCTCGGTTTTGGAGAGAATTGTGTAATCTGTGTAGTATTGAACTGAACCTCTCTACTGCCTATCACCCGGAGACCAACGGCCTGATGGAACGCACTAATCAGACGCTAGTGACATACTTGCGTCATTTTGTTTCTGCCAATCTTAATAATTGGGCAACTTTTGCTTCCCTGGGCAGTATTTGCTCTAAATAATGCAGTGGCTGATTCCACAGGTCAGACTCCTTTCCTGTTGAACAATGGTCAGCACCCATGTGTGCCAGTCCCTATGCCAGTTAACTCTGGGGAGCCTGGGGTCAGAGATTGGGCTATGGAGGCGCGGGACGTCTGGGATCAGATGCAGGAAGCGTTATTGGCCTCCAAAAATCGGATGAGACAGTCGACTGACACTCATCGTCGTCCAGCTCCCGTTTTCTCTCGGGCGACAGGGTCGGGCTCGCGGCTCGTAATATCAGAGGTCGCGGGGAATCGGCTAAATTCGCCCCTTGGTTTATTAGTCCTTTTAAAATTCTGGCCCAAGTAAATCCCGTGGTGTATCGCCTGCAATTGTCTTGGCACTTGAGGATACATGATACATTCCATGTGTCACTCCTGAAACCCGTTCACCTGACGAAATTCTCGGAAGCTCAGCACGCTTCTGACACCGGGGATGAGGATTTCGAGGTAGAGGCGATTGTGGGGTCTAAGATGGTGCACGGCAAAAAATTTTATTTAGTACACTGGAGGGATCGCGGTTCTGAGGATCGCACTTGGTAACCCGTGGACCATATTCATGCTCCCTTGCTCATTGAGGAATATCAGCATCAAGTGGGGGGGATAATGTTAGGCATCGGGCGATGGCGGGATCTGAACTTGGATCCGAGGAGTCTGTGGTCTCCCATCCAGACCCAGCTGCTGCTCAGCCGTCGATCCCAACGCCTAGCCAATACCCGAGAGCCACAAATAGCTACTCAGGTCTTTGTTCATAGTAGCCTTAAACCTAGGTTACGGAACAAGAAAAGGCTGTTGTAACCCTAAGTCCAGAAATGCCTGCACTGAGCATGTCTGTGACATGGCGAGCCATGATTGGTGCTTAATGTCAGCTGATCCTCTGACCTGACATCACCTGATTGGTCATGGATGACATCATCGATGATGCGATTGACGAGATGGCTGAGGCGGAGCTTAGCCGTTAAATAGCTTGTCTGTCCGTGGCGCGGTCAGATCATATTACAATAGGCAGTGCTCATGTGTGGACGTACCAGAATCTGGGCTCCATGTGCTCTCTAGCTTTGCTCTCCGGGACCTGCCGATGCCAGAGTACGCTCGGCTAATTAGCACAGGTCCTACAGGCAGGATTAGCTTATGCCAAGCAGGTAGCCAATGTGGTGCAGTCTTGCTACGAATAGAGGGTAGCTATACACCCTGAGCAGACTGTGGGGCGCATAACCTGTAGCTAACGTGGTGCAGTCTTGCTATGAATATAGGGTAGCTATACACCCTGAGCAGACTGCGGGGCGCACAACCTGTAGCTAACGTAGCGCAGTGTTGCTACGAATATAGGGTAGCTATACACCCTGAGCAGACTGCGGGACGCGTAACCTGGGCATCGCCTGCCAAGCTGAACAGAGAGTGGCTCAGTCCAGTATCACGCCGGCTGGTAGCACGTACTCCTGACGTTAGTCGCACGCACTTTCTAGCGGCTGGCACATAGATTCTTTGCAGTCAACAGGGCTACGTCTATATACCAGCTTGCAGCACATAGTGCAAATCTAATATCTGGCAAGTGGCTTCTGTGCCACTAACAGGGCTACATCTACACCAGTTGAGAGCACATCTCCCGTGACGTTAACGGAAATAGAGCCAATTCTACATCTCCCCTAGTGTAATGTAACACAGGCGAGATCTAATGTTGATTTCCGTTGTCAGTTTGACCCTCATACTATAGGGGTGTTCGGCAGCAGTGAACATAAACTGCATCACGGACCCCGGGTTCGGTTGCAATCCATTATATAATAAAGCTGTTGCAACCGAGCTCATAGCAGGTGGTGAGTTCTCATTCAATGGAAATCTTCAAACAGAGGCTGGACAGACATCTGTCTGGGATGATTTAGTGAATCCTGCTTTGAGCAGGGGGTTGGACCAGATGGCCCAGGAGGTCCTTTCCAACTCTGTAATTCTATGATTCCATGAGTTTGCAGCTGCTGGCACCTCTCCTTTTTTTCTCTCCTCTGATCATCTGAATATATGTAGTAATCTCAGACTACCCCTATGATTTTGCTTCTTCAGCATTGCAGTACTACAGTACTCAACTCTTTGCCTGCAGTGACAGAGGAAAATATAAATATGGTGCTGACACGCCCTGGCATTGGTACATCATATACATAATTAAAACTATGATGAGCTGGGGACTAGAGATGAGCGAATTTGTTCGGATTTTGTCCCTGAATCTGATTTTGACATATTCGCGCCATATTCAAACACTATTCATGCCGAATGTATGTCTTATGATCGGTTCTGAAAATATTTGGTAATTTCTACTCCCATTAACTCTCATGACGTTCAGCTGTGTTCGACGAATATTGCAAAAACAATATTCGATGCCGATCGTATTTGGAACCAAATCTGAACAAATTTGCTCAACTCTACTGGGGAGCAATATAGGCTGTATTGATACAGCAAAATGAGCAGGAACTGTATTGATGCTGCAGCTCAGTGGTGTGTGGTCATGCAGTAACAAAGGAGAATGGGTTGTTAACACTTTAACAAGCTGGGAGACGAACGAGCCGCTCAGCGATAACATTCGTGCTGCCTCCCCACTGACAGAATAAGAGTGGTAGTGCTATACAGGGCTGAACCACAGCTAGCTGAATATGTGTCCAAACCGCTGCTGAACAGAACAGTGAGAATGAGTCAAGTATTTGGCTAAGAAGCCAATACCAAAGTGGCAAGATTACTGATTTTTATTAAATAGTGAATAATAAAAAAGAGGTATGATCAAAAATTACTAAAAAAACTTTAGAAATAAGGACACTGAGTTAAACAATAAGTAATTGTTTTTATAACGAATCTACTTTATGCACTTAATGATAGTTGTTAGCTTTAGGACAGCACCATTTTTTTTATTTGACTTGATCTATTTCTTCAACACGAGTTGTTTATGCAGAGCTTGAAGTCACACTACCATAGTACAGTATAACAATATGTTTAAAAAATGGCTTGAACAAAAATGATTCTAACATTTCTCAAAGATAGTAAGACGGCAAAACTGATAGATTTGTGCACGCTATAAGGGTTCATCTAGGTTACTTATTTTTGATAGAAAAGTATTAAATGAAGCTTTCAACAGAGATAAATTGATTTTCCTTCTTCACTTCCTTCCCATGTCCTACATTAACAATGCTAAAAGCCCTCTCCTTTTCCAAAATACAAGGACTTTTAGTGAAGCATCATCATTGAACTCTACCAGCAATCTAATAACATCTACAGTGATCAGATGGGGCTTAAGAAAAGTGCAATATATTCTGTAGAACTGCTACCTGGAAGTTGGGCCATTTATTGTCCAGATGGAAAAGTTCACAAGTTACTCGGCAAGCTTGACATACTGTGACATTCATGCTGGTGATTATACCGCCTGTGTCCACTTCAGTTTGCAATTGACGTTTGGCAACAATTTGGTAGTCATGTTTTACTCTTATAACTTGTTTTTGCACCCATCTTGGAATCTTGGGGGTCCATTTTGACAAGATAATGTGGTAGTGTTTCTCCCTGCTGTTAGCCCTAGGTGAGGAGGCTCACTATTTAAATTCCTGAGAGGCAGTTTCCGGTGTCTGTTAATGTGATTACTGCTCTATAAATAATCAGTCTGTTTGCTTTTGTTTGTGCCTGGATTTACCTTTTTCCATTTTACCTTGGCCCATTTTTGGATGATTCTTCTGCCTAACTATTCTGCCTCTGACATTGACCTCCTGGCAGTGACCTTGGGTGACGACCCTACTTGCCATCAGTTTACTCCACTAGCCTGCAATCCAGCAGCTTTCTTTGTGGCCACAACCCAGGGGACCTTGTACATGGGATAAAGGGTGAAAACCTGGGCAACCTTTTGGATCTGGAGGCATAGTGGCTATTACTAAGCCTGTCTGTGAAAGTACTATATAATAGCTTTCAGGATATCATGAACAATGACACCATATTACTTACTTTATCCATTAGGGTGTCCAAAGGATTCTCTAATGAATTAACACAAAGTGAAACGATAATGGCCAGCAACATGATGATCTACTGTGTTCTCATATTTATCTACACCACTGTGACACATCAGCGACTCTTTGGTTAAATACCATTATCATTACTGTCTGACTTTTCACTCAGATCGCCACTGTTCAACACAAACTGTGAGTGACAAAGATTTCTTTTTGCATGAAGTAGAAACAAGCCTGTTCATCAACAAACATCTACATGTATGTATGAGGGATGAAACTAGGGGGCAGTGGTTGCAGATGTGCTCGAGCTTTGGAACCAAAAGTTGGGTAAATGGTCCATGTTTCTTAAATGAGAACCTCATATCTATATATTATATATAGTAGTTGGAGGTCTTGTTAAAAATTTTGCATTGGGATCAAATTGTAGTACACACGCCCTAATGCAGCTAGCAGTCAAAATTGATCAAGTATATGAATAACAAAAAGCCAAAAGCAACCAATGGCATAATGTAAATCTTGCAGGTCACAATACAAAACCTCCAATTGCCCTAACTGTCATAGGTATTTAATACATTTGATTTTCTCATATGGGTCAAAGGGACTTTTTGGGCTACAACAGAGGTCAAGAATGATGAGTGTTGTTCTGGGCTGGAGAGCTAATGGCTACAGGATTTCTTTACCAAACTGTAAATAAATATGCTCTTTTAGGATTAGAAAAATGACACAATAACCATATAGAGCCACAACTTTTAGATCAGGAAAAAAGTTAAGGCCCCAATAAGCATTTGTTAAAAGTTGTCCAAAAATCATAATTTGTATTGTTGCCTCCAAACTCTTCCAGAGTTGAGGAAGAATGGGTGGCATAAATTAAAAAAATGATCCTTTTGTTATCCCTGGAGATAAGTTATCGACAGATGAGCCAGGGACTCATTTCAAACTTATAAATGTGTCCCCCCTTATCGACGTAAAGTCATGACTTGATCGCTGACTAGTGAAGTGTGAACATATAATAATTATTTTCTAACCTATTTTTCGGAAAAACATGTTTCCTACTATGGGTCCCATTAAGCTTCCTCTCCTGCCATGCCCTTTGTTTCAGTGTCAGGCAGAGAGAATCGTAGACGAGTCGCAGGTTTGTTCTTTTTGGACGCGTACCCCTGCCATCCATGCACACACATTGCATACTCATTAACCCATTTCCTCCAAAGACAATTTTGCCTTTTGTGCTTTTGCTTTTTCCTTACCCTTCTTCCTACTTTTTCATTTTTTGCCCACATAGCTGTACGACGGTTTGTTTTTTGCAAGACAATTGCAGTTTTGAATCAACATTCATTTTACTATTTAATGTACTGGAAAAAAGGGAAAAAAGTTTCAAGGTGAAATTGGGAATAAAAATACAATTAAACCATTTTTTTGTATTTTCTTTTTATGGCGTGCAGGCCATAGTAAAAGTTATTTTGAGTCATGATTCTACAGGTCAGTAGGATTACGACGATACCAAATTTGTAAAGATATTTTTTTCCTTTTAAGTGAAGAAAAAAAAATCTTGAAAAAAATCCATATTTCAGATGTTTTGAGTTTATTTCTTTTACGTATTCTACCTGTCAGACTTTTATGCATGTGACAATAGCAAATGTGTTTATTTTTACATTTTTTTTATTATGAATGGGGAAAAGTGGGGGGCGATTTGAACATTTGTTTTTTATTTGATTTGGAGTTCTTAGTCCCCTTAAGGGACTTGAACCAGTGATCATCTGACTGCATATACTATAATACTTCAGTTTTTCAGTAAATAGTGTAAATATTGATATTGTGTCAGGGGGTTAAAGGGGTTTTCTACCTTAAAGAAAGTGGACTCCAAAAGCAATTGTATACTTAAATTGACAAACAGAGCAGATAGTCCCGCTCCCTGAGTCCTGTGCTAGTTTCTTTCCCACTGCTCGGTGTTTTGGCTGCATTGAGGACATCACAATTAGGCTGGGGTCAGACATACTGTACGAGAAACTCGCACGAGTCTCGCATGTCAATACACGGTACTGCTGCTGGCACTCAGACAGGAGCGTGCAGCTGCATGTATTTCTATGTAGCAGCACACTCCAGTCCGGAGTACAGGCGGCAGTGCAAGGTATTGACATGCGAGACTCGTGCGAGTTTCTTGCATGTCTGACCCCGGCCTTACAGTTAGCAGCTATGTTGTAGTAATCACTGACTTTTAGTGTTGAGCGATACTGCTCGATATCTAAAAATATCGGATCGGAATGGTATCGCTAATATCACTAAATATCGGCGATATCCGATTCCGATACCGGAAGTCCCATGTAAGTCTATGGGAACAAAATATCGCAACTAAAAAAACACTTTCTTTCCTTGTAAACACAAAATATACACACTTAGAATACATTATATATATATATATATATACTGTAACGGGTCTGGTGGGTGGAACTACTGACGAGACAGGTCAGGTTGGTGGAACCACAAAGCTTTATTATACAAGAGAGTTTACTTGTAAGAGAGCGGGTGGCACCCGGGAAAAGGGCAGGGAATCACGGCAGGGGATATAGGTAGTCTCTGGACAGGCAGGTTTGTCACAGCAAGTGACCAAGGAAGTCTCTGGGCAGGCAGGTTGTAACGGTAAGTAACCGAGGCAGTCTCTGGACAGGCAGGCTGTCACGACAAGTGACCAGGCAGTCTCTGGACAGGCAGGTTGTCACAGCAAGTGACCAGGCAGTATCTGGGACAGGCAGGTTGTCACGGCAAGTGACCAGGCAGTCTCTGGACAGGCAGGTTGTCACGGCAAGTGACCAAGGCAGTCTCTGGGACAGGCAGGTTGTCACGGCAAGTGACCAGGCAGTCTCTGGACAGGCAGGTTGTCACGGCAAGTGACCAGGCAGTCTCTAGAACAGGGCAGGCATATACGACCTGATATGGTGGAGCCTCCAGGTAGGCTGCAGTCGGATGGCAGATGATCGCTCCCAGGTGAGCAGGCAAGAGCCGTGGATCTCTGCAGATGATGTCCGAACTTCCGGATGGAGCTGCAGTCGGATGGCAGATGATCGCTCCCAGGTGAGCAGGCAAGAGCCGGGGATCTCCGCAGATGATGTCCGAACTTCCGGATGGAGCTGCAGTCGGATGGCAGATGATCGCTCCTAGGTGAGCAGGCAAGAGCCGGGGATCTCTGCAGATGACGTCCGAACCTCTGGATGGAACTGCAGACGGATGGCAGACAGGCAAGCCGACAGGTAACAGGCAGGTAACTGGAATCAGGAGCTGATGGCTGAAACAGAGTTAGACTGCACAGGAACAACATTGCTCGGGCACCTACATTAAGGAGGAAGCCCTTAATATAGGGTGGAGTCCTCCAGCATTGGCTGGAGACTGATTTGGAAAATGCGCGCGGCTCCTTTAAGAGCGGGGGGGGTGCGGGCGCGCGCCCTAAGGCCAGTAGCAGGGAAGGAGCGCGCGGGACCAGCAGGGCGGAAGGAGGGCGCCGAGGATGCCAGAGGCGCAGAGGAGGCTGGGAGCACTGAGGACGCTGAGCGCAGGTGAGGGGAGCGACGTCCCTGTCTGGCAGCAGGCAGGGACGCGGGCGCTACAGTACCCCCCCCTCTAGGCCCCCCTTCTTTAGGCCAGAAAGAAATTTAGCTAGGATAAGAGGGGCATGGATGTTCTCCCGAGGCTCCCAAGTTCTCTCCTCAGGACCAAACCCCTTCCAATCCACCAAAAAATAAGTCTTTCTTCCTACCCTTTTTGTGGCCAGAATGTTCTCTACCTCAAATTCATCATCAGCAGACACTGGAGCAGGAGGTGTACCTGTAGACTTAAAAAAAGAGTTAAGAACCACAGGTTTGAGGAGAGATACATGAAAAGAATTAGGAATTCTCAAATTGGCCGGGAGTTTCAATTTATAGGACACCGGATTGATCTGACTGATGATCTCAAAAGGACCGATGAACCGAGGACCTAACTTGTAGGACGGAATTTTGAGTCGAACATATTTGGACGAAAGCCAGACTTTGTCCCCAGGACGGAATTGAGGAGGATCCAGACGTTTTTTGTCAGCATGTCTTTTCATGCGCTCGGATGACTGAATGAGTGCGGACGGGTACTCTCCCAGATGGAGGAGAATTCTCTAACCAGAGATTCCGCAGCTGGATTGTCCACAGAGATGGAAACAGGGACAGGGATCCGAGGGTGCTGACCAAAGACTACAAAAAACGGAGACTTGGTGGAAGATTCGCTCTCATGATTATTGTAGGAGAATTCGGCCCAAGGCAGGAGCTCCACCCAGTCAGAATGGTGGGCATTAACGAAGTGTCGAAGATAACTGGTCAAATTCTGATTTATTCGTTCAACTTGTCCATTGGACTGTGGGTGGTAAGCGGAGGAAAAATCCAGGGTGACGTCTAGCAACTTACAAGTGGCTCTCCAGAAACGTGAGGTGAACTGAACCCCACGATCCGACACAATGTGACGAGGCAGACCATGAAGACGGAAGATGTGGCGGATAAAGTCTTTAGCCAACTCGGGTGCAGACGGAAGACCTGGCAGAGGAATGAAGTGAGCCATCTTGGAAAAGCGGTCAGTGACCACCCAAATGACTGTACAACCAGCAGAGACGGGAAGATCAGTAATGAAGTCCATGGCTATATGCTGCCAGGGGGCAGCGGGTACAGGAAGCGGAAGAAGACGGCCGGTGGGCAGGTGTCTCGGAACTTTGTTGCGGGCACAGGAAACACAGGCAGAAACAAAGTCTATTACGTCTTTGTGCAGGGTAGGCCACCAATAATGCCGGGTAATGAGTTGGAGGGTCTTTTTTTGACCAGCGTGGCCAGCGAGTTTAGACGAGTGACCCCAATGTAGGATTCTCTTCCGATCGGTTTCTGATACGAACGTCTTACCAGGAGGGAGACGATTTAGACTCACGGGAGCCACCTGCATCACTCTGGCGGGATCGATGATATGTTTAGGCTCATCTTCGAGATCCGACACCAGGAAAGACCGAGACAAGGCATCCGCCTTGACGTTTTTGTCAGCTGGGCGAAAATGCAAAAGAAAATCGAAGCGGGCAAAAAACAAGGACCACCGGGCTTGGCGAGGATTAAGTCTCTGTGCCTGCTGGAGGTATGCCAGATTTTTGTGGTCCGTGTAGATGATTACCGGATGAAGAGCCCCTTCGAGTAGGTAACGCCACTCCTCCAATGCCAACTTAATGGCCAATAACTCTCGATCTCCTATGGAGTAGTTGCGCTCGGAGGAGGAGAAGAGTTTGGAGAAGAAACCGCAGGATACCATCCTCCCGGATGGCGATTTTTGGGTAAGAACCGCTCCGGCTCCAGCAGAGGAAGCGTCCACCTCCAGGAAGAACTGCTTGTTGCCATCCGGGCGATGCAGCACTGGAGCGGAAGAGAAGGCCTGTTTCAGAGAAAGGAAGGCCTCCTCTGCTTCGGTCGTCCACTGTTTGGGGTTAGCATCCTTGCGAGTGAGCGCTGAGATTGGAGCAGTCCTGGAAGAGAAGTGCGGTATGAAGAGACGGTAATAGTTGGCAAATCCCAGGAACCGCTGAATGGCCTTCAACCCCTCCGGTCGGGGCCACTTCTCGATGGCAGACAGTTTCTCCGGATCCATTCGTAGACCTGTTTGAGAGATAATGTAACCCAGAAACGGAAGCGATGTCTGCTCAAAGAGGCACTTCTCATATTTGGCGAAGAGGTGATTCTGCCTGAGCCTGAGCAGAACCTGACGAACATCCCTCCGGTGAGACTGAAGATCCGGAGAGAAGACCAAGATGTCGTCAAGGTACACCACAACGCAGGAGTAGAGGAGGTCCCGGAAGATGTCATTGACCAACTCCTGAAAGACTGCTGGAGCATTACAGAGACCAAAGGGCATCACCAAGTACTCGTAGTGGCCGTCCCGGGTGTTGAATGCCGTCTTCCATTCATCTCCTCGACGGATACGAACCAGGTTGTATGCTCCACGAAGATCTAGTTTGGTGAAGACTCTAGCCCCTCTCAGACGATCAAACAGTTCTGGAATGAGCGGAAGAGGGTACTTATTCTTCACCGTGATCGAATTTAGGCCTCTGTAGTCAATACAGGGACGGAGAGATCCGTCTTTCTTTTTAACGAAGAAGAAACCTGCTCCCGCTGGGGAGGTAGATTTCCGGATGAATCCCTTTGCTAAGTTCTCCTCGATATATTCGGACATCGACCTGGTCTCAGCAGCAGACAACGGGTACGCCCACGGGGAGGCGTAGTACCGGGCAACAGGTCAATCGGGCAATCATATGGTCTATGCGGGGGTAATGTCTCTGCTTCCTTTTTATTGAAGACATCAGCAAATGACCAATATGGAATCGGGAGTCCAGGTAGATTAGCAGGTGTAGGAGAAGAATAGACAGGATGAAACAGGCACCAGACACGTTTTATGACAGTCCTGTCCCCAGCGAAGAACCTCTCCATTCTGCCAGTCGAGCACAGGTGCATGTTTTTGGAGCCAAGGCAGACCTAGTAAGAAAGCATGAGAGAGTCCAGGTAAAACATGAAACGAGATGCTCTCAGAATGCAACATTCCCACCTGCAGGGTTATGACTTCAGTGATAAGTCGTATGGGACGAGGTAGGAGGCCCCATCCACAGCAGCAACAGATACCGGTTCAACAAGAGGTTTGGTGGGAATGTGATACTTCTCTACTAGAGCCTGTGACACGAGATTCCCAGCTGCTCCAGAATCAAGTTGGGCCATTTCGAAGTGGCGGTTCTTACCGAGCAGGATTGAAACCGACAGCAGCAGGGATGAAGAGGATTTATTTTTGTCTAGATTGACCTCTCCGAGCGAACCTAGACACAGGCGTTTCCCGACTTCTCCGGACAGGTTTGGATCCAGTGCTCCTTACTGCCGCAGTAGAAGCAACTTTTCTCGGCACGGCGTGAGTCCTGACGGGCTTTGACCATCTTGGTCTGGTCGACCTGCATAGGCTCAGCAGTGTGCACCTGAGGAGAAACGGAAGAGGTTATAGATCTCTGACACGAGGGTGCAAGAGGGGAAAATTGTTTTTTACGGGTGATCTCTTTGGCTCGTTCCTGGAACCGTAGATCAATTCGATTGGCAAGATTTATTAAATCATCTAGAGAGGTTGGAACGTCCCGACCGCAAGTTCGTCTTTAATACGGCCGGACAGACCCTCCCAGAAGACCGAAATTAGAGCTTCATTGTCCCAAGTTAGTTCTGAGGCTAAAGTCCGGAACCGTATGGCATATTGACCAACGGTGAGGCTCTCCTGACGGAGACGCAGCAGAGATGATGCAGAGGAAGTCTTCCGTCCAGGTTCGTCGAATACCTTCCGGAAGGCCGAGAGAAAAGCAGGCAGGTCAGATACCAGAGGATCCTCTCTCTTCCCAGAGAGGATTAAGCCAGGCCAGGGCCTCTCCGGTAAGATGGGACATGATGAAGGCAATTTTGGCCCGGTCAGAGTTAAACTGGTGTGCCAGGAGTTCAAAATGCAGGGTGCACAGATTAATGAAACCCCGAGCCAGAGCAGGATCGCCTCCAAACCTAGGAGGAGCTGACAGTCGGGGTCCGGGAATGGAAACCACGGAATTGGGAATCAGCGGGACTGACGGATTATGAGTCATGGCTCCAGCGATGGTTGCTGGTGATGAATTCAGAGTGTCCAGACGGGAATTGACGTTCCGCAGGTGACCCAGGATGGCCTCCTGTTGAGACCTCTGGCGAGACAGCTCATGACACAGTTCCGGGAGTGAAGGGGTTTGGGTGCCACCGGGTTCCATGGCCCGAGCAAACTGTAACGGGTCTGGTGGGTGGAACTACTGACGAGACAGGTCAGGTTGGTGGAACCACAAAGCTTTATTATACAAGAGAGTTTACTTGTAAGAGAGCGGGTGGCACCCGGGAAAAGGGCAGGGAATCACGGCAGGGGATATAGGTAGTCTCTGGACAGGCAGGTTTGTCACAGCAAGTGACCAAGGAAGTCTCTGGGCAGGCAGGTTGTAACGGTAAGTAACCGAGGCAGTCTCTGGACAGGCAGGCTGTCACGACAAGTGACCAGGCAGTCTCTGGACAGGCAGGTTGTCACAGCAAGTGACCAAGGCAGTCTCTGGGACAGGCAGGTTGTCACAGCAAGTGACCAAGGCAGTCTCTGGGACAGGCAGGTTGTCACGGCAAGTGACCAGGCAGTATCTGGACAGGCAGGTTGTCACAGCAAGTGACCAAGGCAGTCTCTGGGACAGGCAGGTTGTCACGGGAAGTGACCAGGCAGTCTCTGGACAGGCAGGTTGTCACGGCAAGTGACCAAGGCAGTCTCTGGGACAGGCAGGTTGTCACGGCAAGTGACCAGGCAGTCTTTGGACAGGTAGGTTGTCACGGCAAGTGACCAGGCAGTCTCTAGAACAGGGCAGGCATATACGACCTGATATGGTGGAGCCTCCAGGTAGGCTGCAGTCGGATGGCAGATGATCGCTCCCAGGTGAGCAGGCAAGAGCCGTGGATCTCTGCAGATGATGTCCGAACTTCCGGATGGAGCTGCAGTCGGATGGCAGATGATCGCTCCCAGGTGAGCAGGCAAGAGCCGGGGATCTCCGCAGATGATGTCCGAACTTCCGGATGGAGCTGCAGTCGGATGGCAGATGATCGCTCCTAGGTGAGCAGGCAAGAGCCGGGGATCTCTGCAGATGACGTCCGAACCTCTGGATGGAACTGCAGACGGATGGCAGACAGGCAAGCCGACAGGTAACAGGCAGGTAACTGGAATCAGGAGCTGATGGCTGAAACAGAGTTAGACTGCACAGGAACAACATTGCTCGGGCACCTACATTAAGGAGGAAGCCCTTAATATAGGGTGGAGTCCTCCAGCATTGGCTGGAGACTGATTTGGAAAATGCGCGCGGCTCCTTTAAGAGCGGGGGAGGGTGCGGGCGCGCGCCCTAAGGCCAGTAGCAGGGAAGGAGCGCGCGGGACCAGCAGGGCGGAAGGAGGGCGCCGAGGATGCCAGAGGCGCAGAGGAGGCTGGGAGCACTGAGGACGCTGAGCGCAGGTGAGGGGAGCGACGTCCCTGTCTGGCAGCAGGCAGGGACGTGGGCGCTACATATACATGTCATTGTGACATATATATATACATATATTTATAGTTTATTCACTTCTACATAGTAAAATAGCCTCTGATTCAATTGCCGGGTAAAGCTGGCATTTGTGAAAAGACAGAAGCACCCGAGGGTCCAGTCGCCACAGAGATGTTGCATCGCACCCAGCGAACAGGATTCAGAAGCTCGCTATATGCGAGTCCTGTGTGCCTTAATTGAACTGTTTTTTTGCTTGAGAATTGCAAAAATCATCATAGACTGTATTTGCCATTTTTCCGTCATATCTGCGCCACGAGGCACAGGTGAAGAATAAGGGCGTGCTCTCGTGGGCGTACACTCACTCCGTGGCACGAAAACGATGTCCGCACACTCTAAATGTTACTGCAATGTAAGATCGTGCCCCACAGCTCTGGAGTTCCGCCTCCTCATCCTCCTCAGTGGGCGTAAACGAACGCGAAGGTCCCGGCTCCCTACAAAAGATGTCGCCTCTCCTGATGCTAATGACACATGTGACTTTGCTGAGATGGCGAATGGACGTGAGCAGAAGTGGGAAGGGATGGAGGAGTCAGAGCTCTCCCCCCACGGAAGCGACCCGATCGCCACGGAGCCACCGTTTGGCACCCGGCCTGGAAACCCTCCTACGCTGGAAGAAGCGGAGGATACCCTGAGAGACCTGGCCCGGCACCGGGAGGAGGTCGCCAGGATGGAAGCGAGCTGGCGGGCCCTAAAACTACAATTGGAGCGGCGCCAATCCCTCTTACCCCCTGAAGTGTCTGTACCGGAAGGTGAGGCACCCATTCCAGTAGAGGAGGCCGTGCGGGCATCCCAGCCCTTGCAATCTGAACCGGTTGCCAGTATCTCAGTGGAGGCACCCGTTCCAGTACAGGAGGCCGTGCGGGCATCCCAGCCCTTGCAATCTGAACCGGTTGCCAGTATCTCAGTGGAGGCACCCGTTCCAGTACAGGAGGCCGTGCGGGCATCCCAGCCCTTGCAATCTGAACCGGTTGCCAGTATCACAGTGGAGGCACCTGTTCCTGCAGAAAACGCTGCACCAGCACCCCAGATCCCGCTGTCTGCCCCCGTCGCTGAGGCAGAAGAAGCGACACCGGTCCTCATGGAGGAGGCCTCGCAGGCACCAGAGCTCTACCTGCCTGT
Organism: Oophaga sylvatica; assembly: GCA_033576555.1. NCBI lineage: Eukaryota > Metazoa > Chordata > Amphibia > Anura > Dendrobatidae > Oophaga > Oophaga sylvatica. The sequence continues at coordinate 51,290,894 of JARQOD010000004.1, read as the reverse complement.
ACCGGAGCCCCGACCGTCATCTGTTCCAGAGCCGGCTGCTTCCGCCACAGGTGAGCGCCGCCAGGACTGGCGGGCGCCAGGAGAGCTGCCGCAAACCGGACATCGTAAGCTGGCGTTTGATGGTGGAGACATGGAGATGCTGGTGGAGGAGAATTACAACCGGCGTCAGGAGGAAGAGTGGAGACGTCGGGAGCGGGAAGCAGAGCGACAAAGGGAGCAGCGAGAATCCCAAAAGCTTCGGCAACGTCACCTGGAGAAGGACCTGGCAGAGAAGGCACGTATGAGAAAGGATAAAACGGTGAGGGAGCCGCGGCGTAAGGGTGCAGTACGGAACTTTAAGTTAAAAGGTGGTTGGGGCTTCATCCAGGAGCCTGGACTTTATTTAGAAGTTTTTGTAACCCGGCGGGATGTGGAGGCTCACCTCCCAGAAGGACACCCGGGGAGGGACCTGTTGCCAGGAGACTTGGTGACTTACACCCGACACTGGGGTTACAATGGATGGTACGCCCTAAATGTTACCAGGTGCGACCCCTACTCCCCAGAGTGTCAGGAAACTGACAGACCCTACGAGCCTTCAGCCTCCCCCAACCAGGCCTCTGCACAAGTGCCCACCCCACGCCGTAAATCTCCCCAGCCTCCCTCAGCGGTCTCCTCAGCAGCCCCAGCTATGGACATGATAATGATAGCTGGCCCGTACCCGGCGCCTGTTAGGCCCCCTGGGGTTCGTTCAGTCCGGGACATAGGGGTCCAGACCCGGAGGGAGATGAAAGAGGTGGCCACACAGACCCAGATAGCGGGTCACGACGTCACTGTACAGGCCATACGACGTTATCAGGTCTGGGTGGACCCTCCTGTCACGGATGTTTGGCAAGCTCCAGAAGAATACCAGGTGGTACCTGGAAGAGGCCAGCCAAAGAAGTCTAAATAACCCGGATAGGGTCTCTGTATGTAAATAGTTAAATTATTGATGTACCCGGACGGGTGAATGTTCATAAAAAGAAGTTTATTGTTGCCTTAATATACCCAGGTTGGGTAATGGTTTGATGTACCCGGACGGGTGAATGTTCAGAAGAACAAGTTTATTGTTGCCTTAATATACCCAGGTTGGGTAATGGTGTTTCACTGTAATGAAAATGTTGAACTTTGAAGCCATGAACTGTACTGGCTCACAAACTTTTCTGTAAATAGTTGGCACTTCGGTGCTCCATCTTGGTTTTACAAAAAACTTTACTGTGCACTATTTTCAACTACCTCAGAAACTAAAAACCCGTTTGGTGTGGCCGAAAGTGAGGTCTGCTCAAGGAAAGTCTTGCAGCCCACCCAAGACCACAGTTGGAGGTTTGGAGCGGGTCCTCCACAAGCACAAGTAAAGGACACTGTGAAGTTACCCCGGTGGGGGTAGTCCTAAGAAGTCTCCACGAACTTCGGCACTAATGCTATTTGCACTTTTGTTGAATATGTATTTATTAACACACATGTATAACACATATCAAGGGTATGAACAGTAACAAAACATGTCACATAATATAAGCCATTTGCACTTTTGTAATGTTATTATTAAAAATTTTATTATGCAACGTTTAACTTGAAGTGTTTCCTGCTTTCTTACTACGTCGCATAGTCCACTCTGCTACATCACTTAGCACCATTGCTCTATCTCACATCTATCTGCCCTGGAAGGATAGCGTGTTACCTGTAGAAGACTTTTCACCTACCTGCACTACACCATCCCTTCCAGAGGACCTGCACAGCAGCGCTGGACACCCTGACCAGGTACTACAGGTGACGTCACGACAAACTACACGAACATTCTATCATCCCCTGGAAATATCCCACATTCCAGTGATCGCCCAGGTCACAGACTGAGCTGTGCTACTCGTGACATCCCCCATAGAAGTCGACGTGATCGGTGCCGAGTACCCCTAAAACCCCTGTCTCTGTGCGACTCAACTTCCCTCACTGTGCTGGCACTTTACATTTACAAATGCCTCTGGGTTTTTTTTTTGGGGGGGTGGGGAGCATTCAGACTTTTGCTATGGGGCCCCATGATTTATATGTACGCCCCTGCTGCTGAGGCATGGTATTTAAGGCTGTTAAGGAGCCAACATACATGGACCTTGCCAGCAGCGTCAGACTGGAGTACCTTGGGCCCACCAGAGAAAATATATTCTTGCGGCCCAACATCATACTTCCCAACCTTTGAATAAGGGAAAGAGGGACAAAGGCTGTGGCACGCTGTGCATGCTGCAGAAAATTTTAGGCCATGCCACGTTGCACCACAGACTGTCCAGGAGTTGGTGGATGCTTTAGTCCAGGTGTGGGAGGAGATCCCTCACGAGACCATCCGTCGCGCTCATCAGGAGCATGGCCAGAAGTTGTAGGGAGGTCATACAGCATACCTCCCAAATTTGGAAGACAGGAAAGAGGATTAAAGGCTGCGGCGCGTGTTGCGCGCCGCTGAAAATTTTAGGCCACGCCCCGACAACACCCATTTCACAGCTAATCACACCCATATCCTCGCCCCAAGCGTAACCATTTAGCACTGCTGATCACACTGACTGGTAATGAGGGCACAGTGGCTGGTACTGAGGAAAAGAAAGAAAGAGCAGCGAGAGAGAAAGAACAAACAGAGAAAGAAAGAGAGGAAAGAAAGAAAAGAGAGAAAGAAAGAACAGAGAGAAAAAAGAACAGAGAGCGAGAAGGAAAGAACAGATAGCGAGAAAGAAAGACTAGAGAGAGAGCCATAGGCGTAGCTAGGGTTTTGGTTTAGTGGGGGCAAAACTTCTGAGTGGGCCCATCATCAGAGAACCTCAGCAAATGACCGCGCTGTTGGCCAAAATAATCTATATATAAAAAGACCAATATTGATATTACCGCCATATGGTCTGTGTTAAATAATACCAGTCCTACAGAACATATAGATTACAGCACAGGTAGAGATAATGACTTACCGCTGATGTTCTTTCTAATGGAATTGTTCACTTTTCATGTCTTTTCCATCTGGCCCACACCGACATGACGACTTCTCCAGCCAGGACTCAACTGCACCCCCATTAAAAATAAAATAAAAAAAAAACTCACCTCCCGGCTCCTGTGCTGCTCACTGTCCTCCCTCTCAGCGTCTGACAGCGGGCGCCGGCAGGTGATGTTATTGCGCCCGCTGTCATACGCTGAGAGGGGGATTATGGGAGAGAAGGAGCGCTCGCTCCTTCTCTCTCCATGCGTTCAGCTTTATCGGCTGGATGCCGATACAGCTGACCCTCCGATGACGGGTGGGGGGCCCACTGCTGGCACCGGGCCCCCCCAACGCCTGTTCAGGCCCCATAGCTTCCGGGCGGCAGAGCAGGGAGAGCGATTCTCCCTGCTCTGCCGCAGAATGTAACTGTATCGTAGCTCCGGGTGGGCCCCCTCAGAGCGCGGGCCCCGGGGCCACCGCCCCCTCTGCCCCGCGACCTATCCTTTCAAATCAGGGCCCACCACGCAGGAGCTGGGGCCCACCGTAGGTTTCTCCGGTGTCCCGGTGCCTCAGTCCGACCCTGCTTGCCAGCCTGATAATACCAGGCCACAGCAGTCTGCTTAGCTTGGCTGGTTAACAAAAATAGGGGATCCCCTCAAAAAAAAAACGGCGTAGGGGTCCCCTATTTTTGTTAACCAGCCAAGTAAAATGCAGACTGCTGCGGCCTGGTATTAAAAGACTGTCAAGGCCCATGGATTTTGGCCCTCAACAGCCTGATAATACCAGGCTACAGCAGCCCCACATTTGGCGCATCAAAAGATGTGCCAATTGTGGCACTTTACCCGGCTCTTCCCAGTGCCCTGTAGCGGTGGCAAGTGGGGTAATAAGGGGTTAATGTCACCGTTGATTGCACGGTGAGAATAAGCCCGGTTAATAATGGAGAGGTGTCAATAAGACACCGATCCATTATTAATCCCAAAGTTTTTGTATAAAAAAAAGACACAGCAAGAAAAAAGTATTTTAATGAAATAAAAGAGACAACACAGTTTTCATTTCTTTTATTATACTCTCATTCCTGCGACGCCATCGATCTCCTGTAAAAAAAGAAAAAAAACAAACCAACAGTATACCACCTGTCCGACGCAGTCCATAGTAACGAGGGTCCCACGACGATCCAGCTCTGCTACATCGCAATGACAGGCAGAGCCTGTCATCTCGACGCAGCACAGCTGATTACCTGCTTCCCCGGTGGTGACGTCATCGGACTGACTGCTTTACGGCCGGGATTACCCAGCAGTCACTGCAGTTATCGCGAGAAACTGCATGTGACCGCCGGGGAAAGATGATGGCGGCCATCAAGCAGTCCAGCCCGTGACCGCCGGAGATCTTCTGCCAGGTAAGTGCCGCTGACTCCTGACAGACCCGACCGACGGACACTGACAGTGACAGTGACAAATCCGATTCCGGTATCCGATAAGACGAAAATATCGGAACTAAGTATCGAAAGTCCGATAGAGCTAATATCGGCCGATACCCGATACTTGCGGTATCGTATCGCTCAACACTACTGACTTTACCACCTCGTGTTGTCTATCTTTAACAAGCTGTAAGGGTCGCACCAACCAACGTGTTCTGCTGAGCACCCTGACACTGGTGTGTGTTATGCTATTCGATTTTGTTGTTCCTCAGTCAGGCCACATGCTCTCGGGTGTAACAGGAACCTCACATGTAATATATTAGCAAAGAAGTCCATTTTATAAAAAGAAAGCGAACTTTACTAGTGAAACTGATGAAAGATACGTACAGTAGTTAGCAGGCACAAAGCTTGTTAATCACATCTTCTGATCACAGAGGCACAGGCATAATGGTCACATGTGGTGGCATATCACCTGCTAAAGCACCACTCCAATGGTATTTTTTAATGTCACCTGAAATGGTGCCAATAATCTACGTTCTTTTACTTACAAGCTGCCGTCTTCAGCCCTTCCAGGCACCGCTCCGGTACCATGACCCCATATTGTGGCCGTAACTTTTGACTGACCAGAAGTCAGAGGTAAGTCACAAGCTCTCAATGTAAGTCTGTGAGAGTTTCTTTCTGGCTCTCGTAGACTTAAATCGAGTTGTGACTTCTGGATCGCTCAGCAAACACTAGAACCATATGGCAGGTCACGACCTGCAGTAGATGACAGGAGGGGCACTGATAACATAAGAAGATGGCTGCTGATAATCAGTGTAATGCTAGGTGCAGGGAACTTACATTAGTAGCACCACTCCAATGATGAAATAAAAAAAAATGCTGGACATGTGCTTTAACATTTCAGCAAAACAGCATGCCTCCCTTCAAAACCCAATTGCAAATAACTGCTCTTCTCTGCTGTTTCAGGGTCCCCATAAACCCACAGCTGTACCCTCTGGGCTCTTGGCTGTACCCACTCCAGCTGTGCTGTCCTTCTATTTCTTCTACGTCTTTGGCATCCAGGTCATGCAAGCCATATTAAGATTCAGATACAATCTGCCTCTTAGGGTCCCGTCACACTCTTCAATGTCCCAGCGATCCCACCAACGATACCACGTGGATGGGATCGCTGGGACATCATTAGCTGATCGCTGGTGAGCTGCCACATAGGCAGACTCACCAGTGATCAGGACCAGCGAGCACACTGGTATCCAATGTACACATCGGGTAACTAAGCACCGTGCGGCACCTAGTTACCCGATATGTACCCTAGATACCGGCTCCCAGCGCTCTACAGCAGAAGCTGGGAGCCGGTATCCAGGGTACATATTGGGTAACTAGGTGCCGCACGGTGCTTAGTTACCCGATATGTACATTGGATACCAGCTCCCAGCTCGTTGATCGCCAACGATGAAAAAATGGTCCAGGACATTCAACGACGATCAGCGATACCCAGCAGGGGGGCTGGTCGTCGCTACGTGTCACACTAAGTGAGATCGCTGGCTAGGTCGCTGTTGCGTCACAAAATCGGTGACGCTTCAGCGATCTCGCTAGTGATCTCGCTTAGTGTGACGGGGGCTTTATCCAGTTGCTATCCAGGCTTACTATCACAAAGATATTCCTTGTTCACACACCCAATTTGCTTCTACGCTTCTTGTCTTTCCCTGACCACGCCAAGTTACTGACTGCCCCTAACCAGGATGTATCTATCATCTTGCCACAAAATCCCCTTCCCACCATGTCGACAGGCAGCTGTAATTCTCTTCTCCCAGCTGCTTATTCTTCCATGTGAGAGGAATTGCAATAAACCAATATGTCACAGTAGTCATTATTTCCATGCAGCTAGTGCATCTGAAGCAAAAGAACACATCAGAACAATTCAACAATATCTCAGAGGTGTGCCAGCTGTTTTTTATCTCCTTTACTGAGCCACTGAGGTCAGTAATTGGTTGCAGTGGTAAAGCACCCTGTTGATGTGATGTCGCTGCTGCAGCCAAAACGCCAAGACCAAGGCAGAAAGCTGGATCTGAGGAGAGTGCATACTGGCACTGTTTGTGATATTAAAGGGAACCTGTCAGCAGGTTTTTGCTACCTCATCTGAGAGCAGCCTGATGTAGGCAAAGAGACCCTGAATCCAATGATGTATCACTTAGATTACTGGGGAGCATTCATTCTGACACAATCAGAGCTTTTAGATTTAGAATGAGCACAGCTGGGATAGCTTCCCACACTAGGATCTCCATGTACAAAGTCCATAGACAGTGAGCAGCCTATCACTGGGGAGGGGGCTAATGTAGTCCAGCAATGTTAATCTCTCAGTGATAAATCCTTCACAGTTAGTAAATAACAGCAGCCCTTTGACAAGTGACACATCACTGAATTCTGCACCTCTGCCGCTATCTCCTGCTGTCTTCAGATGACTCAGAAAAAACCTGTGCCTGGCAGATTCCCTTTAAGTATGTTAGGATTTCTGTGGTTCACTTTCCTTAAAGTGAAATATCCCATAATCCCTTAATAGTCAGACACTGAAAATTCAGATTTTGACCAGAATTGTGTATCTGTACTTGTCCACAACTTTGGATTCATAATAGGAAATATTTGAGCTGCCACTATTGCCGACCACAGGCATTGTACATGTGTACATAGGGAAGCCACTGATACAGGACACCATAAAGAGCTGGGAGATTGGGGCTTTAAAAGAAATGCATAAAGGAATAACTACACCGCAACAGGGAAACGTCATTATAATTACATGATCGATAAAAGGTTTTGCAATTAGGCTTTAAAGATTAATTTTCTGTATAATTCGTATATGAGACTTTATGGTGCATACTCCCTCCATTGTACAACACTATTAAAGGAAATCTGTTAGCACATTTTTGCTACGTAATCTAAAGACAGCATGCGGGTTCAATCACAGATTTCTAAGATGTGTTACTTAACAGGCTGTTTACTGTTGTTTACTTACAATGACAGGTTTTATCACTAGGAGATTATCATTGCTGTGACTAGCTGGCCTTGTGAGCACAGGCCTGACCGCGCCCCTCCTACAATAAGCAGCTCACTGTCTATAGACAATGCACACAGAGAGTCTTTTGTGGGCGGGGCTAGCTTTCTGAGCTCTGCTTCATGCTAAATCTTAGAACTTTGATTCTATCACCTAGCATGCCATGCCACATAGATATATACACATATCATAGATTGCATAATATGGTGGTGGGGGCTATTGGACAAATTAGACTAATTATTACATTGGGTTGTTAGAGAAACAAAAACTAATTTTTAGAAACCAAGTATATCTCCTTTTCATTCTGCATTTATATTAATAAGCACAATACATTTGGAACAGGCTTATAGAAATTATTTTTCCAAATGTGAACTCTGACTTAACCTTCTTAAAGGGAACCTTTTTCATTTATTTTTTATAAAACTCTTACATTCCACCACATCTATAAAGCCAAGAGCTTAGGTAAGAAAGGACACATCTGTAATACTACATATATACCAAAAGGGACTCTGTCAGCACAAAATGTCTGATCAAGCCAAGCACAAGTGATCAGTGCACCCTTCATATGGACAGTTTACTGCGCCTTCCCTTCTACTTCGTTTTCATGTATCTTCCCTCCCTCTTCCTGGCTTTACAATAAAGGGCTGAGTTAGATGCAAAACTAGTAGGTGAGAAATTTCAAATTACTGCTTGACAACTTTAAGGGTGCACCGAGTACCTGTGCTTAGTTTGAACAGTCGTTTTGACTGTTCAAACTTTTCAATGAAATGAAATCAATGAAATGATCATGCCTTAAACATGTAATCCCTTCCAAGAGACGTAAGATGGAATTAATATAAATAAAAGTCTTTATTTTATTAATGTAATCCTTACAAATAGGTAACCTGGACCCAATAGGCAAGAAAACTGCTTCCTGACGCCGGTAGGTCAGGTAGCAAATAGTGAAATATCACAGCTTCTGAATAGAAACATTGAAAGCTGACGGCTGAGAAAGAACATATGGTCCACAAGTCCACCCTTGTTTCTGATCTTACATGTACGTCGGCATCGGCTGGAAGTTTTCCGACATTGCATCTGGTCTTCTCCCCCAGCAAATTTCAGATTGTATCCCATTTACTTTCCTAATTAAAACTTTCCCCCCTGAACTTTACATCTAATTTCTACACATTTTCTTTATTTTCTAGTTTTCAGAAATCTACATAGAATATCATACTGTACTATACCTCGAATGCTAACCAGGGAATCAGGAATCCTAAATCCTTATAACATACACTGAAAAGTAAAACTGAGGATGACGGGTGTCTATCATGAAGATTAGACATTACCATCAAGAATCATTATATCTATGGAATTAAAGCAATCACATTCTTATAGATGAGAGGAATTTCTGGACCTGAAATCCATTGTTTCATGATTATTTTAGAAGACCAGGACAATGGTGACATGATGACTATGGTTCGTCATAGAGCAATTTTCGACATGGACAAATAATTTCTATTGTTTCATAGATGAATATGAATGTATAACCAAGCATTTAATAATGGGCTAAAAAATATAACTCTGACACATACATTTGAAGGCCATTTTTGCGATCAATACTTTTGTATTTTTCCTATGAAATAATGAAGATTTAGGTATACATTTAATCCCAGCCTGAAATATAATACTTCTGGCGGTATGCCCATGAGGATTCATCTATTTCTCTGCTTTTGTCTAATTCAATGTGTCTATTAAATAGCATCTTGTTGGCTTTATCCTTATGCAAATATAATGTTAGCATGGAGGTCACGATATGATGAGTGCATAGAATAAAAGAGCCTTTGAGATGTAATATCCTGCACATTCAACAAACGCAGAGGTCACTAGGAAAAAAGAACCATATAAGAACCCTCCTGATGTAACACAATGGTCAACATAAAGAATAAATAGTATAAAAACCTTTGTGATGTAATGTATAACTCAATGTGATTGTTCCATGCACAGAGGTCACTGTATAATGAGTGAAACGTAGAAGAGCCACTGTGATAGAACAGACTGCAAATGCGACAAACACGGAGGTCACTCCGTAAAGAACGAGATGTAACACAAAGTCCAAAATGAATGATCAAAGGTCAAAACATAAAGGACAAATAGTATACAAGGGTTTTTTTTTTGGTGTAATTTGTAACTCAATGTAAATGTTACAAGCAAAGAGGCCTCTGTATGAAGAATGAAAGTGTGGCGAAAGTGTGTCCATAAGTCACAACAAAAGGAATGAGAAATGTCAGAGTTCTGGGAAAGGCTACCTGCTCACCGGTGACTATATCAAGGATGAAAAGCACAAGATCCTTTGTGATGCAGCAAAGCGACCAAAATAAAGGGGACTTCTATGATTTTAATTTTATGAAGAATGAAAAGTATAAGGAGGATTGTGTCTTAATTCAGTGTCCAATATAAATGCTACAACAAAGTATCACTACGAGAGGAAATAAAAGTGTAAGAAGCTTTGCAATGTCCACCATATATGCTACTAACACAGAGGTGATTGTATGAAGAGCGAAAAGTCAAAGAACTACGTGGGGTAACATAACACACACCATACATTGCACACACAGGACGGGGACTGTATGAAGGATGGAGAGTGTTACCCTTGTTACATGTAATATTACTTTTTTATGGTACTGGCTAATATGACTTTGCTTTCATTTCTGGTATTGGCTCCTTCAAAACTATCTTAACTGAACAGAAATTCTGAAAGAAAGTCAAAGGGACATGTTTGAACTGAGATTTGGCAGAATGTCATGATACTCTCACGGTATAGTCAGCAGCCCTGTGTACCGAGCTGTCTGATGGATGAGATTACTGGAGATAATGCGGAAGAAAGAAACATCAGATTTCAGGATCATATGAGTGCAAGTCAAGCATTTTAAAGGCTTTCTTAGTGTTCATAACATTTACCTACACTCATGTGTTATCACATTGTGAATGTATTTATTTGTTAATGGTAAACCAAAGCATGAATGAGAGAACTATAACAGTAAAAGTCATTATGATGTGTTCCCTTAAAAAAAAACTATTGGGTATACACTGTATATATATATATGTATATATAATTATTAAACTCAATTATATAGCACCATCATACTCCGCAGCGCTTTACAGACATCATCATTATCGTCCACATTGGGGGTCACAATCTAGATTCCTCATCAGTATGTTTCAGAGTGTAGGCGAGAACCAGAGAACCCGGAAGAAGCCCAGGGAAACATGGGGAGAACATACAAACCCTTGCAGCTGAGTGTATTAATTCTCAATCTCTGGTCCGGTACCACACCAGAATTACAGTGCCCCAGGACTGGATCCCTGCGAACCACCTCTTACTTACTGGAATCATTGACTTCTCTTTTGACTAGCTGGCTTATCAAAAAAGGAGCTGGGATGCCGGCAACTAGGAGTTGGTTCACAAGGATCCAGTCCATTGGTCACAAAATACTGATCAGAGTCTTATGAATTTATCTGCTCATCTCTTTGTATGTATGTATATATATATATATATATATATATATATATATATATATATATATATATACAGTATATAATATTCACTGCCAATGACATCACTGATGACCTTATTCTTAAAGGTGCACATATAACGAATAGATGTCATTTTGAGGGGTGGAATGTGACCCGAGTCCTCGCATCGCCCCGGATCCATGGTAGCTTACCGTTAAATACTATTGTCAACTTTAAAACTATTTTTGCTGCAAGTATTCTTCAATTCTATTTCTATTCATACAATAATATCGCATATTTAGTCTGTATCTTTGGGAGTTTTTTAAACAATCCCGGCAGATTATTGGCATAATGGTATATACAAGAGACCCACTTGAATAAATCATATATGTCTGATGGAAGAAGGAGCTCTACCTTTATAGAAGTAGTACACAAAGAGTGAGTTATATCACAGGTAGCTGTTTTTCATTAATATGTAGAAAGAGTCTTTTCATGAAGACATATGGAGGCTGTGCTTTCCTCCCTGTCATTCTCATGTTTAATTAGAGCTGTTATCCGTTTACTTCTTCCTTTCTAGCTGACAGCTGTATGCTGCTGTTCTGCTTCTAGTCTTCGCTTATTTAACACTACAGAGCATTGATCCCTTGAAGTGTGACAGCAGAAGAAAAGCTGAGGCTGCATCAGTCCTTTATCTGCCTTTGATGAACTTTTTTAAAGCTCCATTTGTGGCATCATAAGCAACACAGGCGGGAAAAGCGAGAATCACATGTGAGGCGACATCTAGAGGTCACTTTGAGAATGCAACCTAATTAACGATGCCATCAGCACCTTGGACAGCAGCAACTTTACAGGCGTGCGGAGCAATTGCACCGGGTTTGTATTGGGAATTATTATTATTATACATTTATATAGCGCCATTTATTCCATGGCACTTTACATATGAAAAGGGAAAAATATAGACAGATACAATAAACATGTGCTAGACAAGGGACACACAAGTACAGAAGGAGAGAGGACCCTGCCCGCGAGGGCTCACAGTCTACAGGGATGTATGTATTATGGAGGAGGGCATAATTTGATTACTTTTCCTAAGCATAATTATACAGTGCATTAATTTTATCCAGGTTATAGCTAATTATTGAAGATTTTTTTTTCGCAAAGTGGGCATAAAATGCAAGTTGGCATGCTGGAAACCCAAACAGTAAGTTTTCCTCTACTTCCCATTCACGCAAGATATTTCTTACTGCGGCCAAACATAATGGCACATAGTATGCGTATACAGTAAGTGCACCAGACAGCAGAATCGTTCTCCTTGTAAGAGTTAATGATAAAACTCCATAAATTCAGAGCCGATGTCACCGTCGTGTACACAGGTAAGCGCAGGTGCCATGAAACAAGCAGAAATTCAATATATCCACATCTAAGGCCAAGTTGTACGTTATCCTGTCATTTGCCCGTCTGGCGTCAGTGAAGGAAGATCTGATCTCCTCCGTGCACCTGACACCCCTGATAACCAGACCCTTATTTCTATGTCATTGATATGGGCTGATAACTTATTTACTGAAGTGCACGTGACATAACAAAGCCAGCAAGAGATCAATGCTGATCAATACATCTGATCAGCCATCAAGGGCTATTTTATTACAATGGAGATGAAAGCTTTGGGGGAAATGATCTTATAGGATCGGGGGATGGGTGCAGCACTTACTACTGAGAGGGGAGAAATAACTTGACCTTCTGTAATGCTGGGAAACATTTTTGCACTATTTAGTGAAAGTTGTTATATGAAGAGTTTTAATCATGTATACACAGTATATAAAACACACAATGTTTAGGAAAATTAAGAATTTTCTGTAATATTTGCAAATGTACAGGCAGTACTTGTATGTGAAGTTGCTAGATATGGAGTTTACGCTGTCATTAGTGCTGACATTTCCCAGACTGGATGGTTTTAGTACAGTCATAGGATCAGACACTACCACAAGTATGTATGAGGCTTCTATCTCTGCCCGTGACATGCTATACACTCCGCACACCAGACATGCTATACACTCCGCACACCAGACATGCTATACACTCCGCACACCAGACAAGCTATACACTCCGCGCACCCTCACGCTATACACTCCGTGCACCCTCACGCTATACACTCTGCGCACCCTCACGCTATACACTCTGCGCACCCTCACGCTATACACTCCGCGCACCCTCACGCTATACACTCCGCGCACCCTCACACTATACACTCCGCACACCAGACATGCTATACACTCCGTACACCAGACAAGCTATACACTCCGCACACCCTCACGCTATACACTCCGCACACCAGACATGCTATACACTCTGCACACCAGACAAGCTATACACTCCGCGCACCCTCACGCTATGCACTCCGTGCACCCTCACGCTATACACTCCGCGCACCCTCACGCTATACACTCGGCGCACCCTCACGCTATACACTCCACGCACCCTCATGCTATACACTCCGCACACCCTCACGCTATACACTCTGCACACCAGACAAGCTATACACTCCGCACACCAGACAAGCTATACACTCCGCACACCAGACAAGCTATACACTCCGCACACCAGACATACTACTTTGATGAGATTTTTTATCTCCCCGAGGGAACTGTCACAAACCATGTATAACTGTGATTTTCATCATGCTAATGTGTGAAGATGAATGGGCATGTCCTCCAGCCCCCCACTTCTTAATAAATGGAATATTTGCATACCCATTGAGAAAAGCCTCATTGCACTGATATAGAGATCTGCAGCATTTCTGTCACTCCAATACTTGGAATGAATGAGCAAAGACTCCGCTCCCTGTAGGTTTTCTGTTCTAACTTAGAAGAGAGGTGACTATCATTTTATTTAGCAAAATGCAAACTAGCAGGATGAATATCGTTCGCGCACCCTGCAATGAAAGGCATCTGAAGCCAACTCCAGGCTCAATGCTAGCAGCCGCCACATCAGGCATTCAGCTGGACGCTGCAGATTCTTTCCTTGTGGTCCAGGGAGAGAGACAGCTGGAGATCTCATTCATTTAATCTCAGCCTACTAATGAAGGAGCAAAGCAGCATTGCCAGGGAGCCCTGTGTGCATACAGCCTCTTCATATCCCTGACCCTGCATTTCACAGCAGCTTTAGCACAGGCTCTCTCTGTGCATTGCTGACTTTTAGATTTTCTCCATCTCATATACAGTCCATGCATTTTCCTCTAGCATCCTCTCCACAATGACCCTATTGCAGCTTCCCATTTAGCACTTTAGCAAGAGATAGAAAAATAAAAAATGCACTTACCTGCGCTGTACTACAGCAGGACCAAGTGGTGAAATGCAAGAGTACAAGATGGTCAAACCAATGCAGGGAGAACTATTTACTTTGTTGGTTAAAATCTCCCAGAAATTGACGGAAAAAAATTGCTGAATGTGGGGGATTTCTTGATTTATCTCACAGCTGATAAAAAGCAGAGTGTGCCAAGAAGAAGAAATCTTAGAGGAGGTCTCAGTCACAATCCAAAGCATAAGAGCTCTAAGTGCTGCTTGCTGTTGCCTGCCCTATTTCTGCTGTCAGGATCTGAGCTCCTTCACGTCACAGTGCGATCTGCATATTCCACCCAATAGCTGCTACCTGTGTGTTCAGTGAGGATGCTGCTGGCTCGAGAGACGACTGCGTGTAGTAGAGTACGGCGTGAGCATTGCTGCATATTGCCATTGTAAAGGATTCTTACACGATGCAGTGTAAGAATTATTCCTGGTGGGTCTTATTGAGCAGTGGTGGACATATCATTGGTACAACCAGGGGGCCCAATAGATAGGGGGCCACTTCTACCTCCAAATCAGGTGGAATTGTGCATGATGATGAACTATTGGACTGAAAGTTGTCCATATATTGTTCTTACTCAGGGACCTCTCCTGTCCGTGTCCGCCAACGTTATTCAGACATTGTGGTTTTCTTATAACGTGACCTTAATCTTTGGTGAAGATGCACAGACTTAGTATTTGTTTTCACTTGATGATTATAAGGACACTCAACAATAGTACTGCATAATATATACATTAATTTTGCAAGATTACAACCCATCCTATTTTAAGTTTGATCCTTTAATATGAAGTTCAGGTTGTGGTTATAACTGGAAAATCCATAATTAATTCTGTACAGTAGTAATATATTATTACAAGACTATTATACTTTCTGTGAGGTTGTTACAATAATAATTTTATGTTTTGTCATTTACAGCTGACTGTGTCTTTCCATGTAGAAACCTATATTCTGGAATTGATTACACATATTTACACTAAATATACAGTGGCTTACCGCTAATAGAGGCAGACTATGTGGCCGCTATGGAGCCAATGAGTCTGGAAGGCCCGGTGCCAGCTTGGCACCAGGCCCCTTCCTGCCTGACTTTCAACTGTATACGCATCATGGATGCAGACTGACCTGGTGGGGTACCGATGAAATGCCCAGTGGGCCCAAAAGAGAAAGGAAGAAAAGAAAATGCAGTTTTTAGGGTCATGGGTCTTTTAAAAGCGTCGACAGATTATGTGTAGGGGTGCATGCACGCAGTGTTCATTACCTGACCCGCCACGATGCACATCAAGATGAACGCCAGCTGCAGCTGTGACAGGGTGCTCTGCTCTGTCACAAGCCATTCGCTGACGTCCTATAGCTGTGATGTTAATTGACCTCCGGCTTATTAGAGGCCGCAAGCTGACACCCACGGCTTTTGATAGGCCGGTAGCCTTTCAATGTTACTGCTATGTGACATCAGTGTGTTGCCTCTGATGGGTCGGTGGCCATTTTAATGACCCACCGAATATGAAGCTGCAAGAGGACATCAAGGGAGCGCAGGAAGGTGAGAAGAATCTCACCCCTCTCTGTGATTGGGCAGGGAAGTGGACAAAGAGGCTGACAATCATGCTCAGGATGGGGTGACATAGGGACCCAGCATGGGGGAAGCATAGCGGCCCAGGATGGGATAACATAGGGGCCTAGGATAGAAACATAAAATAAATATCCCAGGATGGAGAAATTATTAAATAAAGGAGCAGATGAAGAAGAAGTTCAAAGATGACAGACTCAACAAGAGACATCACTGGTGAGTCAGTGCATGTCATGGGTGCATCGCCACGAAGATCGTCGCGATTGCACATTCTGACTTCTCACAGCTGAGCTGCTGTTTCTTTGTGTTTGGTTATGAGAGAGTTAATTTTACCTAGCTCTTTGCTAAGACTAGGTCCAGCCTCGCCCGGCTGCTTTGGATTATGTTCTAATTAGTTTCCTTTATATTCCTGCCAGTCTGGGTGTTGGATGCCGGTGAAAGCATTCATATAGTTTAGCAGACTGGATCGGTTCTGGGAATACTTAAGCTAAGAGCTCCTTAGTTGTTTTACTCTTACAGCTTATAGTTTATCTCTGAGACCTTAGGTGTTCCTACTGTGTGTGAGTGTTGTATGTAAGACTTTATTTACTTTATTTCTTATCTTTCTTGTATGTCTTTCTGTTCATTAACCGTTACCTGGTCATTCCCTTTGGTGGTATTCAGGGTCCTTCTTAGGACTAGAATACAGTTGGCAGGGATTGATAGGAGACAGGGTTTACGCTGGTGGCCTGGACCTCTGTACCTTTAACAGTGCCTCCGGGTTGAGGGATTAGTTAGGACCCCAGTTTAGGGTCAGCTTAGACCCCGGTCACCCTCTAGCCGGAGACAGCGTATAACGGATTCCGTTTTGACCCTCTGGACATTCTGTCAGGTAAAATCTATGTTATCATATATCTATGCGCATGTTATATAGTATGTTGCCCTTTTGATATAGATTACTGTCATCACATATATATATCTGCTATACAGCGTGACATTTTCACCGGCCATACTAAAGATTCTCCCCAGCTGTCATGGATCCAGTAGCCCAGCTGGCCCGGCAGTTGCAGGGATTGTCCATGGAGTTGGCAGACATTAAGTCCAAGGTTTTGTCCCCCCCGGAGCAAACCAGATCTGAACCTAAGGTTGCTCTCCCGGACAGGTTCACTGGTGGGCGGGATAAATTTTTTACTTTCCGGGAGGCATGTAAATTGTACTTTCGGCTGCGGCCTCGGTCATCTGGGAGTGAAGAGCAGAGGGTGGGAATTGTTATCTCGCTCTTACAAGGGGATCCTCAATCTTGGGCGTTCTCTATTCCTCCAGGCTCCCCAGATCTCCAGTCAGTGGATCGATTTTTTACTGCCCTGGGTCTGGTATATGATGATCCGGATCGAGTCTCCCTTGCTGAAACAAGGTTACGTAAAATACGGCAAGGAAATCGTCCAGCGGAGGAATATTCTTCTGAGTTCCGTAGATGGGCAACAGATACTCAGTGGAATGACCCCGCTCTTAGGAGCCAGTTTTGTCAAGGGTTGTCTGACAAATTAAAAGATGTGTTGGCTCAGTATGATTCTCCTCCATCACTGGAGGCTGCTATGGCCCTCGCTATTCGCATTGATAGACGTCTTCGGGAAGACGCGAGGTAACTCCGCCCCCCGTGATGACTCCACCTACTACTAAAGTTCCTTATACTGAGGTTCCCCTGGTCTGTTCTGAGGAACCCATGCAGTTGGGAGGGACATCATTTTGTAGGAGGGAATCAGCGGTGCGCCGCAAGACTAGAAGGTGCTTCTTTTGCGGGAGAGAGGGACATTTTGTTGGGGGGTGTCCATCCCGGACCTCTTTGAACCAAGGAGTTAACCTGGGAGTGTGTATTTCGTCCCCAAATCCCTCTCAGTTTCTCGTGCCTGCGGAGGTGGTGATTGGTACTAGAACTGAGAGGATTTCTGTTTTTCTTGATAGTGGGTCCGGGGCTAATCTGGTGGACACTCGGTTTGCCCAGGTGCATGGTATGCAACTGAGTGTATTGGCCAAACCGGTCCCTATACTCTCTATTGATTCTAGACCTCTTGGTCAAGGTAGCTTGGTACAAGCTGTTCATAACATAGATCTTCGAGTAGGGGCAATACATAAAGAGCAATTGTCTTGTTATGTGTTGGAGGGTCTGCCTGCTCCTATTGTGTTGGGACTTCCTTGGTTGGCTAAACATAACCCAGTGATTGATTGGCAATCCAGAAAGATAAGCCAGTGGGGTGAATTTTGCAAGAATAACTGCATGAGCACGGTCATCGGTGCGGTTGTGCCTAGGACTTTGCCTCCTTTTCTGGAGGACTTTTGGGAGAAGTTCTCAGAGGAGGGGTGTAAAGAGTTACCTCCTCATCGCACATATGACTTCTCAATAAAGTTGCTTCCTGATGCCTTATCTCGTACTTTCCCAGGGGTCGGGAAGACGGATGATCCGGTTCCTATTCCTCAGGAGGGAGTTGTAGTGTCAGCTGTATGCTCTGAGCTTGAGGGGGAGGTATTGGGGGCTCAGGGGGACGCCCCTGTGGGACTTCCAGGGAGACTGATAGTTCCAGATCGCTTAAGACTGAAGGTTACGGAGAACCCTTACAAACGGATGGCTGATAGGAGGAGAGTTTCTGGTCTAGATCTGAGGGTGAACGATTTGGTGTGGTTGTCTACCAGGAATATAAAACTTAAAGTTCCCTCCTGGAGGTTGGGTCCCAGATTCATCGGGCCATACAGGATCAGTTCCATAATTAATCCTGTGGCATTTCGTCTGGACCTCCCTCCTACGTTTAAAATTCATAATGTGTTTCACAAGTCATTACTTAAAAAGTATGTGGCACCAGTCATACCGTCACCTCTACCTCCTCCTTCAGTGGTAGTCAATGATAACGTGGAAGTTCATTGTAGGGGGTATGGTCCTGAGGAGAGGACGTGGGTCCCTGCGTCTGATGATAACGCAGATCGATTGGTTCGGACCTTTCACACAATTTACCCGGACAGACCTGGTCATGAGGGTCCGGAGGCCCCTCGTAGAAGGGGGGGTACTGTCATGGGTGCATCGCCACGAAGATCGTCGCGATTGCACATTCTGACTTCTCACAGCTGAGCTGCTGTTTCTTTGTGTTTGGTTATGAGAGAGTTAATTTTACCTAGCTCTTTGCTAAGACTAGGTCCAGCCTCGCCCGGCTGCTTTGGATTATGTTCTAATTAGTTTCCTTTATATTCCTGCCAGTCTGGGTGTTGGATGCCGGTGAAAGCATTCATATAGTTTAGCAGACTGGATCGGTTCTGGGAATACTTAAGCTAAGAGCTCCTTAGTTGTTTTACTCTTACAGCTTATAGTTTATCTCTGAGACCTTAGGTGTTCCTACTGTGTGTGAGTGTTGTATGTAAGACTTTATTTACTTTATTTCTTATCTTTCTTGTATGTCTTTCTGTTCATTAACCGTTACCTGGTCATTCCCTTTGGTGGTATTCAGGGTCCTTCTTAGGACTAGAATACAGTTGGCAGGGATTGATAGGAGACAGGGTTTACGCTGGTGGCCTGGACCTCTGTACCTTTAACAGTGCCTCCGGGTTGAGGGATTAGTTAGGACCCCAGTTTAGGGTCAGCTTAGACCCCGGTCACCCTCTAGCCGGAGACAGCGTATAACGGATTCCGTTTTGACCCTCTGGACATTCTGTCAGGTAAAATCTATGTTATCATATATCTATGCGCATGTTATATAGTATGTTGCCCTTTTGATATAGATTACTGTCATCACATATATATATCTGCTATACAGCGTGACAGTGCATTACCTGTACACTAACACTATACACAATATACTGTACTATGTAGAGAGCTCTTGTGTACAGTCATGGCCAAAAGTTTTGAGAATGACACAAATATTAATTTTTACAAAGTCTACTGCTTCACTTTTTCTAATGGCAATTTGCATATACTCCAGAATGTTATAAAGAGTGATCAGCTTAACAGCAATTACTTGCAAAGTCAATATTTGGCTAGAAAATGAACTTTATCCCCCAAAACACATTTCAACATCATTGCAGCCCTGCCTTAGAAGGACCAGCTAACCTCTTTTCAGTGATTGCTCCATTAACACTGGTGTGGGTGTTGATGAGGACATGGCTGGAGATCAATCTGTCATGATTAAGTAAGAATGACACCACTGGACACTTTAAAAGGAGGCTGGTGCTTGGCATCATTGTTTCTCTTCTGTTAACCATGGTTATCTCTAAAGAAACACGTGCAGTCATCATTGCAATGCACAAAAATGGCCTAACAGGGAAGAGTATCGCAGCTAGAAAGATTGCACCTCAGTCAACAATCTATCGCATCATCAAGAACTTCAAGGAGAGAAGTTCCATTGTTGCCAAAAAGGCTCCAGGGCGCCCAAGAAAGACCAGCAAGCGCCAGGACCATCTCTTAAAAGTGTTTCAGCTGCGGGATCGGACTACCAGCAGTGCAGAGCTTGCTCAGGAATGGCAGCAGGCAGGTGTGAGTGCATCTGCACTCACTGTGAGGCGGAGACTCTTGGAGCAAGGCCTGGTCTCAAGGAGGGCAGCAAAGAAGCCACTTCTCTCCAGAATAAACATCATGGACAGACTGATATTCTGCAAAAGGTACAGGCAGTGGACTGCTGAGGACTGGGGTAAAGTTATTTTCTCTGATGAATCCCCTTTTCGATTGTTTGGGACATCAGGAAAACGCCTCATTCGGAGAAGACAAGGTGAGCGCTACCACCAGTCTTGTCTCATGCCAACTGTTAAGCATCCTGAAACCATTCATGTGTGGGGTTGCTTCTCAGCCAAGGGAATCGGCTCTCTCACAGTCTTGCCTAAAAACACAGCCATGAATAAAGAATGGTACCAGAATGTCCTCCAAGAGCAACTTCTCCCAACCCTCCAAGAGCAGTTTGGCGATCAACCATGCCTTTTCCAGCATGATGGAGCACCTTGCCATAAAGCAAAGGTGACAACTAAATGGCTCAGGGAACAAAACATAGAGATTTTGGGTCCATGGCCTGGAAACTCCCCAGATCTTAATCCCATTGAGAACTTGTGGGCAATCATCAAGAGACGGGTGGACAAACAAAAACCTAAAAATTCTGACAAAATGAAAGCATTGATTGTGCAAGAATGGACTGCTATCAGTCAGGATATGGTCCAGAAGTTGATTGAGAGCATGCCAGGGAGAATTGCAGAGGTCCTGAGAAGAAGGGTCAACACTGCAAATATTGACTTGCTGCATTAACTCATTCTAACTGTCAATATAAGCTTTTGTTACTCATATGTTTGCAATTATATTTCTGTCTGTGATAAAAACATCTGTCAAACACACACATAAAAACCAGAGGGCAGCAGATCATGTGAAAATATAATATTTGTGTTATTCTCAAAACTTTTGGCCATGACTGTATAATGTCACTGATGATCCCTGCATTACCTGTACACTGACACTATATGCAATGTTCCTGTGTATAATATCACTGGTGATCCCTGTATTACCTGCACACCATACACTATATACAGAGCTCTTGAGTATAATATCACTGGTGATCCCTGTATTACTGTACTCTGACACTATATTCAGAGCTCCTGTGTATAATGTCACCAGTGATCACTGTATTACCTATACACTGACACTCTGTACATGTCTCCTGTGTATAATGTCACCAGTGATCACTGTATTACCTGTACACTGTACACTATATACAGAGCTGCTATGTATAATGTCAATGATAATCACTATATTACCTGTACACTATACACTATATACAGAGCTCTTTGGTATAATGTAATACAGTGATCACCAGTGACCTGTACACTATACACTTTTTACAGAGCTACTGTGTATAATGTCACTGATGAGTCACTGTATTCCCTGTACACTGACACTATATACAGAGCTCCTTTGTATAATCTCACCGGTGATCACAGTATTACCTGTACACTGACACCATGTACAGTGCTCCTGTGTATAATGACACTGGTGATCACTGTATTACCTGTACATTTACAGAGCTACTGTATATAATGTCACTGATAATCACTTTATTACCTGTACACTATACACTATATACAGAGCTACTGTGTATAATGTCACTGGTGATCAAAGTATTACCTGTACACTGACACTATATACAGAGCTCCTGTGTATAATGACACTGGTAATCACTGTATTACCTGTACACTGACACTATGTACAGAGCTCCCGTGTATAATGTCACTGTGGTTCCCTGTATTGCTCTACACCGACACTATATACAGAGCTTCTGTGTATAATATCACCGGTATCACTATATTACCTGTATACCATATACAGAGTTCCTGTGTATAATGGCACTGGTCATCCCTGCATTACCTTTACACTATGCACTACATACAGAGCACCTGTGTATAATATCACTGATGATCTCTGTATTACCTGTTCACTGACACTAGATATAGAGCTTTAGAGCTCCTGTGCATAATGTCACCAGTGCTAATATTAGTGTTATTAGTATTGCAGATTTTATTAATGATCAATATTGTAGTGTCTGGTCACTTTGTGGTGGAAATATGTAATCTGGTCATGGTGTGGCGGTATTTCTCCTCTGTATGTGGTTTTATTCAGTCACTATGTGGTGGTACTATGTCGTTTGGTCATGGTGCAGTGGTATTTGTTCCCTGTATGTGGTATTATCCGGTCACTATGTCGTAATAATATGTGGTCTCGTCACAGTGTGGTGGTATTTATCTCTTGTATCTGGTGGTAATATGTGGTCTATTCATGGTGTTGTAGGATTTATCCCCTGTATGTGGTATTATTTGGTTAAAGTGTGATGATAACATGTAGCCTGTAGAGTTGAGCGATACTTTCCGATATCCAAAAGTATCGGAATCAGAATTGTATCGCCGATACCCAAAAAATATCGGCGATACCCGATACCAATACCGGAAGTCCAATGTAAGTCTATGGGAACAAAATATCGGAATTAAAAAAAACCCATTCTTGCCTTGTTGGTTAATTGTACATGAAGGAAAACAACAAAGAGTAATGTAGAATGTATTGGGGAAGGTTGAGGAGACATTAAAGGCATAGATGTTTAACCCAATCAAATGGAATAGCATAAATATTTTTTTTTTTAAAGATGTTCGGATTGACGAAGAAATTGACAATGTTGTTCACGTTTTTTCTATTTTGGCAAATATGTATATTTCACAACTTCCATGCTCTTCACCTTTTTAACTTTTGACACACTTTCTCCTTCATAATCTTCAGCAGCATCATCTTTTTCATCAAATTATTCTTCATCTTCACCTTCTTTATCTTCTTCTTAAACTTCTTGCTATTCATCTTTTTCTTAACATTACTCATATTCTTCTTATTAAACTATTATTCTTATTCATATTGTACTTCATCTTCTTCATCATATTCTTATTTGTGACAGAGAATCCTGTACTTGTAATCTGTCAAAGTATGAATTTTTCATTCTTCCGTTCTTGCTGTCACAAAAGATTTAAATTACAACAGTATTTGTCCGTGTTCAGTTTAGCCTGCAGCAGCAGGCATTTTCCAGGGGCACCACGAGGAGGAACGGACTCACCCCCATACACTGCTTAGTCTTCTTCTGCTTATAATTTAGAGCATATATTTTTAGATCTTCTGCTTATTGTTCTTGTGTCTCTTGTTCTGTATCTTGTATTTGTAGCACAACCTTGTACCAGCTGATGTTACTGGGACACGGTTACTAAGCAGGAGGTACCTGTGCTCCAAAGCACTACCAAGGACCAGCAGACGTTGCAGGAACTCGGATACCAAGATGGAGGCACCTAGGCCAAAGGCACTGCGGAGAACCAGTTGACGGTACTGGAACCCGGACGGGTAGCAGAAGGTACAAGAGCCAATGCAAGTAACGAGGACCAGCTGACTGTGCTGGAACCGGAGGGGCAGCAGAAGGAAAAGAGCCAATGGCACAACCGAGGACCAGCTGACGTTACTGGGACACGGTTACTAAGCAGGAGGTACCTGTGCTCCAAAGCACTACCAAGGACCAGCAGACGTTGCTGGAACTCGGATACCGAGATGGAGGCACCTAGGGCAAAGGCACTGCGGAGAACCAGCTGACGGTACTGGATCCCGGACGGGTAGCAGAAGGTACCCATGGAAATTTAAGTTGACAGGCCGCGAGCCGGCCGCAGTTACCGAATCCCACAGTACTACAGTGGGTGATTGTCCTATTGTCACAACGGAAACAGCCTTTATTTGCATATCCTGCAGCACACATAGGAAGCACCTAAACTCCAAGCACCATAGAGTCGGCTAACCCGACCGCAACACGACAGGACAACTTATTGGAGGCTAAGTGACGTTTACACTGACAGGAAACAGATGGCGTGCTGTAACCAGTCTGGGCAGGAGTGAGTACCCGTGCCAATGACACTTCCGAGCAACAACTGTCGGTGTTGGAGCCCAGGGATAAGAAGAGAGCCGGTTGGAGGCAGCAGGACTTTTTGCCGTTCACACAGCAGGGGAACAGCTGACATTACTGAACCCCAGTAACACAGGAGCAAGTGTTGACTGTGCTAACAGCACTACCGAGCAACAACTGGCGGTGTTGAAGCCCAGGGATGAGAAGAGAACAGGGTGGAGGCAGCAGGACTTTTTGCCGTTCACACAGCAGGGGAACAGCTGACATTACTGAACCCCAGTAACACAGGAGCAAGTGTTGACTGTGCTAACAGCACTTACAGGCAACAACTGGCAGTGTTGGAGCCCAGGGTCAAGGAGGATGTTTAAATACTAGATCAAGTAATTTCCTTGTTACCTGTCAATTTTAAATGTCTATACTTCAAACAAGAGAAAGATAACCTTTACTACCATAAGATGATGATTTCATTTAAACTAATATCGAGATAAATAAAGAATTGACAAACATAAACACATACATTAACATGTTGAACAGCAATGCAAACCACAAAATAAATTAGTTAAGGAATCTGCTATACGGTTGTACATAAAAGCATACAAGTACATATCTGAATCCATTAATGATGGATAAGTAACAGTATGTACACCATTTTTATTGTATAGACAATGAATGTCTGACTTCAAAACATCATCAGCATTACAAGTTATCTGTGACATTACTAAAATGTTACATTTGCTGAATAATGTCACTAAACAGTTTATACAAAAATTATACAATTTCCATCATGTAATACTCATAATATGTGGCAATAATCATTTTTATTAACAAACATAACCTTTAAAAAGTGCATAGTGCATAGTGAAAATTGCTATTTATGCCTGACTGTCGACTTGCAAGCATGACAACGGATAGATAAGGTATATATAGATGAGACTGTATAGCCACAGATGGTGAATGGCGATGTAATACTGTACCTCAATAAAGTGTGCGTCACTACTACATAATTTTTTTTATATAGCTTTATAAACAGGGTACGTGGATGTATGCTTGCGCCTTTGTTTTGACGCACAGACTGCCTTCCTGCTGAGACGCGTTGGGTAGTGAACAGTTGTGTGCAGTGTTCACTGCAGTCTCTGCGGAATAACCACACTTAGGCCTTATAACTTTTCAGACTTTCTTTATCAATCTACCAAGATGAAGAAGGCAGGGAGTAAGGCACATGGTCATGGCCGTGGAGTTTCTTCAGGGAGAGGACGTGGGGATTCTGTGGCTGCTGCGGCCCCAGTGACACAGCATCCACCAGTTTTACCCGTGAGCGTTCCTTTATGCGCACTTTTGTAGGAGCTCGGAGTACCCCCCTGCTGCGGGAAGAACAAATTGAAGCCGTTGTTGGTTGGATGGCAGCCAATGCATCGACTTCAATTGCTTCCACCTCCTCTCAGGACCACAGCACTGTTGAGCAACCATTTGTCTCTTCACCGCCTGGCAAATTGCCCAGGCAGTCAGCGAGTTCTGCACAGGAGCCAGCTGAGTGTCTGCTTCTGTTCTCAGAATCTATTGGCTTGCAAACAGGGGCCCAGCCAAGCAGCATTCTGTAATGTGAAGAAGAGGGAGTATGCAGTGATGCGCAACAACTGTGTCTCTCTGAATGTGAAGAGGCGGGTGAGACAGTGCCGATGGTCAGCACACCGCAGAACGCATCTGATGATGATGAGACTCAGGTGCCAGTTTCTGTTGAGCATGGTGCTGGCCAGACCACCCAACAGCAGCAGGTGTTGGAAGAGGGTAGTGGAGATGATGAGGTCCAAGACCCAACATGGCGTGAGGAACAGGAAGGTGGTGGGAGCAGCTCAGAGGAATCCTAATAATAATAATATTAATTTATATAGCGCCATCATATTACGCATCACTTTACAGTTTTGCAGTTTAAGAACACAAGTCATAAGTAACAACGTTAACAATACAATAATTGTAAGCTAAATAAGTCGCCCCTGCTTGTGACAGCTTACAATGTACAATGAGGTGGGGGAGATACAAAGTATAGGTGTTTATATACAATGGTGCATTTACAATGATGGTCCAGCCATCTTAAGGGAGTGAGGGATGGAGATAGTGAATGGGCTAGAGACACACACACACATACACACTTACACAGAATACGTAGAATGACTTTGATTAGTGAATGTGATAGGCCGCTCTGAACAAATGTGTTTTGAGGGAGCGCCTGAAACCATGCAAATTGTGGATAGTCCTAATTTGTTGGGGTACAGCATTCCAGAGGATTGGCGTAGCGCGGGAGAAGTCTTGGAGTGGGAGTGGGAGGTACGTATTAGTGCAGAGGTTAGTCGAAAGTCGTTTGCAGAGCGCAGCAGTCGGTTAGGCCGATAGATAGAAATGAGGGAGGAGATGTAGGAGGGGTGCTGCACTGTGGATAGCTTTGTGGCTGAGAACCAGTACTTTGTTTGAAAGCTGGGAGAGGCCTAGAGAAGTGGTTAGTGATAGAAGGAAGACAGAGGAAGACATTGCCCCAACGGTACAAACAGGAGGGAGAGTTAGGCTGCAGACTCGGTTGCCTGTAGCCTCCAGTTTGTCACCTGTTCGGAGCAGTTGTCTTCCAAAAGTCAAAACGTGCGCTCCCAGGACTTGCACTGCGTGGTCCTTTTTTCACACACTTGCACATGATATTTGCTATGTCAAATGCAAGCTGTCTAATCAAAAATTAAAAATAGCTAAAAGTGTCAGTCACCTCAATACCACAAATATGTGGAAACATGTGCGGACAAAGCACGTAGTTGAGTTACAAAGACACACTGGAGATGTAGGCCAACCTACAGCAGCACCTACATCTTCAGGTTGTGTTGAAGCCTCTTCATCGAGCTCACACACAGCTGGTTCTGCTTCCTCACAGGATCGCCATGGAAGAACCTCGGTCACTGTTGTCCAGAGACAAAGTGTTATTCCACACACAGCAGCAAGTTCCCTGTCATCCTCACACTCCCAGGCCACAAAACAGCCATCGGTAGCACAGGCAAGGGATAAAAGACGGCCATACTCCGGAAACCATGCACGAGCACAGGCTCTGAATGCTGGCATTGCAAAACTCCTGTCCCTTGAAATGCTGTCATTCAGGCTGGTGGAGACAGACAGTTTCCGTAACTGAATATCATTGTCAGTCCCACAATACAATGTGCCAAGCCGATTTCATTTCAGCAGGCAAGCCGTCCCTGGTCTGCAAAAGCATGTTGAGGGAAAAATTAAACATGCGCTACTAAACGCCCTCAGTAGCAAGGTCCACCTGACCACCGATGCGTGGACCAGTACCCATTGTTAGGATCTGCTACAACCAGTAAGGAAAGAAGGGAATTCTGTCCCTACAATACAACTAAGCTGAATCCCTACGATGTAACGGGGAACCTGATCCTGCGACCAGACCCGCTAAAGTCCTCATCTAGTGTGAACGAAGACCTATAGTTGCGAGGGAGGAATCCCTACAAGATCTAGGGACTGGGAGAAAAGGTGGACACCTCCTAACATAAATTGTAGCATGGATAATTTAACAGAAAAAAAAAATACTTTGCGATCCTAACATCAAGCAAAACTGACTGATTAAGGCACCTAAGCACCCGGCTAGCTTAACAGTAGATAATACAATGAAGTCAAGCAAAGCCAGAAGGGCGGAGCCAGACTAAATAGGGAAAAAAGGTCATGTGACCAGCAAACTGAAACAAAACCTAACAAGAGGGTTCTAACACCCATGGCCAGGGACAATACCTTTCCCTCACTGCCCATTGGGTCAATGTTGTGTAGCCGGGTACTGATCTTGCGAGTGGCGCTGTACGTGTTCTGCCAACTCCAAGGATTGCAGGAATCAAGTCTGTACACATTGACTCCTCCTCCTACTCCAGTTCCTCAGAATCATCGCTGCAGGAGCCGTCACGGTCTACCTCCACATGGACCCGTGAATGTTTACCTGTTGCGACCGATATGAGCACAGCCGTGTCCAAATGTCAACAGGCCGTCCTGAAATTAATTTCCATGGGGAATCTTAGCCACACAGCGCAGGAGCTCTGTAATGCCATAAAGCAGGAGAGCGACGTGTGGTTTTTGGAAGCGAATCTACAGGCAGGCTTGGTAGTGTGTGACAATGGCCGAAATCTGGTGGCAGCTCTGGGCCTTGGCAACCTCACTCACATACCATGTCTGTCATATGTGCTCAACTTGGTCGTGCAGAGTTTTTTGAGGGACTATCCGGATCTTGATGCACTGCTGCACAAGGTCCGCCTAGAGTGCGCTCACTTGCGACGTTACAGCATGGCCAGATCGCTGATTGCAGCTCTGCAACGCAGATTTCGCCTTCATGAACATCGCATCATATGTGACGTACCCACCAGGTGGAATTCCTCGTTACATATGTTGGAGCGGTTGTGTGAGCAGCAGCCAACAGTAATGGAGTATCAGCTGCATCAGGCGCAATCAACTCGCAATTTGCGCCGTTCACACTTCACCACTACTGAGTGGGCCTCGATAATAAGAATAATAATAATAATCTTTATTTATATAGCGCCATAATATTCCGCAGTGCTTTACAGTTTAACAGTTTCAAAACACAAGTCATAAGTAACAACGTTAACAATACAATAATTAAAGCAAAATCAGCCGCCCCTGCTGGTGAAAGCTTACAATCTACAATGAGGTGGGGGAGATACAAAGTACACGTGTTTATATACAATGGTGTTTTTACAATGATGGTCCAGCCATTTTAAGGGAGTGAGGGATGCATGGAGATAGTGAATGGGCTACACACACAGACTTACACATAGAATGACTTTGATTAGTGAATGTGATAGGCCACTGTGAACAAATGTGTTTTGAGGGAGCTCCTGAAACCATCCAAATTGCGGATAGTCCTAATTTCTTGGGTACAGCATTCCAGAGGATTGGCGCAGCGCGGGAGAAGTCTTGGAGTCGGGAGTGGGAGGTACGGATTAGTGCAGAGGTTAGTCGAATGTCGTTTGCAGAGTGCAGCAGTCGATTAGGCCGATAAATATAAATGAGGGAGGAGATGTAGGGGGGTGCTGCACTGTGGAGAGCTTTGTTGGTGAGAACCAGTAATTAGAATTGTATCCTATAATGAATGGGCAGCCAGTGTAATGAGTGGCGAAGGACTCTATGAAGGACATCTGCCACGTTTTGCGTGCGTTTGATGAGTCAACGCGGATGGCGAGTGCAGATGATGCACTAGTCAGCCTGACTGTCCCCCTTATCTGCCTGCTTCAAAAAACACTGCAAGCACTAAGGCATGAGGTTTTGGAAGAGGTGGAGGATGAGGAGTCACAAATTCCATCACCTTCTGGACAGTCAGCGCAACGTGGTTCCTCACAAAGGGCTGGAGGACTTTCAAAGTACCATGCTGTATCAACAATTGAACCTCCAGATTCGCTGTCTATATTTCATAACCATTCCAAACTTTTAATGTATTTACAAAGCACATAATGTATAGTTTTTGTCTATCCTTTTGTAATGCTATTGTGTTTCCATAAAGTGATGTTACAGAATTATGATACAATGTTTTTAAATTTTATGAGTTTTAAATTTTGTAAATTTTTATGTATTTGAAGGACTTTGTGAGGAGGATGAGGAGGAGTCAATGGAGGAGGAAGACATCGCTCCAGAGGGAGGTACACAACGCTCTAGTCAGTATGTAGCGCGAGGGTGGGGTGATGCAGAGCAGGCAGAGATGACGCCTCTTGCAGGGGACTGCGTTTCTTGGCCAGTTGGGAGTCTGCAGCACATGGTTGATTTCATGCTGCAGTGCCTGAGAAACGACCGCCGCATCGAACACATTCACACCACGTCTGATTATTGGGTGTACACCCTCCTAGACCCTCGCTACCGGGACAACTTTCAAAGCCTCATCAGACCGTTGAACCGGGAGCGTAAAATGCGGGAGTAACAAGACACACTGCTGCAATTATTATTATTATTATACATTTATATAGCGACATTTATTCCATGGCGCTTTACATATGACAAGGGAAAAATATAGACAGGTACAATAAAGATGTGCTGGACAAGGGACACACAAGTACAGAAGGAGAGAGGACCCTGCCCGCGAGGGTTCACAGTCTGCAGGGATGGGTGAGAATGCAATAGGAAAGGGTAGAGCTGGTCGTACGATGGTTGAGTACACTGAGGATCATTGCAGGTTGTAAGCTTGTTGGAATCCATAATGTTCTCCATTCCAGCCGAGAGCACTGCTGCTACTGCTTTACAAAGCAGCTCTGTGCGTCGAGGCAGTGGAGACAGCTCTGCAACAAGAGGGAGCACAAGCAGCGCCTCTGCACAGGGCAAGACCAGTATGTTCCAAATGTGGTGAAGTTTTGTGGCAGCGCCACCAATGTCTACACCATCCGAGACGGCTCCAGTCAGCAGGAGGCAACGTTTCCGTAAGATGGTGACAGACGACATTTCTTGCCCACTCAGTGTACTCCCAGATGGCTCTTCCCCATTCAAGTTTTGAGTCTCTAAGCTGGATACATGGCCAGAGCTTAGCCAGTATGCATTGGAGGTGCTGGCTTGCCCTGCTGGCAGTGTATTATCGGAGCCTGTCTTTTGTGCTTCAGGTGGTGTACTAACAGACCGTCGCATGCGACTATCCTCCGATAATGTAGACCGGCTTACTTTGCTGAAAATGAACAAGGCATGGATCACGCATGAATTTGCCTGTCCTGTTTCCGATTAAATAACTGGTTGGCATTGTTATACATGTATCCTGTTATGTTCATCTTTCTACCACCTGAACTGTACAGTCATGGCCAAAATTTTTGATAATGACACAAATATGATATTTTCACATGATCTGCTGCCCTCTGGTTTTTATGTGTGTTTGACAGATATTTTTATCACAGACAGAAATATAATTGCAAACATATGAGTAACAAAAGCTTATATTGACAGTTAGAATGAGTTAATGCAGCAAGTCTAATTTTGCAGTGTTGACCCTTCTTCTTCAGGACCTCTGCAATTCTCCCTGGCATGCTGTGAATCAACTTCTGGACAAAATCCTGGCTGATAGCAGTCCATTCTTGCACAATCAATGCTTTCATTTTGTCAGAATTTTTAAGTTTTTGTTTGTCCACCCGTCTCTTGATGATTGACCACAAGTTCTCAATGGGATTAAGATCTGGGAATTTCCAGCCCATGGACCCAAAATCTCTATGTTTTGTTCCCTGAGCCATTTTGTCACTCCATAACTTAGGCAAATCTAACTCACATCATGCCTCAAAAGCTGCAATGTTGGAAGTGCATAATGTGGTGTAGCCTTTCCAGGGGTTTAGCTCTAGGATCGCTGTCTGGGTAGACAGAATGGCATGAAAACAGTTCATTCAGACAGCAGTTCTGGTGCAAAACTGGCCGCAACCAGCTTTATTAAAGTCCACAGCAAACAGATTAAAACAAAGCATAAACAGAAAACCTAGGCTTGTCTAGCCACTAATTACACTTAGATAGATGGCCCTCTCTATCCGGGACCCAGACTCTACCAGTCTGTGCCCAAAACAACACATATCACATATGTTACCAGTATGGAGTTTCACAGATACTCCTCCTTGTGTCCGAAGGCACCTTCCATGACCAGACTTGAGAGAGATCCACTCCTATTCAGCCGCTCTTCACACGGATTCGCACTGAGACTACTCCTATGTCCGGGGTCCTTCCTGCACCCAAACTGAGATAGCTCAAACACTCTTGGAGACTGCTTCCTTGTGCCAGGACACCTCTCTGTGTCCAGGCTAAAGACAGCTCTAACACTCTTGGAGACTGCTTCCTTGTGCCAGGACACCTCTCTGTGTCCAGGCTAAAGACAGCTCTAACACTCTTGGAGACTGTTTCTTGTGCCGAGACACCTTGCTGTGTCCAGGCTAAACTAGCTCTCAGACCGTGTTTCCAAACACCTACTTCTGGTCTCCTAATTAACACCTGAGTAGTTTCAGGCTTGTGCTGCAAGTGTGTGCTGAATGTGAGGTGTAGTGACCTTTCTCTACCACTAGGTTTACAAAGCCACACATTTCCCTTATACCTAGGTGAAATGTACACCCCATTCATCACATATTCACTCACTGTCTCACAGTGGGTTGAACTTTGACAACAGCTGCAGTGCGAATGTTTGCCTTCATTGTTCTTGGCTTTTAAATAAAAGCATACAAGTAAATATAATAATACCTGAAAACCTCAGACTACAGTGAACACTTCACACAACTGTTCAATAGCTGTGAAAGCCCTCTTTGTGTAATTCTATATTCTTTGCAACCAATGTATTGGATACGGATGGAAGCATGTCACACTAATAGATTTGAATTATTTGAAATTGAATGCAGCAGCACCAATTTTAGAAAAATGACAAGGATGAGCCAATCACAGACACTCAGCAGAGTACACGCAGCGGTGGTTGAAGGAAGTGGAGCGGGATCTACACTCCTACCAAAAATTTAAACCTCAGACTAGAGTGAACACTGAACACAACTGTTCACTTGCTGTGAAAGCCCTTTTTGTGGACTTCTATTATGTTTGCAAGCAATGTATTGTATTTTGATGGAAGAGCGTCACACTAATAGATTTTAGTAAATTTAAAATAGAATAAAGCAGCACCAATTTTAGAAAAATTACAAGGATGAGCCAGTGACAGACACTCAGCAGAGTACACGCAGCGGTGGTTGAAGGAAATGGAGCGGGATCTACACTCCTACCAAAAATTTAAACCTCAGACTAGAGTGAACACTGAACACAACTGTTCACTTGCTGTGAAAGCCCTTTTTGTGGACTTCTATTATGTTTGCAAGCAATATATTGTATTTTGATGGAAGAGCGTCACACTAATAGATTTTAGTAAATTTAAAATAGAATAAAGCAGCACCAATTTTAGAAAAATTACAAGGATGAGGCAGTGACAGACACTCAGCAGAGTACACGCAGCGGTGGTTGAAGTAAGTGGAGCGGGATCTACACTCCTACCAAAAATTTAAACCTCAGACTAGAGTGAACAGTGAACACAACTGTTCACTTGCTGTGAAAGGCCTTTTTGTGGACTTCTATTATGTTTGCAAGCAATGTATTGTATTTTGATGGAAGAGCGTCACACTAATAGATTTTAGTAAATTTAAAATAGAATAAAGCAGCACCAATTTTAGAAAAATTACAAGGATGAGCCAGTGACAGACACTCAGCAGAGTACACGCAGCATTAGTTGAAGAAGTAACTGGAGCGTGATCTGCATTTAAAAAAAAAAAAAAAAAAAATACCTCACAGACTGCAGTGAACACTGAAACACAACTGTTCACTATCTGTGAAAGGCTCCTTTCTGTACTTCTATAGTGTTTGCAACCAATGTATTGTATACGGATGGAAGCGCGTCACACTATAATTTCTATTGAATGGAGCAGCTAGAATTACACTAAAGAAAAAAAAAAAGAGTCTGTGAGTGACACGTGCAGATGCCTACAGACAGCGTTGGATGCAGAGCAAACTGCAGCGTCACCTGCACTCTCACACACACACCTTGCACAGAGCTGTTAAAACAACACTGCAAGGCAAAAGGAAGCTTTACACAGCGGTTGGTAAACTAGCCTGCCTAAAGCAAAGTACACAAAATCGCAATCTCTAACTGTCCCTCTGAGTCAGCAGAGCAGCGTTCTGTCCCTAACTGAGTTCACAGCACAGTGATGCTAAAATGGCGGCTGCGACTTTTATAGTGCATTCTGACATCATTTCAGCAGCCAATCACAGCCATGCCATTAGTTAAGATGACCGCAGCATTACAGGATGTGCCCACACTTCGTAGGATTCCTCATTGGCTGACTAAAATCACACTGCCTCTCAAAGAATTATGGGAACTTCCGATTCCGGTATACGATATAGGAAAAATATCGGAACTAAGTATCGGAATTCCGATACAGCGAATATCGGCCGATACCCGATACTTGCGGTATCGGAATGCTCAACACTAATAATCATACGTTAAATCCTGTCCAATATTCATGCCACTGGGAAATCTAGATTTCAAGGTATAGATCCACCAGGACTATCTATTCCATAATTTTCTACGATGATTATTGAATTATTGAATAGAGAGTCCTGGTGTATCTGACGAAGGCAACGTGCCGAAACTTGCGTTGGGGTGACGCCATCCAGGCGATTGGGACACTTATAACACTGTAAACTACACTTAACCATGATGTGATTGTTTTTACTTTTGTACATGGTCCCTAATTTTCTTGTGGTGATTAGAGTTGAGCGATACTTTCTGATATCCAAAAGTATCGGAATCGGAATGGTATCGCCGATACCATTAAAATATCGGCGATACCCGATACCGATACCGGAAGTCCCATGTAAGTCTATGGGAACAAAATATCGTAACTAAAAAAAACCCATTCTTTCCCTGTAAACACTAAATATACACACATAGAATACATATATATATATATATATATATATATATACATGTCATTGTGACATATATATATACATATATGTATAGTTTATACACTTCTACATAGTAAAATATCCTCTGATTCAATTGCCGGGTAAAGCCGGTTTCTGTGAAAAGACAGAAGCACCCGACATGAAATGACACTTGGTGTACATAGGGTTAACCATGTCTTTTCATGTCCTTTGCTATCTGATTTGCACAAACAATTAAATCAGTCTATGTGTGCAAAATTTCACACCTGTAGGGGTTAATTAAAGGTGTAAATTCGTTGTAAAAAAAACGGACTTTTTTGCTACGAATTTACACCTTTAATTAACCCCTACAGGTGTGAAATTTAGCACACATAGACTGATTTAATTGTTTGTGCAAATCAAATAGCAAAGGACATGGTTAACCCTATGTACACCAAGTGTCATTTCATGTCGGGTTCTGCATTTTCACAAAAGCCGGCAATTGAATTAGCGGCTATTATACTATGTAGAAGTGTATGAACTATAAATACATATATATATATGTGTCACAAACTCAATGACATGTATATATATATATGAGGTGTAAAATTGCTGAAAAAAAATGCGTGGGCTCCCGCCCTATTTTCGCAACCAGACAGACAAAGCCAGTGAGTGGGGGCAGATAATAATAGCCCAGAGAGGGACCATTATTTTTGGCCCCCCCCGGCTACTAACATCTGCCCCCAGACACCCCAGAAAGGGCAAATCTCTAATTAGATTTGCCCTTTCTGGCACTTTGCCCGTCTATTCCCATTGCCCTATAGCGGTGGCGAATGGGTTAATAAGGGGTTAAAATGACCTTGCAATTGAAAGGTCACTTTAAGACAGGTTAATAATTGAGAGCTGTCAATTAGACAACTATCAATTATTAATCCTATTGTATGAAAGAAAAATCAAACACACACACTTTAATAAAAAAGAAGTTTAATGAAATAATCACACAGTTTTTGACCATATTTTATTTACCTGCTAAAACCATTTCCTGTAATAAAAATAAAATAATAAAGCAAAATTATTCTTACCAATCCGATGCACAGTCAGGTCCCACGGTGTAATCCTTCAGAAAGGGTTAATGTTTACTGCAGGGACCGCAGCTAATGCTGCAGCCTCACAGTAAACCCCCAAATGAATGAGTTCCTCTCCTGGCTGACAGGAGAGGAAGTGGAAAGCTTAATTGATTGCTTTCCACTTTCACTTCAGGTCAGCCAGGGACACCATCAGTGACGTCAGAGGGAACTGATTAACAAAAATAGGGGTTCCCTTCGAAAAAAAAATGGCGTGGGGTCCCCCCTATTTTTGTTAACCAGCCAGATGAAGCAGACCGCTGAGGCCTGGATTTTCAGGCTGTTAAGGAGCCAAGATCCATGGACCTTGCCAGCCTGATAATACCAGGCCATAGCAGTCTGCATATCTTGGCTGATTAACAAAAATAGGGGATCCCCTCGAAAAAAAAATGGCGTGGGGTCCCCCCTATTTTTGTTAACCAGCCAGATGAAGCAGACCGCTGAGGCCTGGATTTTCAGGCTGTTAAGGAGCCAAGATCCATGGACCTTGCTAGCCTGATAATACCAGGCCACAGCAGTCTGCATATCTTGGCTGATTAATAGGGTTGAGCATTCCGATACTTCCGATACTTCCGATACCTGAAATCCAATGTAAGTCTATGGGAACAAAATATCGGA
The DNA here is from genome assembly GCA_033576555.1 of Oophaga sylvatica. Classification (NCBI taxonomy): domain Eukaryota; kingdom Metazoa; phylum Chordata; class Amphibia; order Anura; family Dendrobatidae; genus Oophaga; species Oophaga sylvatica. Next base: position 51,254,496 of record JARQOD010000004.1, on the reverse strand, counting down.
AGTAAGTATCGGAAGTACTTCCGAATATTTTGTTCCCATAGACTTACATTGGATTTCAGGTATCGGAAGTATCGGAATGCTCAACCCTACTGATTAACAAAAATAGGGATCCCCTCGAAAAAAAAATGGCGTGGGGTCCCCCCTATTTTTGTTAACCAGCCAGATGAAGCAGACCGCTGAGGCCTGGTTTTTCAGGCTGGTAAGGATCCAATATCCATGGACCTTGCAAGCCTGATAATACCAGGCCACAGCAGTCTGCTTAGCTTGGCTGGTTAACAAAAATAGGGATCCCCTCGAAAAAAAAACGGCGTGGGGATCCCCCTATTTTTGTTAACCAGCCAAGTAAAATGCAGACTGCTGCGGCCTGGTACTAAAAGACTGTCAAGGCCCATGGATTTTGGCCCTCAACAGCCTGATAATACCAGGCTACAGCAGCCCCACATTTGGCGCATCAAAAGATGTGCCAATTGTGGCACTTTACCCGGCTCTTCCCACTTGCCCTGTAGCGGTGGCAAGCGGGGTAATAAGGGGTTATTGTCACCGTTGATTGCACGGTGACAATAAGTCCGGTTAATAATGGAGAGGTGTCAATAAGACACCGATCCATTATTAATCCCAAAGTTTTTAAATGTTTAAAAAAAAGACACAGCAAGAAAAAAGTCTTTTAATGAAATAAAAGAGACAACACAGTTTTCATTTTTTTTATTACTCTCTCATTCCTGCGACGCCATCGATCTCCTGTAAAAAATAAAAAAAACAAACCAACAGTATACCACCTGTCCGACGCAGTCCATAGTAACGATTGTCCCACGACGATCCAGCTCTGCTACATCGGAATGACAGGCAGAGCCTGACATCCCGGCGCAGCACAGCTGCTTACCAGCTTCCCCGGCGGTGACGTCATCGGACTGCTTTACGGCCGCGATTACCCAGCAGTCACTGCAGTTATCGCGAGATACTGCATGTGACCGCCGGGGAGAAGAGGATGGCGGCCATTAAGCAGCCCGGGATGTGACCGCCGGAGATCTTCTGCCAGGTAAGTGCCGCTGACTCCTGACAGACCCGACCGACGGACACTGACAGTGACAGTGACATTCCGATTCCGGTATCCGATATGACGAAAATATCGGAACTCGGAATCGGAATTCCGATACAGCCAATATCGGCCGATACCCGATACTTGCGGTATCGGAATGCTCAACCCTAGTGGTGATACACATGTATATATTATAGGTATATACTGACACCTAGGTGAATATACTGCACTTTATATTTTTTATGCACTTTTCTATTTTGGTCACATTGTGTTTAGGACCTTATTTCACTTATTTGTGAACATATTAAAGTTTTATTTTAATTTTTGTTTATTTTAATACACAATGTAATACTTTTAGTATCTCATATTTACTATTTTTATCGCTGGATGTAGCGTCTCTCTTTTTTAGGAGTACTATACATTTTATTCATTGTCCCCCTTTTTCCTTTTTAACCCCTTACTGCCATCGGACGTACTATCCCGTCCATGGTACCTGGGCCCGTATGACCATGGACGGGATAGTACGTCTCGTGCGATTGGACGCGCTCCCGGGGGAGCGCAGCCGATCGCCGCCGGGTGTCAGCTGATTATCACAGCTGACACCCATGACTGTGTGTCAGGAGCGGTCACGGACCGCTCCCGGCACATTAACCCCTTGCACACCGCAATCAAACATACTGGGGGCACAGGGGAGGATCGCGCAGGGTGGGGGCTCCCTGCGCGCCCCCCTGAGACCCTCAGAGCAGCGCGATGTGATCGCGCTGTTCTGAGGGCTTCCTCCCTCCCAGGACCCGGATCCAAGATGGCGCCGGGGTCCTGGAGGGAGGCGGCTTCCTCAGTGCCTGCTGAGAGCAGGCACTGAGAAGCTTGCTGCACTGCCTGAGCGATCGCTGGTGTGACAGAGTGCTGTGCACACTGTCACACCAGCGATCTGACAAAATACAGTGATGTCCCACCCTGGGACAAAGTAAAAAAGTTAAAAAAATAAAAATAAACATGTTTTAAAAAAAAATCCAAAATAAATAAAAAAAAAAAAAAAATATTCCCCAATAAATTTACTTCTTCCTGTAAATAAAAAAAACAAAGCAATAAAAGTACACATATTTGGTATCGCCGCGTCCATAACGACCCCCCCTATAAAATTGTCCCACTAGTTAACCCCTTTAGTGAACCCCTTAAAAAAAAAAATGAAGCAAAAAATCAATGCTTTATCATCATACCGCCGAACAAAAAGTGGAATAACACGCGATCAAAAAGACCGATATAAAAAAACATGGTACCGCTGAAAACGTCATCTTGTCCCGCAAAAAACGAGCCATCATACAGCATCATCAGCGAAAAAATAAAAAAGTTATAGCTCGCAGAATAAAGCGATGCAAAAATAATTATTTTTTATATAAAATTGTTTTTATTCTATAAAAGCGCCAAAACATAAAAAAATGATATAAATGAGGTATCGCCATAATCGTACTGACCCGAAGAATAAAACCGCTTTATCAATTTTACCACACGCGGAACGGTATAAACGCCTCCCCCAAAAGAAATTCATGAATTGCTGATTTTTGTTCATTCTAACCTCCCAAAAATCGAAATAAAAAGCGATCAAAAAACGTCACGTGCTCAAAAATGGTACCAATAAAAACGTCAACTCGTCCCGCAAAAAACAAGACCTCACATGACTCTGTGGGCCAAAATATGCAAAAATTATAGCTCTCAAAATGTGATGATGCAAAAACTATTTTTGCAATAAAAAGCGTCTTTTAGCGTGACAGCTGCCAATCATAAAAATCCGCTATAAATAGTAAATCAAACCCCCCTTTATCACTCCCTTAGTTAGGGAAAAATAATAAAATTAAAAAAAAGTATTTATTTCCATTTTCCCGTTAGGGTTAGGGTTGCGGCTAAAGTTAGGGTTAGGGTTGGCGCTAGAGTTGAGCGATACTTTCCGATATCCTAAAGTATCGGAATCGGAATGGTATCGCCGATATCACTAAAATATCGGCGATACCCGATACCGATACCGGAAGTCCCATGTAAGTCTATGGGAACAAAATATCGCAACTAAAAAAAACCCATTCTTTCCTTGTAAACACTAAATATACACACATAGAATACATATATATATATATACATGTCATTGTGACATATATATATACATATATGTATAGTTTATACACTTCTACATAGTAAAATATCCTCTCATTCAATTGCCGGGTAAAGCCGGCTTCAGTGAAAAGACAGAAGCACCCGACATGAAATGACACTTGGTGTACATAGGGTTAACCATGTCTTTTCATGTCGTTTGCTATCTGATTTGCACAAACAATTAAATCAGACTATGTGTGCAAAATTTCACACCTGTAGGGGTTAATTAAAGGTGTAAATTCGTTGTAAAAAAAACGGACTTTTTTTGCTACGAATTTACACCTTTAATTAACCCCTACAGGTGTGAAATTTTGCACACATAGTCTGATTTAATTGTTTGTGCAAATTAGGCTGGAGTCACACACAACCACAAAAAATCGGTCCGTTTTAGACGGTCGACAATCGGATCAAAATAAAAACATCACACATCCTTCTGGCATCCGATTTTCCTTCAAAGATGCGATTTAATCGCATGTGTGTGTACCTTGTAACATCCGATTTTCATCCGACTTGCGAGATTTTCTCGCAGGCTTGCAAAACTGACATATAATGGATCCAAAAGAATAGTATTTAAATGCCAAAAGAAAGAATAGATATATACACATATATATATATATATATATATATGTCATTGTGACATATATATATATACATATATTTATAGTTCTTACACTTCTACATACTGTTATAGCCGCTAATTCAATTGCCGGCTTCAGTGAAATCACAGAAGCCGACATGAAATGATACATTGTTTCCACACATTTAACCATGTAATTTCATGTATTTTTATATATGTTTGAAACATACAATTACATGAGTATATGTGTGCTAAATTTCAGACATGTAGGGTTAATTAAAGGTGTAAATTCGTTAAAAAAAAATGCGTGGGCTCCCGCTGTATTTTCTCCACCAGACAGACAAAGCAAGCGAGTGGGGGCAGATAATAATAGCCTAGGGAGGGTACATTTTTTTTGTGCCCCCCCTGGCTACTAACATCTGCCCCCAGACACCCCAGAAAGGGCAAATCTATAATTAGATTCGCCCTTTCTGGCACTTTGCCCGTCTATTCCCATTGCCCTGTAGCGGTGGCGAATGGGTTAATAAGGGTTAAAATGACCTTGCAATTGAAAGGTCACTTTAAGCCAGGTTAATAATTGATAGCTGTCAATTAGGCAACTATCAATTATTAATCCTATTGTATGAAAGAAAAATCAAACACACACACTTTAATAAAAAATAAGTTTAATTAAATAATCACACAGTTTTTGACCATATTTTATTTTCCTGCTAAAACCATTTCCTGTAATAAAAATAAAATAAAAAAGCAAAATTATACTTACCAATCCGATGTACAGTCAGGTCCCACGGTGTAATCCATCAGAAAGGGTTAACAGGTTAAAGGTCGCAGAGAGCTAATAATGCTGTCTCAGACCTGTATTCCCCTGAATGAATAACTTCCTATCCCAGCGAAAGTAGAGGAATAGATTCATGAATGGAGCTTAATTGATTTCTTGCCAATTTAACTGTAGTGACCTGACCTAAAGGGAAAGTGGACACAATCAATTAAGCTTCATTCATGAAACACATCCTCTCCTGTCGCCAGGAGAGGAACTTATTCATTCATGAGCTTTGAGCTGAGCATGCAGGATTACTTGCACTGCTTGGCTCAAAGCTAGTTAACCCTTTGTGAAGGATTACAGCGTGGGACGTGACAGATCGGCGGAATAGGTAAGAATAATGTTGTTTTATTTCTTTTTCTTTATTTTAGGAGATCAATGGCTTCGCACGGATTTAGTGTAAAATAAAATATGGTCAAAAAAATGTGTTTTTATTTCATTAAAATTATTTATTCTTAAAGTGTGTGTGTTTTTTTTATTTACTTCAATAGGATTAATAATTGATAGTTGTCTAATTGACAGCTATCAATCATTAACCTGCCTTAAGGTCACCTTTCAATTGCAAGGTGACAGTAAGGTGAGATTAACCCATTCGCCACCGCTACAGGGCAATGGGAATAGACGGGCAAAGTGCCAGAAAGGGCGAATCTAATTATAGATTTGCCCTTTCTGGGGTGTCTGGGGGCAGATGTTAGTAGCCAGGGGGGCACAAAAAATGCACCCTCCCTGGGCTATTATTATCTGCCCCCACTCGCTTTGCTTTGTCTGTCTGGTGGAGAAAATACAGCGGGAGCCCACGCATTTTTTTTCAACGAAATTACACCTTTAATTAACCCCTACATGTCTGAAATTTTGCACAAATACACTCATGTAATTGTATGTTTCAAACATATATAAAAATACATGAAATTACATGGTTAAATGTGTGGAAACAATGTATCATTTCATGTCGGCTTCTGTGATTTCACAAAACCCGGCAATTGAATTAGCGGCTATTACAGTATGTAGAAGTCTAGGAACTATAAATATATGTATATATACATGTCACAATGACATGTATATATATATGTATGTGTTCTATGTGTATATATCTATTCTTTCTAGTCTTTATTAAAGCTGTCAGTGTGATTTTACAGTATAGGCGGGGATGAATTGCCGGCTTTTCTAAAGGACACCGATGCGATTTCATCGCAAGTCACACAGTGTGGTCCGTTTGTAATCAGATTTTTCATCGCTCCCATAGACTTGCATTGGCGATTGTCGACCGACAATCGGTGACAATCGCAGCATGCTGCGATTGTACACGGACGTTTAAAACGGACCACAAAAAATCTGATACTGGGAGCTGCTCCATAGATTAACATAGGTCCGACTGCAATGCGATATTTCATCGCATTGCAGTCGTCCGATTTTGTCGCCAGTGTGACTCCGGCCTTAGATAGCAAAGGACATGAAAAGACATGGTTAACCCTATGTACACCAAGTGTCATTTCATGTCACCCGACATGAAATGACACTTGGTGTACATAGGGTTAACCATGTCTTTTCATGTCCTTTGCTATCTAATTTGCACAAACAATTAAATCAGACTATGTGTGCAAAATTTCACACCTGTAGGGGTTAATTAAAGGTGTAAATTAGTTGTAAAAAAAACGGACTTTTTGCTACGAATTTACACCTTTAATTAACCCCTACAGGTGTGAAATTTTGCACACATAGTCTGATTTAATTGTTTGTGCAAATTAGATAGCAAAGGACATGAAAAGACATGGTTAACCCTATGTACACCAAGTGTCATTTCATGTCGGGTTCTGCATTTTCACAAAAGCCGGCAATTGAATTAGCGGCTATTATACTATGTAGAAGTGTATGAACTACAAATATAAATATATATATATATGTGTCACAAATTCAATGACATGTATATATATATATGAGGTGTAAAATTGCTGAAAAAAAATGCGTGGGCTCCCGCCCTATTTTCGCAACCAGACAGACAAAGCCAGTGAGTGGGGGCAGATAATAATAGCCCAGAGAGGGACCATTATTTTTGCCCCCCCCGGCTACTAACATCTGCCCCCAGACACCCCAGGAAAGACAAATCTATAATTAGATTCGCCCTTTCTGGCACTTTGCCCGTCTATTCCCATTGCCCTGTAGCGGTGGCGAATGGGTTAATATGGGGTTAAAGCCACCTTGCTATTGAAAGGTGACCTTAAGCCAGGTTAATAATTGAGAGCTGTCAATTAGACAACTATCAATTATTAATCCTATTGCATGAAATAAAAATTAAACACACACACTTTAATTAAAAATCATTTTAATGAAATAAAGACACATGTTTTTGACCATCTTTTATTTTACTGCAAAAACCATTTCCTGTAATAAAAATAAAATAAAAAAGCAAAATTATTCTTACCTATCCCATGCACAGTCAGGTCCCACGGTGTAATCCTTCAGAAAGGGTTAATGTTTACTGCAGGGACTGCAGCTAATGCTGCAGCCTCACAGTAAACCCCAAATGAATGAGTTCCTCTCCTGCCTGACAGGAGAGTAAAGGCTGGGTGTCACATAACGATACACCAGCGATCCCGACAATGATATGCACTTGTCAGGATCGCTGGTGTATCGCTACATGATCGCTGCTGAGCTGCCAAACAGGCAGCTCAGGCAGCGATCTGGGACAGCGACACTGCGGGTAACATCGCTTAAGGGCCCGTCTCACATAGCGATATCGCTACCGAGATCGCTGCTGAGTCACTAGTTTTGTGACGCAGCAGCGAGCTCACCAGCGATATCGCTGTGTGTGACATTCAGCGACGATCAGCCCCCTGCCGGGTATCGCTGATCGTCGCAGAAATGTCAGGACCTTTTTTTGATCGCTGGTTTCCCTCTGACAGGCACGCATTGCTGCGTGTGACAGGCGGGAGACCAGCGATCCGCTGGTAACCAAGGTACACAGCGGGTTTCCAGGCACCGCGCAGCGCTTGGAAACCCGCTGTGTACCTTGGATACCAGCTCCCTGCATCAGGGCGCTGGTATCCAAGGTACACAGCGGGTTTCTAGGCACAGCCCCGCGCCTGGAAACCCGCTGTGTACCTTGGTTACCAGCGGATCGCTGGTCTCCCGCCTGTCACACGCAGCGATGTGTGCCTGTCAGCGGGAAACCAGCGATCAAAGGTCCTGACATTTCAGCGACGATCAGCGATACCCGGCAGGGGGGCTGATCGTCGCTGAATGTCACACACAGCGATATCGCTGGTGAGCTTGCTGCTGCGTCACAAAACTAGTGACTCAGCAGCGATCTCGGTAGCGATATCGCTATGTGAGACGGGCCCTTAAGTGGAAAGCTTAATTGATTGCTTTCCACTTTCACTTCAGGTCAGCCAGGGACACAATCAGTGACGTCAGAGGGAACTGATTAACAAAAATAGGGGTTCCCTTCGAAAAAAAAATGGCGTGGGGTCCCCCCTATTTTTGTTAACCAGCCAGATGAAGCAGACCGCTGAGGCCTGGATTTTCAGGCTGTTAAGGAGCCAAGATCCATGGACCTTGCCAGCCTGATAATACCAGGCCACAGCAGTCTGTATATCTTGGCTGATTAACAAAAATAGGGGATCCCCTCGAAAAAAATTGGCGTGGGGTCCCCCCTATTTTTGTTAACCAGCCAGATGAAGAAAACCGCTGAGGCCTGGATTTTCAGGCTGTTAAGGAGCCAAGATCCATGGACCTTGCCAGCCTGATAATACCAGGCCACAGCAGTCTGTATATCTTGGCTGATTAACAAAAATAGGGGATCCCCTCGAAAAAAATTGGCGTGGGGTCCCCCCTATTTTTGTTAACCAGCCAGATGAAGAAAACCGCTGAGGCCTGGATTTTCAGGCTGTTAAGGAGTCAAGATCCATGGACCTTGCCAGCCTGATAATACCAGGCCACAGCAGTCTGCATATCTTGGCTGATTAACAAAAATAGGGGATCCCCTCGAAAAAAATTGGCGTGGGGTCCCCCCTATTTTTGTTAACCAGCCAGATGAAGCAGACCGCTGAGGCCTGGATTTTCAGGCTGTTAAGGAGCCAAGATCCATGGACCTTGCCAGCCTGATAATACCAGGCCACAGCAGTCTGCATATCTTGGCTGATTAACAAAAATAGGGATCCCCTCGAAAAAAATTGGCGTGGGGTCCCCCCTATTTTTGTTAACCAGCCAGATGAAGCAGACCGCTGAGGCCTGGTTTTTCAGGCTGGTAAGGATCCAATATCCATGGACCTTGCAAGCCTGATAATACCAGGCCACAGCAGTCTGCTTAGCTTGGCTGGTTAACAAAAATAGGGGATCCCCTCGAAAAAAAAACGGCGTGGGGATCCCCCCTATTTTTGTTAACCAGCCAAGTAAAATGCAGACTGCTGCGGCCTGGTATTAAAAGACTGTCAAGGCCCATGGATTTTGGCCCTCAACAGCCTGATAATACCAGGCTACAGCAGCCCCACATTTGGCGCATCAAAAGATGTGCCAATTGTGGCACTTTACCCGGCTCTTCCCACTGCCCTGTAGCGGTGGCAAGTGGGGTAATAAGGGGTTATTGTCACCGTTGATTGCACGGTGACAATAAGCCCGGTTAATAATGGATAGGCGTCAATAAGACACCGATCCATTATTAATCCCAAAGTTATTAAATGTATAAAAAAAAGACACAGCAAGAAAAAAGTCTTTTAATGAAATAAAAGAGACAACACAGTTTTCATTTCTTTTATTACTCTCTCATTCCTGCGACGCCATCGATCTCCTGTAAAAAAAGAAAAAAAACAAACCAACAGTATACCACCTGTCCGACGCAGTCCATAACGATAGTCCCACGACGATCCAGCTCTGCTACATCGCAATGACAGGCAGAGCCTGTCATTGCAACGCAGCACATCTGATTACCTGCTTCCCCGGCGGTGACGTCATCGGACTGACTGCTTTACGGCCGCGATTACCCAGCAGTCACTGCAGTTATCGCGAGAAACTGCATGTGACCGCCGGGGAAAGAAGATGGCGGCCATGAAGCAGTGCAGGACGTGACCGCCGGAGATCTTCTGCCGGGTAAGTGCCGCTGACTCCTGACAGACCCGACCGACGGACACTGACAGTGACAGTGACAATCCCGATTCCGGTATCCGATAAGACGAAAATATCGGAACTCGGAATCGGAATTCCGATACAGCTAATATCGGCCGATACCCGATATTTGCAGTATCGGAATGCTCAACACTAGTTGGCGCTAAAGTTAGGATTAGGGTTAGGGTTGGGATTAGGGGTGTGTTAGGGTTAGGTTTGTGGTTAGGGTTGGGACTAGGGTTAGGGGTGTGTTGGGGTTAGGGTTGGAGTTAGAATTGGGGGTTTTCCGCTGTTTAGGCACATCAGGGGCTCTCCAAATGTGACATGGCGTCTGATCTCAATTCCAGCCAATTCTGCGTTGAAAAAGTCAAACGGTGCTCCTTCATTTCTCAGCTCTGCCATGCGTCCAAACAGTAGTTTATCCCCACATATGGGGTATCAGCGTACTCTGGACCCCAAGAGTTATTGTGCAATTTGTCCTATTTCTTCTGTTACCCTTGGGAAAATAAAAAACTGGGGCAAAAATATCATTTTTGTTCAAAAAAAATATTTTTTTGTTTTTACGGCTGTACATTATAAACTTCTGTGAAGCACTTGGGGCTTCATAGCGCTCACCACACATCTAGACAAGTTCCTTGTGGGGTCTATTTTCCAAAATGGGGTCACTTGTTGGGGATTTCCACTGTCTAGGCGCATCAGGGCTCTCCAAATGCGACATGACGCCCCCAGACCATTCCATCAAAGTCTGCAATCCAAAACGTCACTACTTCCCTTCCGAGCCCTGATGTGCGCCCATACAGTAGCTTTCTCCCACATATTGGGTATCAGCGTACTCAGGACAAATTGGACAACAACTTTTGGGGTCCAATTTCTCCTGATACCCTTGTGAAAATAAAATATTGGGGGCGAAAAAATCATTTTTTTTTTTAAAAAAAAAGGATTTTTTATTTTTACGGCTGTACGTTATAAACTTCTGTGAAGCACTTCGGGTTCAAAGTGCTCACCACACATCTAGATAAGTTCCTTGTGGGGTCTATTTGCCAAAATGGGGTCACTTGTGGGGGGTTTCCACTGTATAGGTGCATCAGGGGTTCTCCAAATGTGACATGACGCCCCCAGACCATTCCATCAAAGTCTGCAATCCAAAACGTCACTACGTCCCTTCCGAGCCCTGACGTGCGCCCATACAGTAGTTTTCTCCCACATATTGGGTATCAGCGTACTCAGGACAAATTGGACAACAACTTTTGGGTTCCAATTTCTTCTGTTACCCTTGTGAAAATAAAATATTGGGGGCGAAAAAAATCATTTTTGTAAAAAAAAAAAGGATTTTTTATTTTACGGCTGTACGTTATAAACTTTAGTGAAACACCTGGGGTTAAAAGTTCTCACCACACATCTAGATAAGTTCCTTGAGGGGTCTAGTTTCCAAAATGGTGTCATTTATGGGGGTTTCCACTGTTTAGGCAGATCAGGAGCTCTCCAAACACGACATGGCGTCCAGCCAATTCTGCGTTGAAAAAGTCAGACGGCGCTCCTTCCCTTCCAAACTCTGCCATGCACCCAAACAGTGGTTTACCCCCACATATGGGGTATCAGCGCACTCAGGACAAATTGCACAATAACTTTTGGAGTCTTGTTACCCTTGGAAAAATAAAAATTGGGGTGAAAAGATCATTTTTGTGGAAAAAATATGATTTTTAAATTTTACGGCTCTACATTATAAACTTGTGTGAAGCACTTGGGGGTTCAAATTGCTCACCAAAGATCTAGAAAAGTTCCTTAGGGGGTCTAGTTTCCCAAATGGGGTCATTTGTGGGGGGTTTCCACTGTTTAGGCACATCAGGGGCTCTCCAAATGCAACATGGCATCCAATCTCAATTCCAGCCAATTTTGTTTGGAAAAAGTCAAATGGTGCTGCTTCCATTCCGAGCTCTGCCGTGAGCCCAAACAGTGCTTCCCCCCCACATATGGGGTATCAGCGTACTCAGGAAAAATTGGACAACAACGTATATGGTCCAATTTCTCCTGTTACCCTTGGGAAAATAAAAAATTAGTGACTAAAAGATAATTTTTGTGGGAAAAAAATAGGATTTTTTATTTTCATGCCCGGGCATTATAAACTTGTGTGAAGCACTTGGGGGTTCAAAGTGCTCACCAAAGATCTAGATAAGTTCCTTAGGGGGTCTAGTTTCCAAAATGTGGTCACTTGTGGGGGTTTCCACTATTTAGGCTCATCTGGGGCACTGCAAACGGAACATGACCCCCATCAACATCTGCATTCCAAAACGTTACTACTTCCTTTCCAAGCCCTGCCGTGCACCCAAACAGTTTCCCCCCCCCACATATGGGGTATCAGCGTACTCCGGACAAATTGGACAACAACTTTTGGGGTCCAATTTCCTTGGGAAAATTCAAAAATTTGGGACTAAAAAATCATTTTTGTGGAAAATTGTTTTTTTTTTTTTCACACCCAGGCATTATAAGCTTTTGTGAAACACTTGGGGGTTTAAAGTGCTCACAACAGATCTAGATAAGTACCTTAGGGGGTCTAGTTTCCAAAATGGTGTCACTTGTGGGGGTTTCCACTGTTTAGGCGCATCAGAGGCTCTCCAAACACGACATGGCGTCCAATCTCAATTCCAGCCAATTTTAGTTTGAAAAAGTCAAACGGCGCTCCTTCCCTTACGAGCTCTGCCGTGTGCCCAAACAGTGGTTTTCCCCCACATATTGGGTATTGGCATACTCAGGAGAAATTGTATAACAACCTTATCTGTCCATTTTCTCCTTTTACCCTTGTGAAAATAAAAAAAAAAGTTTGTAAAAGATCATTTTTGTGGCTAAAAAGTTAAATATTCATTTTTCCTTCCACGTTGCTTTAGTTCCTGTGAAGCACCTGAAGGGTTAATAATCTTCTTGAATGTGGTTTTGAGTACCTTGAGGGGTGCAGTTTTTAGAATGGTGTCACTTTTGGGTATTTTCTGCCATATAGACCCCTCAAAGTGACTTCAAATGAGAGGTGGTCCCTAAAAAAAATGGCTTTGTAAATTTTGTTGTAAAAATGAGAAATCGCTGGTCAAATTTAACCCTTATAACTTCCTAACAAAAAAAATTTTGGTTCCAAAATTGTGCTGATGTAAAGTAGACATGTGGGAAATGTTATTTCTTAACTATTTTATGTGACATATTTCTCTGTTTTAAGGGAATAAAAATTCAAAGTTTGAAAATTGCAAAATTTTAAAAATTTTCGCCATATTTGCGTTTTTTTCAAAAATAAACGCAAGTTATATCAAAGAAATTTTACTTCTAACGTGAAGTACAATATGTCACGAGAAAACAATCTCAGAATCGCGAAGATCCGTTGAAGCGTTCCAGAGTAATAACCTCATAAAGAGACAGTGGTCAGAATTGTAAAAATTGGCCGGTCATTAACGTGCAAACCACCCTTGGGGGTGAAGGGGTTAAACCTGATTTATTAATAAATAAAATATACTCGATTACATATTATAAACTGCACTGTATGGTCGGATTTTTCTTTGTTCTTTAGAAGGATGTACATCTGGGGATTTATTCGTTATGGTGGTGCACAGGAGATGTGCACGAGCCGCCTATGTTTTACAGTCGACACTCCACTATAAGAGGGATAACGACTTACAGATATTTCCCTAAAGCTGTAGAGTGGACCCAAAGAGCCAACTCCCCCTGTGGGCCCCAGACATCCCAATTCGACCCTGTCTGCAAATACAGTTGAAATAATATACTCAAAACTTGCCCATAAAAAAACATGACTGCTTCTCGATCATACTAAATCACACCAAAAATAGGTATATATTAATATACCCAAAAATGAGAGCAGATAATAATATATAATTAATTATTTTTATTTGTCAAAAACAAAATTCAATTTAATACGTAACAAAATTAGACAATATTAACTCAAGTAACGGTGCAAGATAAAAGGGGACAATTCGCATCCATAGACTATATATGCTGCATGGTAACGGTTCATAGGTTCCTCATGTCTATAGTGGAAAAATGTCCAACAACACGTAGCTGCATGAAGATATAATGATAGTCTGTGCCTATTTGTACTTAACAACCATTTAACAAAGTGACAATTGTCACTAACATTCAAGGTGTAACACAAAGCGGCCAGACATATACAAAACTATATGAGGACAACCGAAGCCATTACCTGTGTTTCAGCAATCAGAGAGAATAGTTGGAGCTCCTGTCCCTCAGGCCCCGACATGCATGTTTCGCCCAGCTTCTTCGGGGGGCGTGTATTAGAGGCACAAGTGCGTGAGGTTATAAAAGGAGCTTCAACCAATCAAACTGATGGGTTACTAATGTTAAGTTGCTACCACCTGTGAATATGCTCGGCGCGTGTCTCGTTGTTGCCCTTCCCCATCTAAATCATGGCAATTAGGGGGCGGCCTCGGTGAGTCAGCAGGAACTGGTCATCAGTCACATGACCGCCCTCTGCTTCATCAGCGTCACTAGCCGCCCGCGTCATGCCAGGGGCGGGCTCCAACTCGCACATGCGCACTAAACACTGCGGCAGCAAAATAAATGTGTACGCAATGTGATCAGCGTCATTGTCTGATAACGTCACCCTAAACATGGGGTAACTCACGCATGCGTACTAAGCATTATGAATAGTAAATAGAAGCGAAGATGAATTCAATACAATAATATGAATAGCAGCCCACAAGGTTAATCAGAATATTGAGACGTATTAATAGAGGATATACCTCATTATCTGAATCATATTACCAAAAGCATTTAGTTATCAAGAACTGTGAAAAAAGATCAAAAATAAAGTAAAAGAGAAATATAAGGATAACTAGACATTAGCCCAGAAATCCGTTATATCACAATCGAAAAACACACATTATGATATCTCCACTTAATTACCTCAATGTAAAACTATACCAAAGAACATATATATATATAAAAGATATATCTCTATATAATCAAATTGAGGAATCACCGGTCATTCACATATATAGACGGAGACAAGAATTTTGTCCATATATCAATGGAGATTCTTCTTAATATGGTCATCCCGGAATGATGGGTTTAAATTGTGATAATTTTTCTTTTTCTTTTCCATATTCTTCTTGTCATTGGTTTCGTCTTTTATTCGATTTTGCTGCTATTTCAAGATCTTCAATATTGATGTGGATCACCCCGCTTCGACCATCAGTAAATCAGAGAAGCTCACAAAAGGAGCTTTTTTTACAATTTGACTATGGGATTAGTAATAGGGGCGTCTTATTGACGCCTCCCATTACTAACCCGAACAATTACCCCATATGCCGCCGCTACAGGGCAGTGGGAAGAGCAAGACTATGTGCCAGAATTGACGCATCTTAGAGATGCGCCTTTTTCTGGGGCGGCTGAGAGCTGATATTATTAGCCGGGGAGGGCAGTATTCATGACCCCTTCCTAGGCTAATAATATGAGCCCTCAGCTGTCTGCATAGCTATTGCTGGCTATTAATTATAGGGGGACCCCAAGTAATTTTTTTCCCCTAAATAATCTTTCATTAATTACATACAGTACATGTCCCCTAATTTGCACACACACACACACACTATACTAATAGTATTGGTCACTGACATGTATATATGCCTATTCTGCATGGATTTACTGTATGTAAACCATGTCTTATACCCTGTCGGTTCCTGCAATGATTTTACAGAAGCCAATCAAATGAATTACCGGCTATTCTTCTATCTATCTATCTATCTATCTATCTATCTCTATCTATCTATCTATCTATCTATCTATCTATCTATCTATCTGTCTGTCTGTCTGTCTGTCTGTCTGTCTGTCTGTCTGTCTGTCTGTCTGTCTGTCTATCTATCTATCTACACAATATATATAGATATACATATATATATCTATATATATTGTGAGACAGTGAGAGTATGTGTGTTGAATGGGGTGTACATCTCACCTAGATACTTTGCTGACTGGTATAAGGGAAATGTATGGCTTTGTAAACCTTGTGGTAGAGAAAGGTCACTACACCTTACATTCAGTACACACTTGCAGCTCAGGCCTGAAACCACTCAGCTGTTAATTAGGAGACCAGAAGTAGGTGTCTGCGAACACAGACAGAGAGCTCGCTTAGTCTGGACAAGGAGTCCAGGCACAAGAAGGAGTCTCCAGGAGTATGAGCTGTCTCAGTCTGGGTGCTCGATGTACCCCGGACACAGGAGTAGTCTCTGTGAGAATCCATGCGGATAGCTGCTGAATAGGAGGGAGCTCTCTCAAGTCTGGACGTTGGATATGCCTTCAGACACAAGGAGGAGACTCTGTGAAACTCCATGCTGGTAACTACTGAACATATGTGTTGTTTTGGGGACAGGCTGTTAGAGTCTGGACCCGGATAGAGAGGGAAATCTATCTAAGTGTAGTAAGTGGCTGGACAAGCCCAGGGCTTATGTTTATGATTTGGTTTTGATTATGTTCTGTTTGCTGTGGACTTTAATAAAACTGGTTGCGGCCAGTTTTTACCAGAACTGCTGTCTGTGAATGAACTGTTTCCGTGCCACTCCGTCTACCCGGACGGCGATCCCAGAGCTATATCCCCTGAAAAGCTTACAATTGGTGCTGGAATGTGCGTGCAGTACAGTGGCTTAGAGACAGCAATAAAGGAGAGAAGTCTGTTGAAGCAGCAGCAGAGAAAAAAAAAAGTGTGTCAGCAAAAACGTCTGATTGGAGCAGTCTTAAAGAGACAGTAGCCCTAATAGACTTTGCAAAGAAAAAAAAAAAAAAGTGTGTCAATAAAGGAGAAACGTCTGTTGGAGCAGTCTTAAAGAGACAGTGGCCCTAATAGAGTTTGCAGAGAAAAAAAAAAAAGTGTCTGCACAGCAAGGCTGAATTTTCTGTGGAAAAGACTGTGGAGTGTGTATGTCTTGAGTGAAGACTGCCGTTGTTGAGACAGAGAAGTCTGACAGCATGGATGACAGCATGGAGGCGCTGTTTGAACAAATGGCGCAAGTTAATGTGCAACATAAGACTGCCGTGGTTGAGACAGATAAGTCCGGCAGTATGGAGGAGCTCGTTGAGTACCTGGTCCAGGCCCAGCGGAGCATGCAGCAGAGCATGGAGCGGCAGCGCCTGCAGCACCAGCAGCGCATGCAGCAGGCCCAGCAGCAATTCCTGCAGCAGCAGCAGGAGAATAACCGGTTGTTTTTTGAGCAGGTTGCAGCACTACAAAAGACTTGCAGCGCATCGTCCCAAAGTAATGTTGCAAAGTCACCTGCATTGTCCACTGTAAAGAAGGCGGTAAGACGGTCCCTGAAAAAGATGACACCTCGTGACGATGTGGAGGTATATCTCACTAGGTTTGAGGGACTGGCAGAGAAAGAGAATCTGCCCCTATCTGAATGGGCCATGATGGTTGCACCCTATCTGATTGGAGAACCCCAAAGGGCCTATGCTGACCTGAGCGAGCAGGACAGCCAAGACTATGCCAAGCTGAAAGCGGAGATTCTTACCCGGCTGGGTGTTACGGTGACAGCCCGTGCCAGGGGAGTTCATGACTGGAGATGCAGTTGGGAGTCTGCAGTCAGCAAACCTGATTATGGAGTTGAAAAGGTGATAGTGGACCGCTACACCCAAGCACGTCCTCCTGAGGTACAGCCAGAGGTCGGACAAGGAGACCACCAGGACGCCAATCGTCTGGTCAGCCTGATGGAGAGGGCCTTCGCCACCAAAGACTGCCTCCGTGACCAGCCGTCTGAGAGGTCGTCACTTCAGAGTTCCTGGACGCCGAACTCTCCCGGTAAGAGCGTTCCAGCTGTTGGGGTCGTGTGGGTGGGAGAGTGTGATGGACAGTGTTGGAGATGTCGTGAAATTGCAGCCAACTGTCCAATAGAGGGGGAGCCTATGTGTTGTGATGTTGGCGGATCCCTCTCTCCCTGCGCAGAGCCTGTGTGTGTGTCCACCTCAGCCGAAGAGACTGGACCACAGGGGTCCCCGGTGGTTGTAAATGACTGCCCAGCACAGGCCCTCTTGGACTCAGAGAGTCCAGTGACTTCCGTATGGGACAGCCTGATTGATAGGGACTTTATCCCTGATAAACACCTGAGTGTGGTGTGCGTCCATGGAGACACCAAAGTCTACCCAGAGACTGTCGTGGACTTGATCCCCAAACGCGGGAGGTTTCATGTGAAGTGGGGGTAGTGAAGAACCTGGTGCCCCCCGTCATATTGGGTAATGACTTTCCCCGGTCTAAGGATCTCTGGGGGAAAAATGTTTCTGATGGACAGTGTGATGAAGCTCCTATTGAGGGTGCGCAGTCCCGAGGGGCGGAACACAATGCTAGTGGGCCGTTAAACTTATGTGATAATGAATGATGATGATGAAATGATAATGATGATGATGATCATGATAATGATGATGACCATGATAATGATGCTGATGCTGATAATGATAATGATGATGATCATGATAGTGATGATGATACTGATCATAATCATGATAATGATATTGATAATAATGATGACTGTGATAGTGATGAAATTCCTTTGCAGGTGATGTTGGGAGACGAGGATGGTGGTTCTCGGGAACCGAGTGTCCCTGACTTACCTGTGTCCTGTGACAATTTTGAGAGTGAGCAGTGGCGAGACCCCTCTCTTAAAACGGCCCAGGAAAATATAAATGTTCTAAATGAGGTTTCCCAAGAGCCTGGCTCTGAGGAGAGGTTTCCTCATGTTGCCATAAACACTCACCTGTTGTATAGGGACACTGAAGTCCAGGAGAGGTCGTGAGCCAGCTCCTAGTACCTGAGCTATATGGAAGTATAGTGCTGGGGTTGTCACATAGTCACATACTTGAGGGACCACCTGAGGGAAACCAGGGACCAGATGGTGAAGTTAATGTTGTGGATGACATGTTAACTAAGGTTCCAGATCAAGATGTGAATTGAAGAATTGAATGATGTATAACCCTGAAGTGAGCAGGATGTGAATGAGAATGAATTGTATAACCTGACAGTGAGCAGGATGTGAATGAAAATGAAGTGTATAACCCTGAAAGTGAGCCAGATGTGGCTGAGAAAAAGGGGTCAGACAGGGATAGTGGTAGTGATAGTGAATCATCTGATGACAATCAAGCAACCAGTGCAAATGAGGAAGGCATGGTAGCAGAGGAGGTTGAGAGTCCTGAGAGGAAGGCTGATGCTGACCTTGCAGTCGGACAGAAGATGGCATCTGAAGATGTTTTACAGTTGGCCGGTTCCCTGGCGAAGACTAAGGTGAAAGGAGGAGAGCTGAGCTTTAAAGGCAGGACTCTGAAACTGAACACAGCCCAAGTAGATGCTGTTGGAAATGTGAAGTTACCAAGGTATGGTGTGGATCTGTATCGTGCCAAGGACTCTGAGGAGATGCTGCAGAGGTGGAAAAAGCCATAGAAGTGGTAGTCACCAAGCCAGATGCCTCATCAGAAGCTGAGGTCTCAAGTGAAGCTGTGAGGAACAAGACTGAAGATATGGGGACTGACTCTGTCCAGGAATCTGTTTCTGCCGAAGACAGCGGCGTGGACGGGTTGCGGTTCGGATCAGTAGCTGCAACTCGTGAAGCTCAGGCTGGAAGTTCGGCGCCCGGAGCCCCAGCGGTGTTCCCGAGTGACACCAAGGATCTGGATAAGTCACAAGATGAGATTTTGAGACATCAGGCTGGCGTTGGTGAGCTCAAGCGCACTTTCATGGAGTCTACATCGGAGCCACGTCCCAACAAATGGGAAAAGCGATGTGTCACTCCGTTGCCGCTGCAGACACACGGGAGCTCAGATGGGATGCAGAACGTGGTGGAAGAGAAGAATCCGGCGGGTTCTGAGTATACAGATGCAGCTATCAAGGAGAACTTGAAAGCCGGAATAAATGGAATATTGGAGACCATAATGATGTGACTGAAGAGTAGAATGTAAGACTGACGGTAGGGCTTCTGAGCATGTTCTACCAGAAGAGCCTGAAGAAGGGCCGAAGACATAAAAGACGTCCAACAGGTACCAGAATGAATTGATGACTTCTCAGAAAAAACTCCAAACTGTGATGAAGGAGTGTGATGAAAGCCATGAGCATCTTCGTGAGAAGGTCAATGAAGTAAAAGGAAGGATACAGGGAATCTCTTCGTTGACAAGAGCAAATGCTGCTCAATAAGTCTAAGGCTCTATATAAGAATGCTGTTGTTACGGTAGAACATTACAATTCAGCTGGAGACTTAGCGGATGAATTATGTGTACTGCAAAGAAAAACGATCAGCTCCTTCTACAGTCCAATCATTTGAACAGTGTAGCTTAAAATGGTCAGAGACCATGGCAGAGGACTTAAGGTCTGTGAAATAGACTTTATGAGTCAACCGATATTCAAGAAAATAGATGTGCTAAAGAGGGTTCAAGGGAACTAGAGAAAAGTGAAAAACCCCCTATACCTTCTGTGATAGTTGGTGACACATGGTCAGTGCACCAGGGACAGGAGGTACGTGAGTTTCTGAGGAAGAGTCAGCAGAAGTGTTCTGATGTGCCGGTCGTACTTCTCTGGCCAGGCACTATATCGAAACTGAGCCCGGCCCTAAGGTCAAGATGAAACCGTGCAGGATACCCGAGGCCCGCAGAGATGCATAGGCCTGGGAGGGTACAGGGTAGTGCGGATGCTTCAGATGAAGAGAAAGCTGATGTTGGCTATGGCTCAGGTGAAGATACAGATGACAGTAGTGAAGATGAAGCTGATGAGGGCCATGACTGGTCCAGAGTTCACTGTCTCTTTTGGATTGTTGACCAGCCCTCCGGTCTGGATGACCAGCCCTCCGGTCTGGAGAAGAGGGGGGGGATATGTGAGACAGTGAGAGTATGTGTGTTGAATGGGGTGTACATTTCACCTAGATACTTTGCTGACTGGTATAAGGGAAATGTATGGCTTTGTAAACCTAGTGGTAGAGAAAGGTCACTACACCTTACATTCAGTACACACTTGCAGCTCAGGCCTGAAACCACTCAGCTGTTAATTAGGAGACCAGAAGTAGGTGTCTGCGAACACAGACAGAGAGCTCGCTTAGTCTGGACAAGGAGTCCAGGCACAAGAAGGAGTCTCCAGGAGTATGAGCTGTCTCAGTCTGGGTGCTCGATGTACCCCGGACACAGGAGTAGTCTCTGTGAGAATCCATGCGGATAGCTGCTGAATAGGAGGGGAGCTCTCTCAAGTCTGGACGTTGGATATGCCTTCAGACACAAGGAGGAGACTCTGTGAAACTCCATGCTGGTAACTACTGAACATATGTGTTGTTTTGGGACAGGCTGTTAGAGTCTGGACCCGGATAGAGAGGGAAATCTATCTAAGTGTAATAAGTGGCTGGACAAGCCCAGGGCTTATGTTTATGATTTGGTTTTGATTATGTTCTGTTTGCTGTGAACTTTAATAAAACTGGTTGCGGCCAGTTTTTACCAGAACTGCTGTCTGTGAATGAACTGTTTCCGTGCCACTCCGTCTACCCGGACGGCGATCCCAGAGCTATATCCCCTGAAAAGCTTACAATATATATATATATATATATATATAATATATATATATATATATATATATATATATATATATGTATATCTATATATGTGTGTCACTGATGACATATATTTATATACTATATATATATACTATATATATAGTATATATATATATATATATGTATTCTATGTGTTATTTCTATTCTATCTTTTCTATTTTAACCTGTCTGTGTGATTTTTACTGTAGCCGCATATGAATTGCCAGATTTTCAAAGGACACCGGTGCGTAAAAATCGCACAGCACTCGCATGGTACGATTACTGTGTGAGTGCTGTGCGATTTTTTTTTATCACACCTATTGACTTCTATTGCGGGATGGGTTCCGATGCGATTCGATTTGCGATTACAATCGCAGCATGCTGCAATTTTTTTCCAGCCCGATCTTGATCCGATCCGAGCTGGAAAAAAAACGCAGGTTAAGACACCATCATAGATTAAGATTGGTCCAAATTCAATGCAATTTTTTATCGGATTGAATTTGTCAGATTTCATGGCAAGTGGGAATGAGCTCTTATTCCTAGATTGGAACATATTTATCAAGCTATGAGTTATATATGCCAAAAGTCTGACGTGTTTCCAAATTTATGATGTGCTTCAGACACTTTGTAGGATTTGTCTGACTAAGGCCGGGATCACACATGTGAGGAATACAGCTGAGTCTCGCATGTTAATACCCAGCACTGCCGCCGGCCGCACAGCAATACATGGAGCCGCACGCTCTGCTCCCGAGGCCAGCGACTGTGCCGATATTAAAATGTGAGACGCGGCCGTATTCCTCGCATGTGTGATCCCGGTATAAGTGCACATACAGTTTAATGCATTGAAAGCAATGATAGAAGAGGGAGCCATCAGCTGACGCTCCCTTCTCCATGATTCTGCCATCACAGAGCAGCAAGGATAATGACGTTTTTACATTGCGACTGCTGTGCCGACCAGTGCGGACCATTCTAACAGAGCAGCGGGAGAATGCTAATTTTTAAAATGAAAAAAAAAAATGAAAATATATTTTATTTTTGCCTAAAATACGAAGGAAATGTGTCATCTTTAATTTTAGGTCTTTTAGCGTTCATTTGAGCTTCATCTTACTTAACTGTTCATAATAGCAGTAATTTTGACCAGGGGTGCCCAAACTCTTACATGTCACTGTGTGCAGGGTTGTGTGGGGTCCATGATACTGAATACAGTGTTGTTCAGGGGCTATTATACTGTATGATAGGTTGTGTGGGGGCCATTTTAATGTCTGGAGGGCTAGTGGGGGCCAATATAATGTTTTCAGGCCATTATACAGTGTGGGGGGTTGTGTTGGGGCCGCTATACTGCATGGAGGGCCACTATAATCTATGGAGGGCCATCATGCTGTATGGATGGCTGTTAGGGTTTGAGTTCCCACTGCTGCACAAGGGGAGTCTTGAACCAGTCCCGCTGCGGTCTCCCATCCATCTCTGTCTGCAGTGGAGCCTGCTCAGCGGAGACATCGGTCCCAGCATCTTGCCCATTCCAATACTGTGCAGAGACTTGCTGCTGCCTCTCCTGGATCTGCTATTATAGCCAGTGCTGGAGCAGACGTCTTTGGGACGAAGTCCTGCGTTTCCCCTTCTGAGCATGCCCAGGGTAAGATCTCTCATTGGAGATCAGGGGTTACATGTTCAGGTACTGCAGCAGCTCCTATTGGTCCGCCATTAAGGCCCTGAAACTACATGTGTTTTGGAAAAGTTTCTCATTGGTCCTTGTTTCTGGCAGGTCCTGTAGCTGTTACTATAAAAGGGTGGCATGGCTGGGCCGCCATGCGCTAGTATCAATTGCATTATGTGCTTTGCGCCAGTGTGATCATGTACGCATGTGGTTAGGGCTCGGCTGAAATAAGCCCCTAAAATACCGGCTTCTCCGGTGAGGAGATTTGGCTGCACGTGGTTAGGACTTGGCTGAAATAAGCCCCTAGAATACCGGCTTCTCCGGTGAGGAGATTGCTTGATTGTGTTGCTGTCTGCATGATCATGGACTGCTATCCACACAGCAGTTATCTGTGTATCCCTGTGAGTCTAACAGGACACAGTCTTTTTCTCAGTGGCTCTGTGACGCAACAGGGTTCGCTTTATAACGCTGGTTCAGCGCCCCAGCGTTTTACTTTGCGGCTCACTGAAGTTAAGTGAGTTCGTACTTATCGCCATATAGCGCTGTGGCATTCCCGTTAGCGGCTCTGGGGATTAATAGAGTTCGCACTAACTGCCACAGCGCGCTACGACTTTTATTTTAGCGACTCTGCGAGATAACAGAGTTCGCTACTTTCGCCATCTTACTAGCAGCGGGCTTCGCCTGCACGGTGGACCCCGGGCTGCGAACGCACCTCTCAACAATATCTATTAGGTGCGTTCCACAGACCCTAACAGATGGCTTTATGATGGACATCATATTATGAAGAGGGTTGTGTCAGGGCTAACATACTGTGAGTGTGGAACTATGGAGGCCATCATACTCTGTTGGGGTCACTCTGGGGTACTATAAGGTCATTATGATGTGCCTGTGTAGAGTTCTATAGAGGAATTCACTATAGGGGTATCTTACTGTGTTGGCATTTGTTGGCATCATACTTTATGGAGGTCAAGAGAGGGACACCTTAAATTTGTGGAATATGCTCATCTTTAACTCATATGTCATGATCCAGTCCAGAGTTTACTTTCTTCTGTCTTCTCTCTGGACTGGTCATGCGGGGGTTAATCCCCTCTGCCTCGTTTTGTAGCTGGCTGGGCTATTTCAGTCCTCTGCAGCCTGCGTGCCAGAGTCAGCTATACTTCAAGCTTCTAAGCTTCTGACCTGTATTCCTTTAGTGATCCTTCTGCCCCTAACTACCTGTACTTGTATATGACTCGGCTTGTTTTCTGGACTCTGCTTCTGGTTTTCCGCTTCTGATACCACGTTCCTGGTAAACTCTGACTTCTGGCTTTTACCCCGACTACATCTTCATCTTATGTTTTGGATACCATGTTCCCGGAAGGCCCTGACTTCTTGCTTGTCCCTGACTATGCACTTGCTGTTTCCCTTGGTACTTCTGCTTCTGACAGTTGCTGATTTCGGCTAGTCTGACTACTATTTAGTTACCTGTGGCACCAGTGAGTGTGTAACCTGTCCTTCCTCACCAGCACTCCCTGGTAGAGGTTGCACTGCACTAAAATATAGCAGCACATTACTTTATAGCTGACCTCACATTAAAGGGGATTTTGATTTTTTTTCTCTGGTCATGGATCCGCTTGGTAACTTAGCAGATCAAATTTCCAGGTTGACACAGAAGATGCGAGTTTTATCGGTGGAACATCATGCCCTTGTCACATCTCATTCTCTTACAGAAAAAACTGACTGAGACTGTTCAGATTGTGCAGGAAACCACCCATCATGCTGTTAGTCAATCTGGGGATTCAGTTAATGTTGTTGTGCACACTCGCGAACCCCCGGTTAAGCTGCCGGATACCTTTTCTGGCATGAAAGATAAATTTCATACGTTCAGGGAGAGTTGTAAAATTTTTTTTATTCTGAGACCTCGATCGTCTGGGGATGAGACTCAGCTGGTAGGGATTATTATCTCCTTATTTAGGAAGGGTCCATAATCTTGGGCTTTCTCGCTACCCCCTTCTGCCCCTGAACGAAAGTCAGTAGATAGGTTCTTTGAGGCCCTAGGACTTATCTATGATGAACCGGACCGTGTCAGGGTGGCAAATGTCACTATTATGTGTCTGGTTCAAGGAAAGCGCTCAGCCGAGTGGTACAGCTCTGAATTCCACCGATGGTCCACTGAAGTGTCCTGGGATGACTCCACACTGAGAAGTCTGTTCAGGTGTGGACTGGCGGAAAATCTGAAGGACGCTCTGGCTCTCCATCCACCTCCCAGCTCATTGGAGGAAGCAATGACTCAGGCTATCCGCATGGATCGGAGGCTGCGTGAGAGAGGTGTTGCACAGCGAAAGGTTCCATTGCTCTCTGCTGTTCCAGTTATTTTGCCGCTGTCTAAACCTATGGAGGTGGGGGTCGGCAACCTTGAGGAGAAGGAGAGGAGATGGAGGCATGAAGGAAAATTGTGTTTTTTTTTAGAAATCCCAGACACTGGAAACAGGACTGCTCCTCCTGTCCACTGACCAACAAGCAGCTGAGTCTGGGTGATTATCGTGGAGGTCACCCAGACTCTCAGGTACCTTTTTCTCCATTTTCAAAAATTTTGTTGCAAGTGGAACCTTGCTGTAGGAGTGGCTCCACGTCCACTTCTGCCTTTGTGGATTGCGGGTCATCCATGAACTTTATTAACTCTGACTTGGTGTCCAGGTGTAAGTTAGGGACAGTTAGGTTGGAGACTCCTATCCATGTTGTTGTCATGGACAGAACACCACTGGCTAAATCTGCGGGACTAGTGTTGGGGTTCTCCTGGTAGCAATTACATAATCCTATGATTAATTGAGAATCTTGGGACATTGTTAAATGGGGTCACAATTGTTCTAAGAAATGTCTTGTTACGGTGTCTGTGTTATCCGTCAGTCTGGAGGGTATTCCGGAGTACCTGAAGGACTTTGAGGATGTCTTCTCCGAAAAGGAGGCTGAGGTTCTACCACCACTCCGTCCATTCGATTGTGCTGCAGATCTTGCTCCCGGTGCCAAATTGCCCAAAGCCAGTCTGTACAATCTCTCCGCCCCTGAGCTGGCCACAATGAAGGAGTATAGCTCTGATAGCCTCTGTAAGGGCCACATTCGGCCATCTGTCTCTCCTGTGGCGGCAGGGTTCTGTTTCATGAAGAAAAAGGATGGTGGTTTATGCCCATGCATAGATTTTTGAGAACTTAAAGGGAATCTGTCACCTATTCTTTCGTATATAAGCTGCAGCCACTGCCATCAGGGGCTTATCTACAGCATTCTGTAATGCTGTACATAAGCCTCTGATGTAACCTGAAAGATAAGTAATCGAGTTATATTATACTCACCTGTGTGGGGCCGTCCGGTCCCATGGGTATCACATGTCGGGGTCCAGCGCCTCCCATCTTCATGCGATGACGTCCTACTCCTTGCTTCTGTCGCGCTCCTTTGCAGGCTTACTTTATCTGCCCTGTTGAGGGCAGAGCAAAGTACTGCAGTGCGCAGGTGCTGGGAAAGGTCAGAGAGGACAAGCGCCTGTGCACTGCAGTACATTGCTCTGCCCTCAACAGCATAGAAAAATTATGCCTGCGCAGGGGCGCGAAAAGAGGAAGGGGGAGGATGTCATTGCTAGAAGATGGGAGGCGCCGGACCCTGACCTACAACACCCATCGGACAGGACCGCCCCCCCCCTGTGAGTACAATATACCTCGTTTTTCTTATCTTTCAGGTTACATAGGCAGCTTATCTACAGTCATGGCCAAAAGTTTTGAGAATGACACAAATATTAAATTTTACAAAGTCTACTGCTTCAACTTTTCTAATGGCAATTTGCATATACTCCAGAATGTTATAAAGAGTGATCAGCTTAACAATATTTGGCTAGAAAATGAACTTTATCCCCCAAAACACATTTCAACATCATTGCAGCCCTGCCTTAAAAGGACCAGCTAACCTCTTTTCAGTGATTGCTCCATTAACACAGGTGTGGGTGTTGATGAGGACATGGCTGGAGATCAATCTGTCATGATTAAGTAAGAATGACACCACTGGACACTTTAAAAGGAGGCTGGTGCTTGGCATCATTGTTTCTCTTCTGTTAACCATGGTTATCTCTAAAGAAACACGTGCAGTCATCATTGCAATGCACAAAAATGGCCTAACAGGGAAGAGTATCGCAGCTAGAAAGATTGCACCTCAGTCAACAATCTATCGCATCATCAAGAACTTCAAGGAGAGAGGTTCCATTGTTGACAAAAAGGCTTCAGGGCGCCCAAGAAAGACCAGCAAGTGCCAGGACCGTCTCTTAAAAGTGTTTCAGCTGTGGGATCGGGCTACCAGCAGTGCAGAGCTTGCTCAGGAATGGCAGCAGGCAGGTGTGAGTGCATCTGCACGCACTGTGATGCGGAGACTCTTGGAGCAAGGCCTGGTCTCAAGGAGGGCAGCAAAGAAGCCACTTCTCTCCAGAAAAAACATCATGGACAGACTGATATTCTGCAAAAGGTACAGGCAGTGGACTGCTGAGGACTGGGGTAAAGGTATTTTCTCTGATGAATCCCCTTTTCGATTGTTTGGGACATCAGGAAAACGCCTCATTCGGAGAAGACAAGGTGAGCGCTACCACCAGTCTTGTCTCATGCCAACTGTTAAGAATCCTGAAACCATTCATGTGTTGGGTTGCTTCTCAGCCAAGGGAATCGGCTCTCTCCACAGTCTTGCCTAAAAACACAGCCATGAATAAAGAATGGTACCAGAATGTCCTCCAAGAGCAACTTCTCCCAACCCTCCAAGAGCAGTTTGGCGATCAACAATGTCTTTTCCAGCATGATGGAGCACCTTGCCATAAAGCAAAGGTGATAACTAAATGGCTCAGGGAACAAAACATAGAGATTTTGGGTCCATGGCCTGGAAACTCCCCAGATCTTAATCCCATTGAGAACTTGTGGTCAATCATCAAGAGACGGGTGGACAAACAAAAACCTAAAAATTCTGACAAAATGAAAGCATTGATTGTGCAAGAATGGACTGCTATCAGTCAGGATTTGGTCCAGAAGTTGATTGAGAGCATCTCAGGAGAATTGCAGAGGTCCTGAAGAAGAATGGTCAACACTGCAAATATTGACTTGCTGGATTAACTCATTCTAAAGGTACTGCCACACTAAACAATCCCGCTAGCGATCACGATAACGACGCATACTAATGCGATCGCTAGCGGGATTGTTTCTATATCGCTAAGTGCGGCCACATTTAGCAATATAGTTAACGACACTATCGCCGTTAGCGATCTTCTTAACGACTTTAGCGGTACAAAAGTACCGCTAAATCGCTAAGAAAAGGTGCCACACTAGCGATATATACTTACCCAGCGGGAGCGCCGACGAGAAAATAGGGTCCGGAACGATTCCAGCGACGAGCGAGATCACAGCAGGAAGCTCGTCGCTGGCAGCTGCCGCACTGAACAGCATCGCTAACGGGATCGCTAAATAGTGACGTTTTTTAGCGATCCCGTTAGCGATATTGTTCAGTGTGGCATACCCTTAACTGTCAATATAAGCTTTTGTTACTCATATGTTTGCAATTATATTTCTGTCTGTGATAAAAACATCTGTCAAACACACACATAAAAACCAGAAGGCAGCAGATCATGTGAAAATATAATATTTGTGTCATTCTCAAAACTTTTGGCCATGACTGTACAGCATTACAGAATGCTGTAGATAAGCCCCTGATGGCGGTGGCTGTAGCTTATTTACGAAAAAATAGGTGACAGATTCCCTTTAATAAAATCACTATAAGAAACACTTATCCCCTTATACTTATACCCGATTTGTACAATCAATTGTCAGGGGTCAAGTGGTTCTCTAAGTTGGTCTTCATGGGGGCATACAGTCTCATCCGTATGCGGAGGGAGATGAGTGGAAAACTTCATTTCTCACCTCTGAGGGTCTGTTTGTGAATTTGGTTATGCCCTTTGGCCTGACTAACGCGCCTGTTATGATTTGGTAACTGAGGAGGACAGGAGCAAAACAGCAAGGTAGCCGAACACCTGAGAGGTTGGGAACTAATGGGTTGCAGATCCATAAACTAACCACACAACTAGAAGCAGCCGTGGAGCGTACCTACGGTGATCCTAGTAGCCTCGACACAGCCGGAGAGCTAGCTACACCTAAAGATAGAAACAGGAAAGCTAACTGCCCCAGAGAAGAGCCCCAAAGAAATAGGCAGCCCCCAAACATATAATGGTGGTTAGACAAGATGAAACACAAACGCAGGCAGAAAATAGAGTGAGCAAATGCAGGGGCCAAACACTGACTAAATAGGACAGGAAAGAACAGAATACTATCTGCAACCCAGCAAAACCCTAGCAAAACTTCCAACACTTCTGATTACAAAAATGCTGAGATCACACGATCTCGCCACCCACTAAATCAGATCTCAGAGTGAACAAGGCTAACACGCAGCCACTCAAAAAGCAGGGAATAAGCAATTGAACAAATAACAGTGGCTACAGAAAACAGAGAGAAGCACAGGCCCCAGGAGGAGACGTGGCTAACCTCCACAAAGGTGCAGACAAAAATGAAAATAGCAAACACAATAGAAATAAGCAAAAAATATTTTATCTGAAAGTAGCAGACGCAGGCAATACAACAGCAGACTGTTTTATTTCGGTAGCTGAGGAGAGCAGGCAAAAACGGCAATACACCAGAGAGGTTGGAATCTATTGGATTGCAGTACCCTGACTAACCACCACAACTAAAGGCAGCCATGGAGCGTTCCTACGTTGGTCCTAGACGCCTCGTCACAGCCTGAGAGATTAACTACACCTAAAGATAGAAAGAGGAAAGCTATCTGCCCCGGAGCAGATCCCCAAAGAACATAGGAAGCCCCCAAACATGTAATGGCGGTTAGACAAGAGGAAATACAGACACAGACAGAAAATAGTATGAGCAAACGCTGGGGCCCAATCTGCCTAGACAGAAAAGGATAGAAAGGATACTCACTGCAATCCAAAAAAAACGCTAAAAAATGCCAACGCTACTGATTGCAAACACACCTGAGATCACACGACCTCTACCACCTAAATCAGTTCTCTGGTGTAACAAAACTAAGCCGCAGCCACCGAAAAAACTGAAAAAGGCAAATGAACAAATAACAATGGCTCCAGAGGAACTGAGAGGAGCCCAAGCCCCCTAGGGGGGAACCTGGCTAACCTCACAGAAATGCAGAGAAATATGCAAATGGTAAGCACAAAAACAAAAACAGAAAATATCTTATCTGAAAGCAGAAGAAGAGGCAAGACTCAGCATACTTCCAAGTGAACCAGGAACCACAGTTGAGACAAGAACAATTGATCACCGGCAACCATGATGGGAGGGAACCTCCCTTATATCAAGCCAGTCTGTGAATCCTGATTGCCAATCCTCATTGAATGGTTCAGTTCTGTTTGTAACCACCAGAGGGAGCTTCTGCTCAGAATTCATTTCTAAAACATTCACAACAGCAGACTTCCAAATGAACCAGAAAACAACAATTGATCACCGGCGAGGATCCTGGGAAGGCAGCTCCCTTATATCAGTCCAGTCAGTGACTCCTAATTGCCAGGTATCGCTGCCAGCTGAGGAGGCCAGTCATTCGATACAGCTTCAGTACAGACAGCATACACCAGAGGGAGCCTCCGCTCAGAAATTGTCTCCAATACGTTCACAACATGCGCCAGCAGTATTTAAGAATTTCATGAATCATATTTCCCCAGATTTTATTGGGAGTTTCATGGTAATTTATTTGGATGACATTCTTACATATTCTTCTGACAAGCAGAGTCACATGGGCCACCTCTGTGCGGTTCTTCAGAGGCTTAGAAAAAACTCACTATTTGCTAAACCAGAGAAGTATTCATTCTTTGCTCAGGAATTGTCCTTCCTAGGGATCATTTTGTCTGCTGAGGGGTTTTGTATGGACCCTAGGAAGGTACAGGCTATTGTGAATTGGGTGCAACCCATAGATCTCAAAGGTCTTCAGCGCTTTCTGAGTTTTGCCAATTATTATAGAGAATTAATTAAGGTGTTTTCTCAGGTTGTCAAACCCCTCACAGTTTTAACTCGTAAGGGGGCTGGTCTCAAAAACTGGTCAGCTCCAGCTGTGGTGGCGTTTTCTTCTTTAAAAAACTGTTTCATGACCGCCCCTGTACTGGTTCAAACTGATTTGTCTAAACCATTTAACGTAGAGGTGGACGCCTCGGAGGTGGAAGTGGGGCTGTGTTGTCCAATGGGCCCACCACGTTGACTAACTTAAGGCCCTGTGCCTTCTTTTCGAGAAAAATTTACTCTGCTGAGAGGATTTATGATGTGCGTAACTGGGAGCTATTGGCCATTAAATTGGAGTTTGAAGAATGGAGACATTTCTTGGAGGGGGCTGTCCATCGTATCACTATCATTACAGACCACAAGAACCTGACTTACATCGAATCCATCAAACGTTTGACTCTGAAACAGGCAAGGTGGTCACCTTTTTTTTTTCCTGATTTCAGTTTTCTATTACTTTCAGACCAGGATACAAGTATGTGAAGGCTGATGCTTTATCTCGTAGTCTGGATCCAGTTTCACCTCCTGAACCTTCTTCCTCCATTCTTCAGCACGGAGTGATGGTGTCTGTGGTGTCCTCAGCATTGGAACGAGAGATTCGTGAGGCCCAATCTTTTGCTTCTTCGTCCATACCTGATAATAAGTTCTTTGTACCTGTTCAGTATCGGTTAAGGGTGCTTTGGGAGTTCCATGACTGAGCTCTGAATGGGCATCCTGGAATATTGGCCACGTGTAAAGCTCGCCCACGCATAGGCTGTTTTGGTGGCCTTCGTTGGCTTCTGACGTCACTGGCTTTGTGTCTTCCTGTGAAACGTGTGCTCCCGTTAAATCTTCTCGTAACCGTCCGGCCGGTGAATTGGTGCCACTGCCATTTCCAGATAGACTGTGGACTCATCTGTCCATGGATTTTATCACCGATCTTTCTTCCTCTAATGGCAAAACCGTGATCTGGGTAGTTGCTGATAGGTTCAGCAAACAGGCACATTTTGTACGTGTGGCTGGCCTCCCTAATGCTGAGACTACAGGTCCTTCTCAAAAAATTAGCATATAGTGCAAAATTTCATTATTTTCCATAATGTAATGATTACAATTAAACTTTCATATATTTTAGATTCATTACACACCAACTGAAATTTGTCAGGTCTTTTACTGTTTTAATACTGATGATTTTGGCATACAACTCCTGATAACCCAAAAAACCTGTCTCAAAAAATTAACATATTTCAACCGTCCAATAAAATAAAAGTGTTTTTTAAAAACAAACAAAAAAACCATCAAATAATAAAGTTCAGTTATGCACTCAATACTTGGTCGGGAATCCTTTTGCAGAAATGACTGCTTCAATGCGGCGTGGCATGGAGGCAATCAGCCTGTGACACTGCTGAGGTGTTATGGAGGCCCAGGATGCTTCGATAGCGGCCTTAAGCTCATCCAGAGTGTTGGGTCTTGCGTCTCTCAACTTTCTCTTCACAATATCCCACAGGTTCTCTATGGGGTTCAGGTCAGGAGAGTTGGCAGGCCAATTGAGCACAGTAATACCATGGTCAGTAAACCATTTACCAGTGGTTTTGGCATTGTGAGCAGGTGCCAGGTCGTGCTGAAAAATGAAATCTTCATCTCCATAAAGCATTTCAGCTGATGGAAGCCTGCCCTTGATGAAACACAGTGGACCAACACCAGCAGCTGACATGGCACCCCACACCATCACTGACTGTGGGTACTTGACACTGGACTTCAGGCATTTTGGCATTTCCTTCTCCCCAGTCTTCCTCCAGACTCTGGCACCTTGATTTCCGAATGACATGCAAAATTTGCTTTCATCAGAAAAAAGTACTTGGGACCACTTAGCAACAGTCCAGTGCTGCTTCTCTGTTGCCCAGGTCAGGCGCTTCTGCCGCTGTTTATGGTTCAAAAGTGGCTTTACCTGGGGAATGCGGCACCTGTAGCCCATTTCCTGCACACGCCTGTGCACGGTGGCTCTGGATGTTTCTACACCAGACTCAGTCCACTGCTTCCTCAGGTCCCCCAAGGTCTGGAATCGGTCCTTCTCCACAATCTTCCTCAGGGTCCGGTCACCTCTTCTCGTTGTGCAGCGTTTTCTGCCACATTGTTTCCTTCCAACAGACTTTCCATTGAGGTGCCTTGATACAGCACTCTGGGAACAGCCTATTTGTTGAGAAATTTCTTTCTGGGTCTCACCCTCTTGCTTGAGGGTGTCAATGATGGCCTTCTTGACATCAGTAAGGTCGCTAGTCTTACCCATGATGGGGGTTTTGAGTAATGAAACAGGCAGGGAGTTTTTAAAAGCCTCAGGAAGCTTTTGCATGTGTTTAGAGTTAATTAGTTGATTCAGAAGATTAGGGTAATAGGTCGTTTAGAGAACCTTTTCTTGATATGCTAATTTTTTGAGACAGGATTTTTGGGTTATCAGGAGTTGTATGCCAAAATTATCAGTATTAAAACAATAAAAGACCTGACAAATTTCAGTTGGTGTGTAATGAATCTAAAATATATGAAAGTTTAATTGTAATCATTACATTATGGAAAATAATGAAATTTTGCACTATATGCTAATTTTTTGAGAAGGACCTGTATATAAACTGTTCATTAAGCATATGGTCCGATTGCATGGTATGCCTGTCAGTGTGGTATCTGATAGAGGGGTGCAATTTGTGGCAAAATTCTGGAGGGCTTTTTGTAAAAGGCTGGGCATCAGTCTAACCTTTTCATCGGCCTACCATCCCGAGACCAACGGTCAGACTGAAAGGACTAATCAGTCTTGGGAGCAGACATTGCGGTGTCTTGCTACTTCCAGACAGGACGATTGCTGCTCTGCGGTACCCATAGCAGAGTTTGGGTTCAATAATCATATTAATCAGTCCACTGGTACTTCCCCTTTCTTCTGCAACTATGGGTTTCACCCTCACTTTGGTGAGTTTTCCCGGATGGATTCGGGGTGTCAAGGGGCTGATTCGGCCTTTTTGCAGTTGGGGGAGATCTGAAGGGAGGTTCAGAGAAACATTGGGGAGGCTTAGAGCAAGTATAATTTTTTTACGGATAAACGACGTTCTGTGGGCCAGCCTACCATGTGGGGGATAAGGTATGGTTATCCACCAAGAATATTAGATTGATGATTCCTTCTGCTAAGTTGGGTCCCAAGTTTATTGCCCCTTATGAAATATTAGATGTGGTTAATCCTGTGGCCTTTCACCTGCGCTTGCCTCAGTCATTGTGGATCCCCAATGTATTCCATAAGTAGCTACTGAAGCCGTCAGTGCCTTCCTCAGTTGAGTCTCCCTCGGACCCGTCGCCTGGTGTGGTAGATGGTCAGACCCTGTATGAGGTGGAAAGGGTTGTGGATTCTTGTATGCTCCGCCGTTCACTTTAGTGCTTGGTCCATTGGAAATGTTACGGTCCCGAGGACTGGTCGTGGATGCAGGCGTGTTCGGTCCATGCGGATCGGTTGGTCTGGGCCTTTCACGCTCATTGTCCAGGAAGCCTGGGGGTACTGTGGCCCCCCATAGAGAGGGGGGTACTGTCATGATCCAGTCTAGAGTTTGTTTTCTGCCATCTTCTCTCTGGACTGGTCATGCAGGGTTAATCCCCTCTGCCTCATTTTGGAGCTGGCTGGGCTATTCAGTCCTCTGCAGCCTGCAGGCCAGCATCAGCTATATTTCAAGCTTCTAAGCTAGTGCCTCTGACCTGTATTTCTTTAGTGATCCTTCTGCCCCTGACTACCTGTACTTGTATATGACTCGGCTTGTTCTCTGGACTCTGGTTCTGATTTTCCGTTTCTGATACCACATTCCCGGTAAACTCTGACTTCTGGCTTGTACCCCGACTACGTACTTTTTGTTTCCCTTGGTAACTCTGCTCCTGACAGTTGCTGACTTCGGCTAGTCTGACTACTCTTTTCTTTACCTGTGGCACCTGTGCGGCTGCTCTGTGTTATTACTCTGTGTGTGTGTGTCTGTGTGTCTCCTTCCTCACCAGCACCCCCTGGTGGAGGTTGCACTGTACTGCACTATTGCAGCATGTTACAATATATACATACATACATATATATTTTTTCGGTGTGGGGATTATGACTTCTGGTATGAGGCCCTATGATTTCTATGTAAGCCCTTGGCTGCAGATTTTCTGACTAGTGTTGAGCGATACTGCTCGATATCTAAAAATATCGGATCGGAATGGTATCGCCGATATCACTAACTATCGGCGATATCCGATTCCGATACCGAAAGTCCCATGTAAGTCTATGGGAACAAAATATCGCAACTAAAAAAACACTTTCTTTCCTTGTAAACACTAAATATACACACTTAGAATACATATATATATATATATATATATATACATGTCATTGTGACATATATTTATATACATATATTTATAGTTTATTCACTTCTACATAGTAAAATAGCCTCTGATTCAATTGCCGGGTAAAGCCGGCATTTGTGAAAAGACAGAAGCACCCGAGGGTCCAGTCGCCACAGAGATGTTGCATCGCACCCAGCGAACAGGATTCAGAAGCTCGCTATAAGCGAGTCCTGTGTGCCTTAATTGAACTGTTTTTTTGCTTGAGAATTGCAAAAATCATCATAGACTGTATTTGCCATTTTTCCGTCATATCTGTGCCACGAGGCACAGGTGAAGAATAAGGGGGTGCTCTCGTGGGCGTACACTCACTCCGTGGCGCGAAAACGATGTCCGCACACTCTAAATGTTACTGCAATGTAAGATCGTGCCCCACAGCTCTGGAGTTCCGCCTCCTCATCC
Organism: Oophaga sylvatica; assembly: GCA_033576555.1. Lineage (NCBI taxonomy): Eukaryota > Metazoa > Chordata > Amphibia > Anura > Dendrobatidae > Oophaga > Oophaga sylvatica. The sequence goes on along the minus strand of JARQOD010000004.1, from coordinate 51,218,779 downwards.
TCCTCAGTGGGCGTAAACGAACGCGAAGGTCCCGCCTCCCTACAAAAGATGTCGCCTCTCCTGATGCTAATGACACATGTGACTTTGCTGAGATGGCGAATGGACGTGAGCAGAAGTGGGAAGGGATGGAGGAGTCAGAGCTCTCCCCCCACGGAAGCGACCCGATCGCCACGGAGCCACCGTTTGGCACCCGGCCTGGAAACCCTCCTACGCTGGAAGAAGCGGAGGATACCCTGAGAGACCTGGCCCGGCACCGGGAGGAGGTCGCCAGGATGGAAGCGAGCTGGCGGGCCCTAAAACTACAATTGGAGCGGCGCCAATCCCTCTTACCCCCTGAAGTGTCTGTACCGGAAGGTGAGGCACCCGTTCCAGTAGAGGAGGCCGTGCGGTCATCCCAGCCCTTGCAATCTGAACCGGTTGCCAGTATCTCAGTGGAGGCACCCGTTCCAGTACAGGAGGCCGTTCGGGCATCCCAGCCCTTGCAATCTGAACCGGTTGCCAGTATCACAGTGGAGGCACCCGTTACTGCAGAAAACGCTGCACCAGCACCCCAGATCCCGCTGTCTGCCCCCGTCGCTGAGGCAGAAGAAGCGACACCCGTCCTCATGGAGGAGGCCGCGCAGGCACCAGAGCTCTACCTGCCTGTACCGGAGCCCCGACCGTCATCTGTTCCAGAGCCGGCTGCTTCCGCCGCAGGTGAGCGCCGCCAGGACTGGCGGGCGCCAGGAGAGCTACCGCAAACCGTACATCGTAAGCTGGCGTTTGATGGTGGAGACATGGAGATGCTGGTGGAGGAGAATTACAACCGGCGTCAGGAGGAAGAGTGGAGACGTCGGGAGCGGGAAGCAGAGCGACAAAGGGAGCAGCGAGAATCCCAAAAGCTTCGGCAACGTCACCTGGAGAAGGACCTGGCAGAGAAGGCACGTATGAGAAAGGATAAAAGTACGGTGAGGGAGCCGCGGCGTAAGGGTGCAGTACGGAACTTTAAGTTAAAAGGTGGTTGGGGCTTCATCCAGGAGCCTGGACTTTATTTAGAAGTTTTTGTAACCCGGCGGGACGTGGAGGCTCACCTCCCAGAAGGACACCCGGGGAGGGACCTGTTGCCAGGAGACTTGGTGACTTACACCCGACAGTGGGGTTACAATGGATGGTACGCCCTAAATGTTACCAGGTGCGACCCCTACTCCCCAGAGTGTCAGGAAACTGACAGACCCTACGAGCCTTCAGCCTCCCCCAACCAGGCCTCTGCACAAGTGCCCACCCCACGCTGTAAATCTCCCCAGCCTCCCTCAGTGGTCTCCTCAGCAGCCCCTGCTATGGACATGATAATGTTAGCTGGCCCGTACCCGGCGCCTGTTAGGCCCCCTGGGGTTCGTTCAGTCCGGGACATAGGGGTCCAGACCCGGAGGGAGATGAAAGAGGTGGCCACACAGACCCATATAGCGGGTCACGACGTCACTGTACTGGCCACACGACGTCATCAGGTCTGGGTGGACCCTCCTGTCACGGATGTTTGGCAAGCTCCAGAAGAGTACCAGGTGGTACCTGGAAGAGGCCAGCCAAAGAAGTCTAAATAACCCGGACAGGGTCTCTGTATGTAAATAGTTAAATTATTGATGTACCCGGACGGGTGAATGTTCATAAAAAGAAGTTTATTGCCTTAATATACCCAGGTTGGGTAATGGTTTGATGTACCCGGACGGGTGAATGTTCAGAAGAACAAGTTTATTGTTGCCTTAATATACCCAGGTTGGGTAATGGTGTTTCACTGTAATGAAAATGTTGAACTTTGAAGCCATGAACTGTACTGGCTCACAAATTTTTCTGTAAATAGTTGGCACTTCGGTGCTCCATCTTGGTTTTACAAAAAACTTTACTGTGCACTATTTTCAACTACCTCAGAAACTAAAAACCCGTTTGTGTGGCCGAAAGTGAGGTCTGCTCAAGGAAAGTCTTGCAGCCCACCCAAGACCACAGTTGGAGGCTTGGAGCGGGTCCTCCACAAGCACAAGTAAAGGACACTGTGAAGTTACCCCGGTGGGGTTGTAGTCCTAAGAAGTCTCCACGAACTTCGGCACTAATGCTATTTGCACTTTTGTTGAATATGTATTAACACATATCAAGGGTATGAACAGTAACAAAACATGTCACATAATATAAGCTATTTGCACTTTTGTAATGTTATTATTAAAAATTTTATTATGCAACGTTTAACTTGAAGTGTTTCCTGCTTTCTTACTACGTCGCATAGTCCACTCTGCTACATCACTTTGCACCATTGCTCTATCTCACATCTATCTGCCCTGGAAGGATAGCGTGTCACCTGTAGAAGACTTTTCACCTACCTGCACTACACAATCCCTTCCAGAGGACCTGCACAGCAGTGCTGGACACCCTGACCAGGTACTACAGGTGGCGTCACGACAAACTACATGAACATTCTATCATCCCCTGGAAATATCCCACATTCCAGTGATCGCCCAGGTCACGGACCGAGCTGTGCTACTCGTGACATCCCCCATAGAAGTCGACGTGATCGGTGCCGAGTACCCCCAAAACCCCTGTCTCTGTGCGACTCAACTTCCCTCACTGTGCTGGCACTTTACATTTACAATGCCTCTGGGTTTTTTTTTTGGGGGGGTGGGGAACATTCAGACTTTTGCTATGGGGCCCCATGATTTATATGTACGCCCCTGCTGCTGAGGCATGGTATTTAAGGCTGTTAAGGAGCCAACATACATGGACCTTGCTAGCAGCATCGGACTGGAGTACCTTGGGCCCACCAGAGAAAATATATTCTTGCTGCCCAACATCATACTTCCCAACCTTTGAATAAGGGAAAGAGGGACAAAGGCTGTGGCACGCTGTGCATGCTGCAGAAAATTTTAGGCCATGCCACGTTGCACCACAGACTGTCCAGGAGTTGGTGGATGCTTTAGTCCAGGTGTGGGAGGAGATCCCTCACGAGACCATCCGTCGCGCTCATCAGGAGCACGGCCAGAAGTTGTAGGGAGGTCATACAGCATACCTCCCAAATTTGGAAGACAGGAAAGAGGATTAAAGGCTGCGGCGCGTGTTGCGCGCCGCTGAAAATTTTAGGCCACGCCCCGACAACACCCATTTCACAGCTAATCACACCCATATCCTCGCCCCAAGCGTAAACATTTAGCACTACTGATCACACTGACTGGTAATGAGGGCACAGTGGCTGGTACTGAGAAAAAGAAAGAAAGAGCAACGAGAGAGAAAGAACAAACAGAGAAAGAAAGAGAGGAAAGAAAGAAAAGAGAGAAAGAAAGAACAGAGAGAAAAAAGAACAGAGAGCGAGAAGGAAATAACAGAGAGCGAGAAAGAAAGACTAGAGAGAGAGCCATAGGCGTAGCTAGGGTTTTGGTTTAGTGGGGGCAAAACTTCTGAGTGGGCCCATCATCAGAGAACCTCAGCAAATGACCGTGCTGTTGGCCAAAATAATCTATATATAAAAAGACCAATATTGATATTACCGCCATATGGTCTGTGTTAAATAATACCAGTCCTACAGAACATATAATAGATTACAGCACAGGTACAGATAATGACTTACCGCTGATGTTCTTTCTAATGGAATTGTTCACTTTTCATGTCTTTTCCATCTGGCCCACACCGACATGACGACTTCTCCAGCCAGGACTCGACTGCACCCCCATTAAAAAAAAATCAAAAAAAAACTCACCTCCCGGCTCCTGTGCTGCTCACTGTTCTCCCTCTCAGCGTCTGACAGCGGGCGCCGGCAGGTGATGTTATTGCGCCCGCTGTCATACGCTGAGAGGGGGATTATGGGAGAGTAGGAGCGCTCGCTCCTTCTCTCTCCATGCGGTCAGCTTTATCGGCTGGATGCCGATACAGCTGACCCTCCGATGACGGGTGGGGGGCCCACTGCTGGCACCGGGCCCCCCCAACGCCTGTTCAGGCCCCATAGCTTCCGGGCGGCAGAGCAGGGAGAGCGATTCTCCCTGCTCTGCCGCAGAATGTAACTGTATCGTAGCTCCGGGTGGGCCACCACCCCCTCTGCCCCGCGACCTATCCTTTCAAATCAGGGCCCACCACGCAGGAGCTGGGGCCCACCATAGGTTTCTCCGGTGTCCTGGTGCCTCAGTCCGACCCTGCTTGCCAGCCTGATAATACCAGGCCACAGCAGTCTGCATATCTTGGCTGGTTAACAAAAATAGGGGATCCCCTCGAAAAAAATTTGGCGTGGGGTCCCCCCTATTTTTGTTAACCAGCCAGATGAAGCAGACTGCTGAGGCCTCGTTTTTCAGGCTGGTAAGGATCCAATATCCATGGACCTTGCCAGCCTGATAATACCAGGCCACAGCAGTCTGCTTAGCTTGGCTGGTTAACAAAAATAGGGGATCCCCTCGAAAAAAAAACGGCGTAGGGTCCCCCTATTTTTGTTAACCAGCCAAGTAAAATGCAGACTGCTGCGGCCTGGTATTAAAAGACTGTCAAGGCCCATGGATTTTGGCCCTCAACAGCCTGATAATACCAGGCTACAGCAGCCCCACATTTGGCGCATCAAAAGATGTGCCAATTGTGGCACTTTACCCGGCTCTTCCCACTTGCCCTGTAGCGGTGGCAAGCGGGGTAATAAGGGGTTAATGTCACCGTTGATTGCACGGTGAGAATAAGCCCGGTTAATAATGGAGAGGTGTCAATAAGACACCGATCCATTATTAATCCCAAAGTTTTTAAATGTATAAAAAATAAGACACAGCAAGAAAAAAGTATTTTACTGAAATAAAAAAGACAACACAGTTTTCATTTCTTTTATTATACTCTCATTCCTGCGACGCCATCGATCTCCTGTAAAAAAAGAAAAAAAACAAACCAACAGTATACCACCTGTCCGACGCAGTCCATAGTAACGAGGGTCCCACGACGATCCAGCTCTGCTACATCGCAATGACAGGCAGAGCCTGTCATCTCGACGCAGCACAGCTGATTACCTGCTTCCCCGGCGGTGACGTCATCGGACTGACTGCTTTACGCCGGGATTACCCAGCAGTCACTGCAGTTATCGCGAGAAACTGCATGTGACCGCCGGGAAAGATGATGGCGGCCATCAAGCAGTCCAGCCCGTGACCGCCGGAGATCTTCTGCCAGGTAAGTGCCGCTGACTCCTGACAGACCCGACCGACGGACACTGACAGTGACAGTGACAAATCCGATTCCGGTATCCGATAAGACGAAAATATCGGAACTAAGTATCGAAAGTCCGATAGAGCTAATATAGGCCGATACCCGATACTTGAGGTATCGTATCGCTCAACACTACTCCTGACCCAAGGATGACAGCCTTATAGAAATATATGAAGTTGTCATGCTCAATTCGAAAGACTAACAGCCAGTTTGTGTATTGCAGTCTGTGTTCAGACAGTGTTGCACGGATGTCTGCATGAGCACTAACGTTCACAGCCCTGCCAAAAATGATAAAGGCTAATTTCTTGCACAAATTAAAATCAACTAATCAAATTTTTATATTATTTGTATTGTATTTGTATCTGAATAAAATAACTTATTTTTTTTATTATATATGGCGTGGTATTTGCTGTAACTGTAGACAAATTGCTAGATTTATCAAATAGCATAAACGACTTCGATAAATTTGACACATTTTGAGTCTGTCTAGCCTAAACTTATACTGTCTACAAATCAGACAAATCAGTTTCGGTAAATATGCCCCAATATGTCTAAATAAATGAAATTTTATAGAAGAATAGAATTTGATCTTTGTAACTTTAGTCTTTGCTTATTTTACACAAGAGCTAATAATTTACACATATTCATAGTTCAATTATAACATCTGTCCATGGTAGTTATAATTTGGGGCCTGTAGTTATGTATTAGAGTTGCTCCCAGTAGCAAACCACCAATGGTGGCAGGCCACACTGCTGCTATGGGATCCGTGGGCCGAGGGCGCCTGGTGCCAGTGCCAGCAGCAGGCTCCCCCACCCCTCATTGCAAGTTCAACTGTACCGGCATCCTGGATGCTTATATTGTTGAAAGCAATGATTGAGGAAGGAGCGTCAGTTGATGCTCGCTCCACCATCATTCTTTGGCGCTTGATGTCTCAGCTCAGCAGGCACGATGATGTAACTACATTGTGCCCACTGCTCAGAGATGTGCATCTCTTCAGAATGCTTGCTGCAGAGACTACAGCAGCTGGGGAATGAGGAGGAGAGTGATAATTGTTTTTATTTTTTTTATCAGTGAGAACATTGTGGTGGCCATATAATGCATAATAATAATAATAATCTTTATTTATATAGCGCCAACATATTCCACAGCGCTTTACAGGTTAACAGTTCATACAGAAGTCATAAGTAACAATATTTAAAATAATACAATAATTAAAGCAAAATAAGATGACCCTGCTCGTGAGCGCTATGAAAGTGCATTAAATTAAAAGGAGTACTATGGGGACTGCAGTATACTGTATGGAGGACTCTGGTTAGTACAGTATGATTTATGGAGAACATGAGCAGTTCATTATACTATATGGAGGACTATGGAGATGCATGATTCTATATCGAAGACTATGGGTGATGCATTATACTATAAGGGGTACTATGGGGTGATTTATACTACAGTATATGGAGGATGATGGGGCTCGTGCATTATACTATATGGAGGACTAAAGGGGATGCATTATACTCTATGGAGGACTATGGGGGTGCATTATACAGTATGGAGGACTATGGGGTGCAATTTAAAATATGGGCGATTATGGAGAGTGCAGTATAATGTATGGAGCACTACTGGGGTGCATTTTACTAAATGGAGAACTATAGTGAGTGCATTATACTATATGGAAGACTATGGAGAGTGCATTATACTATATGGAGGACTATGAGGGTGCATTAATCTATATGGAGTACTATAGGTGATGTATAATACTATAACGAGGACTATGGGTGGTGCATTATACTATATGGAGTACTGTGAGGCTGGTGCAATATACTATATGGAGTACTATGAGGGTGATGCATTATACTATATGGAGAACTATGGGGAGTGCATTATACTACATGAAGGAGTATGGGGAGTGCATTATACTACTTGGAGGACTATGTGGTGTATTATACTATATAGTGGGATTTATTAGATTTATTAGAATATTTGGCAGGCATCATACGGTGTTGGTGCATGTGGAGGCTACAGTGGAGAAATTCACTGTGAGTGTATCTTACAGTGTTTGTGGGGCACTTTTGTTGGCATTTTACTTTATGAATGCAATGAAAGATGAATCTAGGGCTCCCGTCAGAGAAAAATTACTTCATAAAGGTAGTTGTGAGATATGCTCTTCTGTGACCCGGCCGAATATATATTTCTTTTGTAGGGGGATGAGAACTTCTGCTATGGGGTCCTATTATTTCTATGTATGCCCCTTATTGCTCATCCTATTTAAAATATTACATAGTTGTGGGATGTAATACTTGTAGCTTTCACTAAATCTATGTAACAATTGATGCAAATGCAACAAAGATCTCATACAATGTTGATTAATACACTTCCTGGAGCTTAAAGGCCTTTTGGTTAAAGTTAGATGACCAGATCACACTTATCTGATTCTGGTTTAACATATAATAATTTTGCTCCCCCAGTTGTTTTAAGCCTGAGCTCTACATAACCAATACAAATGTGTGCAATTTTTGCATGGGTTTGATGCCTTTAGACAAATCACAAAACATGTATGCAATGTTTTTTTTTTAATATCAAAGTGCTGACACTTGATGTACGGGATAACTAGGAAAGACCTCATAGAAAATTTTTGGTAAGTTCTGGGATTATTTGTGGTATTGGTATTGACACTACATAGATGGAAAAAAAACTAAAATGTGCATTGTTGAGTGCCTAAATGAGTGCAAAAAATAAGGTCTTGTAATGTAGGTTGTCCTGAAGCTTTCATTTAATATTCATTATAAAAATAAACAACTCAGAAGGGCCCATCATATAAAAAAGCCTAAAAGCCCTGTCTTCTATCCCATTGTTTTAAAAATCAGAGACAGCTGACAGCAGTCATGCACATGGAGCCAAAAGTATCCACAATTTATAAAGAAATATCCCTGCTGTTTGTGGGTTAGTAAGTAACTAAGAGGTATTGAATGTACCAATCATGTATAACAATGCAAAGATCTACAGTTCTTAGCAGTGAATGAAGCCATTAATGATAAATGATTGCTGGATAGGTCACCAGCTGTCATATAAGATGTATCGGTGCAGTAGGAAACACATGTCTAAGTAGCTACAAATGATGTTTGAGAACCAAGAGTGCAGCTGAGTACAATGGTAAGTACAGTGAGGAAAAAAAAGTATTTAGTCAGCCACCAATTGTGCAAGTTCTCCCACTTAAAAAGATGATAGAGGCCTGTAATTGACATCATAGGTAGACCACAACTATGAGAGTAAACATGAGAAAACAAATCCAGAAAATCACCTTGTCTGATTTGGCGAGATTTATTTAGCAAATTATGGTGGAAAATAAGTGTTTGGTCATTAGCAAAAGTTCATGTCAATATTTTGTGATATATCCTTTGTTGACAATGACAGAGGTCAAACGTTTTCTGTAAGTCTTCACAAGGTTGGCACACACTGTTGGTGGTATTTTGGCCCATTCCTCCATGCAGATCTCCTCTAGAGCAGTGATGTTTTGGGCCTGTCGCTGGGCAACACGGACTTTCAAATCCCTCCAAAGGTTTTCTATGGGGTTGAGATCTGGAGACTGGCTAGGCCACTCCAGGACCTTCATATGCTTCTTACCAAGTCACTCCTTTGTTGCACCGGCAGTGTGCTTAGTATAATTATCATGCTGAAAGACCCATCCACGTTTCATCTTCAATGCCCTTGCTGATGAAATGAGGTTTTCACTCAAAATCTCACGATACATGGCCCCATTCATTCTTTCATGTACATGGATCAGTCGTCCTGGTCCCTTTGCAGAGAAACAGACCCCAAAGCATGATGTTGCCACCCCCATGCTTCCCAGTAGGTATGGTGTTCTATGGATGCAACTCAGCATTCTGTCTCCTCCAAACACAACGAGTTTTGTTTCTACCAAACAGTTCTAGTTTGGTTTTATCAGACCAATTGACAGTCTCCCAATACTCTTCTGGATAATACAAATGCTCTCTAGCAAACTTCAGACGGGCCCGGACATGTGCTGGCATAAGCAGGGAGACACGTCTTGCACTGCAGAATCTGAGTCCCTGGCGGCGTAGTGTGTTACTGATGGTAGCCTTTGTTATGGTGGTCCCAGCTCTATGCAGGTCATTTACTAGGTCCCCCGTGTGGTTCTGGGAGTTTTGCTCACCGTTCTTGTGATCATTTTGACCTCACGGGGTGAGATCTTGCATGCAGCCCCTAATCAAGGGAGATTATCAGTGGTCTTGCATGTCTTCCATTTTCTTATTATTGCTCCCACAGTTGATTTCATCAAACCAAGCTGCTTGCCTATTGCAGATTCAGTCTTCCCAGCCTGGTGCAGGGCTACAATTTTGTTTATGGTGTCCTTCGACAGCTCTTTGGTCTTCAACATAGTGGAGTTTTAGAGTGTGACTGTTTGAGGTTGTGGACAGGTGTCTTTTATACTGATAACAAGTTCAAACAGGTAATTAATTAATCCTTGTAATTATTTTATTTGCTGATATGAATTTATTCAGAAAAATAAAAATAAATTTCTCTTTCAAAATGATGTGAGCCGTGCCTGCGCAGTAGCATCACGTTCCCACAGGTAACCCCACAGGCATACATGTACCTCTTTTTTACATCTTTTTGCTCTGTACATTTTTTCTTATTCTGGCATATAGCCATTTTGGACTTTCTCTGCCTCTCGTGTACCCCTATCTCTAGACACATTTTCCACCTAAATAATTATGCAGGTATACCTTGTTGCACAATGCACATGCACTTTTGAGTAGAGATGAGCTACTTTCCCTTTTTTCGGGTCGTGTCGGGTTTCATGAAACCCGACTTTCGCAAAATTCGGATCGACGGAAATCGACCGACTATCGTAAAAAGTCGGTGGGTGACCGAAACACGAAACCCCATGCAAGTCAATGAGGAAGCAAAGTCAGCAGGGGTGGAGGACAGTAAACACACAGTGTCACCAGCAAAGCACCCCCACACCATCACACCACCTCCTCCATGCTTCACTGTGGGAACTAGGCATGTAGAGTCCATCCGTTCACCTTTTCTGCGTGCAAAGCAGTAATCAAAGCAAAAGGTGGCTACTTTGAAGAACCTAGAATATAAGACATATTTTCAGTTGTTTCACACTTTTTTGTAAAGTGTAATGTATAATTCCACATGTGTTAATTTATAGTTTTGATGCCTTCAGTGTGATTCTACAATTTTCATAGTCATGAAAATACAGAAGAATCTTTGAATGAGAAGGTGTGTCCAAACTTTTGGTCTGTACTGTACATATAACTCATAACATACATATAACATACATATAACATACAACACATAACATACATATAGCATACAACACATAACATACAGTACATACATATAACACATAACATACAGAACATACATATAACATAAAACACATAACATACATATAACATATAACACATAACATACAGAACATACACATAACATACAACACGTAACATAGAGTACATACTCACCAATCACCTAATCCCCGATGCCATCGTCTCCTGTAATAAAAATAAAATAATAAAGCAACCTTACATCACCTGTCTGCCGTAGTCCAGATAATAACGAGTGTCCCACGACGATCTCCGGTATAGAACGCTGACAGCGGGTGGTGTCAGCGCTCTACACCGCCCCTGCGATACACTCCTGTGCATCGCTCAGACGCCGGGAGAGAATGACATCACTACAGTTCATTCTCTCACAGGCAATGCTGGGTGAGAAAATTCCCATGCAGCATTGCCATAAAGTGAGAGAATGAAATCAGTGATGCACTGCAGGAGCCATTGTCTCCTGTCAGTGCATCACTGGGAGGCCCTACAGAGCAGTGGCATCACCTGATTTCACTGTTCTATAGGGGAGACCATCGTGGGACATTTGTTATTAATTGGACTGCGTCGGACAGGGAGTATATGGTTGTTTTATTTTTTTACGTTTTATTACAGGAGATCGAGGGCGTCGCTTGGATCTGAGCGTATAATAAAGATATGAAAACCGTGTTGTGTTTCATTTCATTAAAATACTTTATTTTTATGCGTGTGTTGTTTTATCAACCCTTTCTTAACATAAGATTAATAATGGATAGGCGTCTTATTGACGCCTCTCTATTATTAACCAGGCTTAATATTACCTTAAAATAGCAAGGTGATAGAAAATTGCGTGGGAGCCCACGTCATTTTTTTTCCAATTTTTTTGTAAATTAACGCTATTGGGTGAAGATTTTGTGTGTGTTTGTGTGCGTGGGTCTTTAACTATTAATGTACCATTCTATCTATCTATTATCTATGTAATATCTATCTATCTATTATCTATCTATTTTCTATCTATCTATCTATCTTCTATCTATCTTCTATCTATCTATCTGTCTATATATTATTTATCTATCTGTCTATCTATCTGTCATCTATCTATCTATCTATCTATCTATCTATTATCTATCTATCTGTCTATTATCTATCTATTATCTATCTACTATCTATCTATCTATTATCTATCTTCTATCTATCTGTCTATCTTCTATCTATTATTTATCTATCTATCATCTATTTATTATCTATCTATCATCTATTTATTATCTATCTATCTATCTATCTATCTATTATCTATCCATCTATCTATTATCTATCTATCTGTCTATTATCTATCTATTATCTATCTACTATATCTATCTATCTATCTATCTATCTATCTATCTATCTATCTATCTATCTATCTATCTATCTATCTATTATCTATCTATCTATCTATCTATCTATCTATCTATTATCTATCTTCTATCTGTCTATCTTCTATCTATTATTTATCTATCTACTATCTATCTATCTATTATCTATCTATCTATTATCTATCTTCTATCTATCTGTCTATCTTCTATCTATTATTTATCTATCTATCATTATCTATCTATCTATCTATCTATCTATCTATCTATCTATCTATCTATCTATCTATTCTATCTATCATCTATCTATTGTTATGGAAATTTAATTAGGATAAATCTATCCTGAAGTGTTTGTTGGTGCTGTTCCCAATTTTCTATTAAATGTCTTTTTGAGCGCTCAGAACGAAATGAGGACTGTCCACAACGGAAGTGTCAGTATAACAGTTCGTCAAGACTACACATTTATTATTCATTCAAGGTTTTATACCAGGGGTGGGGAATCTTTTTTCTCTCAAGGGCTATTTGGATATTTATACCGTCCTTCAGGGGCCGTATAAACTCTGCCCACAAAGTACATCCTGACTCTGGCATTGGTGTCAGGACATAATCTTTCATTGCATGCATTTCAGCGTTCAGTAGTGGACACTGCGTGTGTGTGCTCACAGAGCAAGAAGAAATTAATGAGCTGGTGGCAATCAAAATACAGCTCACTGCCCAAGAATGTGGTCCCTGAGAATCTGACCGGGGGGCCTGATAAAAGGTCATCGAGGGCCGTAAATGGCCTGGGGGCCTGAGGTTCCCCACCCCTGTTTTATACGTTTACAAAAAGGGGCTGGTTAGTCAATTAACATACAATTAAAAGCTGCTAGATTTTTGGCTGTTCTAGTGTAAGTATGATAATTATGATAATTATGATAAAAGGGCTGAAGTTGCAGATTTATTGTTTTTTTGTTCTTTTGCCCTCGCTTTCTTGCATGACTAGTAAAGAAAACAATAGATATCTACTAAGACTCTCTGTACTTGTTCCTTATGAAGACCAGGGTCGTCTTTACCGACTGATTATAGCTGGCATCAGCTTTTTGCATAGATATGTGTGGGCACAGGATTTTTTAGCAAGTGAGATCTATCTAACTGTGAATGCATATATATGAATATACTTTGAATATATGGAATACATATATATTTCCATGACAGTCCCCCCTTAGATACCACTTGCCCTAAAAACCTGCTCCTGTCCCAAAGCGCTGCAACTCTTTTGTGCTGCCGGCTGGTTGAGATATGCCTAGCGCTTGTCTCCCCCACCGAATACAGACTTTTCGCAAATGGGCGGTCAGGAGGACTGTCCCTGTCGGGGGTTTATCACATTCATAGTCTCTTTATTTAACTGCATGTTATGTTCAGAAAAAACGTGTGTATTCTTCATCAGGTAGGTCATCTGTCTGGTCAGTCAGAGCATCCACGACATCCTTCATGGCTTAGGTGTCTCTCCTGGGAGCTTCCTTGCAATGCGATACGTGGATCCAAGCAGGCTTTCCCTCTAGTTACACAGAGGTTGGTGTCATCTGGGGCTCTTGGACAGGACCATCAAATCTGGCAGTGAAGAGAAAAACTCAAGAATGGACATTAGTTTTTGACCAATTCAATTACATAAGCAAACAAGATATCATTTTGCATATTCTGCTGCTGAGGGAAGAATGCACCTAACTTGGGACTAGACCCAAACAAAATTTTGTATGGTGACAGCTTTTCTGGGTCTCTGGGAGTGTCTTTTGGGCAATTTTCAGCATCCTATTCTTAAGTGTTCCGTTCAGTCTTTCTACCTTCCCGCTGCTCTGGGGGTGGTAAGGAGTGTGTAGGCCTAAATCTGACCCTACTGCTAACCAGATCTCTTGTGTCAGATTTGCTGTGAATGCGGGTCCCTGATCACTTTCTGTCATTTCTGGAACCCCGTATCTGCACACTATTTTCCGAAAGTAGCTGCTTTGCAGTAGTCTTTGCTGACTTGGAACGCTTCTGTCCATCTTGCAAATACTTCTTTGACCACAATGGCATATTTGAATCCTTCACTTGGCGATATCTGGATGTGGTCTATCTGGATCCTCTGAAGCTGGTAGAGTGGTCTTGCCAGATGAGGTGAGGGGGACTTTCTTCCACACATCCAGGCTTGCATTTGCCACAGGTCAGACAGCTGCTGGTGAATTTGGCTGTTAGGGTGGAGATCCCTGAAGCGAAACAGTAAGCACCAATCAGATCATTCATCTGTGTCTTTGATATGTGGGTGTGGGTCCATGTGCCCATTGGACCACCATAGGGTGCATACTTTGTGGTAGGCAGAGTTTGAAGTCCATTATTGATAGCCTTCCTTCTTCACGTGTTGCTTTTTTCGCATTCAGCTCTTCTTCTCCTTTTGGAGCTTGGTCTTGCAACTTCTTGAGCAGATCCCAGGACGTCTTTTTGTCAGGTTTCTTGTCTTCAGTCGTCATGTAGTAGCCATCCGGCTCTACGACCTCTCCCACTTCTCCAAGTTGTCTTCCTTTGGCCGCTTCTTTGGCTGCCATGTCCACCATGTTATTGCCTCACGCCTCTTCTGTTTTCAGTTTTCCATGCACTTTGATTTTTCAAATTGCCACCATTTTGGAAGTTGGAGTACACCCAGCAGGTCCCTGAAGGCTCCATGATGCTTCACGGTTGTCCCGTTTGCTGTGATGAAGTCCCTTGTAGCCCAGATGGGCCCAAAGTCGTGTGCTATGCCATGCAAGTACCTGTAGTCGGTGTAGATGTTTGCAGTCTTGCCTTCTGCCATCTGGCAGGCCTTCGTCAGCGCTATCAGTTCTGCTTCCTGAGCTTACAGGCTAGGTGACAGACTTCTGGACCACAGGATTTCTTGATTGCTGGTCACTGCACTTCCTGTGTGGAAACTTCTTCATCATCTGCAAATCTGGAGCCATCCAAGTAGAGGATAAATTCTGTAAATTTTGTTCTGGAAAGTCCATATTGTATCCCCCCTTGGAGTGGGAGTAGAGTAGCCGGATGAGGACTGTAGGTCTGGAGACGGTGACATTATGAGACAAAGGCGATGGAGGCGCCACAAAGATGCCTGGCGGTGGGGAGATTATTGTTTTGCCTGAGCTTGATTGAAGATTGCCAAGATGTCGTGTGGAGTGAGAGTTTCCAGTGGCTGTCCAAGAGTGATGTCAGCAACCTTGTCCAGTAAGGTGGGTGCTGCAGATACTGCCATCAGGCAGGAGGGTGCTCCTCTTGCAACTGGATCCAAGTGGGCTGAGAAGCAGCCTAAAAGTCTCTGTTTTCCCCCGTGAATCCGTGTCAGGACTCCAGTAGCATGACCTTCTTTCTTCCATCAGGTAGACGGAAAAACTTCTCGTAGTCAGGTAGGCCTGGTATTGGCGCTGAGACTGTGGAGTTCTTCCAATCTCCTGAATGAGTTGAAGGCTGCGTCCGATAGAAGGAGCGAGGTTGCGTTGATGCAAGCGCACAGAGGCTGCATTAGGACTGAAGCATCAGGGATCCAGGTTCTGCAATACGACACTAGACCAGGGAAGGCCTGCAGCATTTTCGGAGTTGTTGGGGGAGCCATCTTCACCACAGTGGTCTTCCAGTCATTTGACAGGTGTTTCGTATGGTGGGCAATACAGTGTCCCAGGGATGTAACTTGCTTCTGACATCACTAGACTTTCTTCTTCCAGGCCTTGCGTTGCTGTTCTTCCAGGTAGTGTAGGAGAGACAAGGAATGGACTGTGCAGGTATCGATGTCAACCACACAAAAGAGAAGGTCATCCACGTGTTGTAGAAGAGTGACTCCTGCATATTCTGCAATCCAGTTGACGAGGATGGAGGACATTGTCTTGGTGAAACTTGAAGGGCTTGTTCTGAGCACCTTGAGGCAACACTGTCCATATGCACTGCACTGGTGCATGAAGGCTGGCCTCCAGGTGGAGGGGAACACTGAAGAAGGCACTGGCCAGGTTGATCACCGTGAACACCGTTGCGGTGACTGGGACTTTTGAGAGCAGAGTGTGCGGGTTCAGCACTGTTGGGGTTTCATATACCGTAGCTTCTTTCACGGCCTAGAGGCCTTGCACCATTCTGAACTCAGTAGGGTTTACAGTCTTTTTCTTTACTGTGAAAAGCTGGTATTGATTCCTATGGGCGAGGCAGCCCAGTTTGGCCTTGTCCTTCAGTATGCGGCAGGGGACTCTCATCTGTCGGCACAGAGCTGGCGGGAAAACAAGCCGTCTACTAGGATCCACATCATGAGAGATGACGACCAGCTGGCTTTCTTGTTCTCCACCAAGACAGTCACTGTGTTAGCACCTGCTCTGGTCACAGGGGGTCTTCTTGTTGGGACGTCTCCTTAACCGGCTGCTTTTTTTCTCAGCACGGGCCATCAGTTGTTTCTTTTTCTCCAGCTCGGTCTCAGGTCAGTATTTGTGCACAAGTTTGAAGAGCTGAGTGGCTTTTTGCCGGTCTAGGGCCTGGGTGAACTGGTTGATTGCAGGGGGCACCTCCTGGTGCTTGCAAAAGATAAACCTCTGGCGTTAGAGCCGGATGAGGTGTTGTGTTATGATTTGGTAGCTGAGGAGTGCAGGTAAAAAAGGCAATACACCAGAGCAGTGGGGAATCTATGAGATTGCAGTACCCTGACTAACCACCACAACTAGAGGCAGCCGTGGAGCGTTCCTACGTTTGTCCTAGACGCCTCGTCACAGCCTGAGAAACTAACTACACCTAAAGATAGAAATAGGAAAGCTATCTGCCCCGGAGCAGAACCCCAAAGATAATAGAAAGCCCCCAAACATGTAATGGCGGTTAGACAAGATGAAATACTGACACAGAAAGAAAATAGTATGAGCAAACGCTAGGGCCCAAACTAACTAAATAGAAAAGGATAGGAAGGGTACTTACTGCAATCCCAGAAAACCCTGAAAAGCACCAACTCTACTAATTTCAAAACACCTGAGATCACACGACCTCTACCACCTAAATTAGTTCTCTGGTGTAACAAAATCAAAACAGCAGCCACTGAAAAAACTGTAAAAAGCAAAAGTACAAACATCAGTGGCTGAACTAAACTGAGAGGGCAAAAGCCCCCGGAGGGGACCCTGAAGGCCCCCACAGAGGTGCAGGACAAAATGCAAAAATATAGCACAAAAACAAAAAGAAGAAAATGTCTTATCTGTTAGCAGGAGATGCAGACACGACACAGCAGGCTACAAGGGAAACTGGAATCAAGGATTCAGACCAGAACAATTGATCACCGGCAACCCTGATGGGAAGGTGACTCCCTTATATAAGACCAGTCATTAACACCTGATTCCCAGTCCTCACAATCTTCACTGGACAGACCAGCACCGATTGTAACCACCAGAGGAAGCCTCTGCTCAGAACTCATCTCAAACCCATTCACAACAGTACCCCCCCTTGAGGAGGGGTCACCGAACCCTCATTTGAGCAACCAGGTCGGTCAGGATGAGTTCTATGATACGCACGGATAAGTCTCCTAGCATGGATGTCCGAAACAAACACCCAAGAATTGTCTTCCTGACCATAACCTCTCCATTTAAACCAAATACTGGAGTTTCCGTCTAGAAAAACGAGAATCTAATATTTTCTCAACCAATACTCCAGATTGCCCTCAACCAAAACAGGGTCAGGAGGCACAGCAGCAGGAACCACTGGCTCAACAAACCTCTTCAACAAGGACTTGTGGAACACGTTATGGATCTTAAATGTCCCTGGAAGAAGCAAACGAAAAGAAACAGGATTAATAATCTCCATGATCTTATAAGGTCCAATGAACCTAGGCTTAAATTTAGGAGATGCTACTCTCATAGGAATATTCTTTGAGGACAACCAGACCAAGTCCCCCACTTTAAACCGAGGACCATCAGTCCTATGCCGGTTAGCAAACCGCTGGGCCTTCTCCTGAGAGAGGGACAACCTCTCCACTACCTGGTCCCAAATCTGTTGCATACGCTCCACAACAGAGTCAACACCTGGACAGACAGAAGCCTCCGTCTGTCCTGAAGAAAATCGAGGGTGAAACCCAGAATTACAGAAAAACGGAGACATCAAAGTGGCAGAGCTAGCCCTATTATTAAGAGCAAACTCAGCCAAAGGCAAAAAAGAGACCCAGTCATCCTGATCAGCAGACACAAAGCATCTTAGATAAGTCTCCAATGTCTGGTTTGTTCTCTCAGTTTGACCATTGGTCTGAGGATGAAATCCCGAGGAGAAAGACAATTGAACACCCAGTTTAGAACAAAAAGTCCTCCAAAATCTGGAAACAAACTGGACTCCTCTGTCAGACACAATGTTCTCAGGAATACCGTGTAAACGAACCACGTGCTGAAGGAACAACGGCACCAATTCAGAGGAGGAAGGCAACTTAGGTAATGGCACAAGATGTATCATTTTGGAAAACCTATCACAAATTACCCAGATGGTGGTCATTCTCTGAGAAACAGGAAGGTCGGAAATGAAATCCATAGAGATATGGGTCCATGGTCTCTTGGGCACAGGCAATGGCATCAACAAACCACTAGAGCGAGAGCAAGGCTTGGAGCGAGAGCAAGTCCCGCAGGACTGCACAAATTCCCTGACATCACGAGACAAGGTAGGCCACCAAAAGGACCGACTAACCAAGTCTCTGGTACCAAAAATTCCGGGATGCCCAGCCAATGCGGAACAATGAATCTCAGACATCACACTTTTTCCACTGGTCCGGGACAAACAATTTTCCAACAGGGCAGCACTCGGGCCTATCCTCCTGACACCCCTCCAGAGCAAGTCTCAAATTGGGCGAGATGGCGGAAAGAACTACACCCTCTTTCAAAATAACAGAAGGATCATATAACTCAGGAGAGTCCGCAAGGAAACTCCTCGAGAGGGCATCCGCCTTAACATTCTTAGTGCCAGGAAGAAAGGAAACCACAAAATTAAAACGTGTGAAAAACAAGGCCCACCTGGCCTGTCTAGGATTGAGTCGCTTGGCAGATTCCAGATAGACCAGATTCTTATGGTCCGTAAGGACCACCACCTGATGTTTGGCTCCCTCCAGCCAATGTCTCCACTCTTCAAAAGCCCACTTCATGGCCAATAACTCCCGATTACCCACGTCATAATTACGTTCAGTAGGAGAAAATTTTCGAGAGAAAAAGGCACAAGGGTTACTTTTAGAGGTCTCTGGATCTTTTTGGGACAAAACGGCACCTGCCCCAATTTCAGAGGCATCAACCTCCACCTGAAATGGCAGAGAAACA
>JARQOD010000004.1:51174998-51199539 GCA_033576555.1 Oophaga sylvatica | reverse complement strand
TTCTAATGGCGTTTTCAGCCGAGCCCTGAACACGTTCATACAGTCTCCTCACCGGAGGTGCCGGTATTCTAGGGGCTTATTTCAGCCAGACCTAACCACATGCATATATGACCACACTGGCGCAAGCACGTAACAGATTTGATACTAGCGCATGGGGGCCCGGCCATGCCACCCTTTTATAGTAGCAACTGCAGAACCTACCAGAAAAAGACCAATGCGAAACCATTTCAGAACACATGTAGTTTCAGGACCGTCCTGGCTGACCAATGGGAGTCGCTGCTGTAACCGAGCATGTGACCCCTGATCTCTAATGGGAGATCTTGCCCTGGGCATGCTCAGATGGAGAAAGCAGTGACTTAGTTCCTGAGCTGCCTGCTCCAGCACTAGTTATAATAGAGGAACCAGGAAAGACCACAACAAGCCTCTGCACAGTGTTAAACTGGGCGAGACGCTGGGACCGATGTCTCTGCCGGAGATGGATGGGGGACCACAGCGGGACTGGCTCGAGATTCCCCTTGTGCAGCAGTGGGAACTCGATCCCTAACATTACCCCCCCTCCTAGGGCCCCCCTTCTTTGGGCCTCGCTACGTTCAAAGGCAGCGATGAGCTGTGGAGTGTGAATATGCTTGGCAGGCTCCCAGGACCTATCCTCAGGCCCATAACCTCTCCAATCCACCAAATAAATTTTTTTGCCCCGTACCACCTTGCACCCAACAATGGCGTTCACCTCATGATCGTCAGTAGATGAACCCGACGTCCCGGCAGATGATTCGGAAAACCGCGAAATGGCCACGGGTTTCAGGAGGGACACGTGAAAGGTGTCGGTGATACCAAGGCGAGGTGGAAGGGTTAGGCGGTAAACCACCGGGTTCACCTGCTCCAGAACTTTAAAGGGACCCAAAAAGCGAGGTGCCAACTTGGTGGACTCTACACGTAGCCTGATGTTTCGGGCAGAGAGCCACACTAGGTCACCCGGAGCAAATGTAGGAGTGGGGCGCCGATGGACATCGGCCAAAGACCTCATCCTCTCTTTGGAGGCCTGAATGGCATTCTGGGTGCAGTCCCAAATGTCCCGTGCCTCCACAGCCCAGTCTGCCACCCTGGAATCGGCGGAAGACACGGGCATGGGCACTGGTACCCGCGGATGCTGACCGTAGTTCAGGAGGAATGGGGTCTGTCCGGTGGAGTCAGCCACAGCATTATTTAGAGCGAACTCAGCCCACGGTAGCAAGGATACCCAGTCATCCTGCCTGGCAGAGACAAAATGTCGCAAGTATGTGACCAAGGTCTGGTTGGCCCTCTCTACCAACCCATTTGTCTCAGGATGGTATGCAGAGGAGAGATTCAACTCAATGCTGAGTAAACGACACAGCTCTTTCCAGAACCGAGACGCAAACTGGGGACCTCGATCGCTGACAATTTTGTCTGGCATACCGTGTAGGCGGAAAATATGCCTAATGAATAATGCTGCCAATGCCCGTGCAGACGGTAACCATGGTAACGGCACCAAATGTACCATTTTGGAGAAGTGGTCGGTTATCACCCAGATGATGGTGCAGCTCCGAGACTTGGGTAAGCCCACCACAAAATCCATCCCGACCATCTCTCAAGGCCTGTCTGCCACCGGTAAAGGGAAAAGTAGCCCAGCTGGCCGTTGTCGAGGGGACTTATTCTTGGCGCAGGAGACGCACGCCTGAAAGTATTCCCTGATGTCACGGACCATATATGGCCACCAGTATGTCTTCGCCAGCAACTCCGATGTCCTCTTTGTCCCATAATGTCCACCCACCCTGGACAAATGTGCCCAAGAGAGTACCTCCGGTCGCAAATTGGTGGGCACAAAAGTCTTGCCCGGAGGCACAGACTCAAGCGAAACCGGGGCCACCGTACTTAGGCTCTTTGTGGGGACAATCAGCCGAGGCTCCTCCTCCACCTCTTCAGAGGACACCACGGAGCGAGACAGAGCGTCGGCACGAATGTTCTTCTCACCGGAAAGGAAATGGAGGGTGAAATGGAACCGGGAGAAAAACAAGGACCATCTGGCCTGGCGAGAATTTAGCCGCTGGGCAGTCTGTAAATAAACCAAGCTTTTGTGGTCAGTAAAAACTTGAAAGGGAAAACGAGCCCCCTCCAGGAGATGTCTCCACACGTAAAAGGCCAACTTCATGGCTAGTAACTCCCTGTCCCCAATGGAATAATTCCTCTCCGCTGGTGTGAAGGTCTTGGAAAAGAAGAAGCAAAAATGCTTCCGACCTTAAGCATCCTTTTGGAAGAGGGCTGCTCCAGCACCAACGGACGAGGCATCCACCTCCAATACAAAAGGCCTATCAACATCGGGGCGATGTAAGATGGGAGCGCTAGCAAAATGAGATTTAACTGAAGTAAAGGCCTTGGAGACCTCCTCTGACCATAACTTGGGATTGGCTCCCTTCTTGGTGAGGGCTACCAAGAGAGCTACCAGAGTAGAGAAGTGGGGAATGAATTGGCGATAGTAGTTAATGAACCCCATAAAACGCTGCACCGCTTTAAGAGAGTGGGGTTCTTGCCAATCCATTACCGCCTGTAGTTTGGTAGGATCCATAGCCAATCCCTGGGCGGAGATGATGTAGCCCAGGAAAGGTAAAGACTACTGCTCAAAACATGCACTTTTCCAATTTTGCATATATGGAATTTGCCCGCAAGAGATCGAAAACCTTGCAGACATCTCTCCGATGGGAATCTATATCTGGAGAAAAGATGAGAATGTCGTCCAGATAGACTACCACAGAGGTGGAAAGCATATTCCGGAAGATGTCATTTACAAAGTCTTGGAAGACGGCTGGAGCATTACAAAGCCCGAAGGGCATCACCAAGTATTCGTAATGCCCGTCCCTGGTATTGAATGCTGTCTTCCATTCGTCCCCTCACGGATGCGAATTAGGTTATACGCACCCCGCAGGTCTAACTTGGTAAATACCCTTGCTCCTCGAAGCCTATCAAAGAGCTCAGAGATCAGCGGCAAAGGGTATTTATTTTTCACGGTGATAGCGTTAAGACCCCTATAGTCTATACATGGACGTAACTCTCCGTTCTTCTTCTGCACGAAGAAGAACCCCGCTCCCGCTTGTGATACCGACTTCCTAATGAATCCTCTTCCCAAGTTATCCTGAATATATTGGGACATAGCCTCCATTTCAGGGAGAGAGAGGGGATAAACCCTTCTCCTAGGAGGTTCAGCTCCAGGCAAGAGATCGAGTGGTAGGGGCGATGAGGCGGAAGAGTCTCTGCAGCTCTCTTGGAGAATACGTCTACATAAGACCAGTAAAACTTGGGAATCGGAGTGAGGTCTAAGGGTATCTCTGTGGTGGTGACCTGAACGCTGTCCCTAATGCATCTGCCTTTACATGATTCACCCCAACCCATAATTCTCCCAGAAGACCACTCAATATGGGGAGGAGAGTGGTGGCGGAGCCAGGGTAATCCCAACAGAACCTCGTCCATTCCCTCAGGAAGGACAAAAATAGATATATTCTCCTGATGGGACGACGATATAGACAAGGGAAGAGGGACAGTCTGATGGGTAATTGGTGAGGACAGAATTGATCCATTTAACACTCTAACCGACGCTGGCTCGGTGAGCTTCACCAGAGGTATGGTGTGGCAAGAAGCAAAGGTGGAAGACACAAAATTTCCCTCTGCCCCAGAATCCACACAGAGCTTGACTGGAAGAGTGGTTGGACCTATGGTAATTGTCCCTTTAATAAGCACTTTCGGAACAAAAGCCATTGCGTCCAGTGACCCTGCTCTCATGCTTACTGGACACGGCAGTTTGCGCAACCGCTGTGGACATTGGTTGGCATAATGCCCCTGCTGCTGGCACACACTACAGACCATGGAAGCTCGAGCGGCCTGAGACTTAGGTCCCACTCGAGTAGCCTCCATGGTCTCCTGGGGGTCGGACGCCAGAACGGGGGATTCCAGAGGTTTGGCAAAGGTGGGAGCCAGCCGAAACCTTTGCCTACACTAGGCCTGCTCCAACCTCCGCTCGTGAAAACGGAGGTCAATGCGGGTAGAGATGGAGATAAGCTTCTCCAGTAAGGCAGGAATCTCCCTGGTGGCCAAAGCATCCTTTACATGATCAGCCAAACCTCTCCAGTATACCGGAATGAGGACTTTATCCGGCCACTCTAACTCGGAGGCCAGTGTCCGGAATTGGACCGAAAACTGACTGACCATGGACGAACCCTGTGACATTGCCAGCAGTTGGAGCGCCGTATCGTGGGTGACCTGAGGGCCTAAAAAGACCTTTCTAAGAGCCTCCAGAAACCGAGGAGCACTACGCACCACACGATCGTCGCACTCCCACAGCGGCGTTGCCCATTCCAACGCTCTGCCCGACAGAAGTGAAACTATGAAACCCACTTGTGCCCGCTCAGTGGGAAAATGTGCAGCCAAAAGCTCGAGCTGGATAGAGCACTGGTTTATGAATCCCCGACAATGCTTACTGTCACCAGAAAACTTGTCTGGAAGCGGGAGATGGGATAAGGTCGGAGCAGAGGTGGCGGAGGACAAACTGGCTGCCGCTGCGCTAGCAGCCTGAACAGCGACTGTGGTAACATCCACAGCTGAGGTTGTGCGCTCAAGAGCCGCCAGCCTACCCTCCAGCTGCTGGATGAACTGCCGTAAACGCTGGTCGTCCACGATTTTACTAGCCAGACCCTGGCGCTAGTATTATGTTAGGGTCTGCGGAATGCACCTAATAGATAATGTAGAGAGGTGCGTTCGCAGCCCGGGGTCCACCGTGCAGGCAGAGCCTGCTGCTAGTAAGATGGCGTAAGTAGCGAACTCTGTTATCCCACAGAGTCGCTAAAATAAACGCCGTAGCGCGCTGTGGCAGTTAGTGCAAACTCTGTTAATCCCCAGAGCCACTAGCAGGAATGCCACAGCGCTATATGGTGATAAGTGCAAACTCACTTAGCTTCAGTGAGCCGCAAAGTAAAATGCTATGGCGCTGACCAGCGATATAAAGCGAACCCTGTTGTGTCACAGAGCCGCTGAGAAAAAGACTGTGTCATGTTAGACTCACAGGGAATACAGATGCCTTCTAAGCGGATTGCAGTCTGTGGTCATGCAGTCAGAACACAAGCAATAATCTCTTCACCGGAGTAGCCAGTATTCTAATGGCGTTTTCAGCCGAGCCCTGAACACGTGAATACAGTCTCCTCACCGGAAGTGCCGGTATTCTAGGGGCTTATTTCAGCCAGACCTAACCACATGCATACATGACCACACTGGCGCAAGCATGTAACAGATTTGATACTAGCACATGGCGGCCCGGCCATGCCGCCCTTTTATAGTAGCAACTGCAGGACCTACCAGAAAAGGACCAATGCGAAACCATTCCAGAAAACATGTAGTTTCAGGACCTTCCTGGCGGACCAATGGGAGTCGCTGCTGTAACCGAGCATGTGACCCCTGATCTCCAATGGGAGATTTTGCCCTGGGCATGCTCAGATGGAGAAAGCAGGGACTTAGTTCCCGAACTGCCTGCTCCAGCACTGGTTATAATAGAGGAACCAGGAAAGACCTAAACCAGCCTCTGCACAGTGTTAAACTGGGCGAGACGCTGGGTCCAACGTCTCTGCTGAGCAGGCTCCACTGCGGCTGGAGATGGATGGGGGACCGCAGCGGGACTGGCTTGACATTCCCCTTGTGCAGCAGTGGGAACTTGATCCCTAACACATGTATGCCTAATTTCCAGCAAGCAATACTTCCCTGTCCCCACCAGGAGGACGACTCTCCATCTCCTCCACCTCCCTCTCCTACTACTCCTCTACAGCCCATCCATATTGAAAAGATGGGCTGAAGCTGGTGTGGATAGTACCCTCTGTAGTGCAGGCAATCATCTCCTATTCCCCTCCTCATTATTATGCAATCTGCACTGAGAAGATGAGATTAGTCTGGGCTGAGTAGTATCACCCTTTGTTCTTTCTTTCTTCGTGTCAACCTGATCCACATGCAAAGCATCCTCTTTAATTGTGAACAGTGAATATTTGAGTAGACACAGAAGGTTATAATGATTATGACATCATCGCAGCTCCCCATCTTGGTTGATTCCTCAAAGTTTTGTAGAACTTCACAGGTGTCAGACATCCATGTCCATTCCACCTTGTTATGTGTGGAGGCTGACCGGAATACCGATGGGCATGTTGTAGCTGGTATTCAACTACTGCCCTCTGCTGCTCACAAAGCCTTGAAAACGTGCAATGTGAAGTTCCAGCACTTGGTCATGTTGCACATCAGTCAATGAGCTGGCACTAGCAAGAGCTGCTGCAGCACTGGCAGACCAACGACAGCTGTAGGAGACTTTTCAGAACCTGCATAGCCACCAAATTGAGCATGTGAGCCAGGCATGGTACATTTGTGAGCCATTATCTCACATGAACATGTCTGCTTGTAGGTTTAGCAGTGAGACCCACATATCTGTCTGGTCTGTTATAGTTTTCCACAACACTGCGACAGTGTGCTGTTTGTCACCTAAACAAATTAGTTTCAGCAGAGCCTGTTGCCGCTTCACTGAGGTGGTGCTGCAGTGCTTCTAGCTTGGGACTGATATGTACTGAGATGACAATTTGGAGATGGAAGATGAGGAGGAGGAAGAGGGGGTACAAAAACTAGTGTAGGAAGTGGAGGAAACTCTGATCAAAATAGTCCCCGCAATCCTCTGCGTCAGTATCACATGTGCAGTCCCAAGGTGCGACTTGGTCCTGACCTCAAGAAGGTTCACTCAGGGGGCCATCAGGGAAATGTAGTATCCCTAGCCACAAGCACTTTTCCACATGTTCATCGTTAAGTAGACATTCCCAGCAATTAAATTGGTCAGGGCATGGGTGATGTTAGAGGATGCGTTCTGGTGTCAGATGGGGTTGGCCAACCTGGAAAAATAGTGGCTGCTTGGGACCAAGTACCAAGGGACAGATGCCACCATGAGATTGAGGAAAGCCTCAGTATCTACAAAGCCTAAACGGTGACATTTCCATGCAAGCAGTCTGGAAATATGATCATTTAGTGTTTCGGCCTTTGGGGGGTGGCTGGTTATTTTCTTTGGCATTCCAAGGCCTAGGGTTAGGGACTTCTGAACGCTGACCTAGGACAAGGAATTGTACGTGGTTGCAGATGGTACTTACAAATGTGCAACGGCATGAGAAGGGTGGTAAGCATCTGCAAGCATGTAGCACAGGGAAGAGGCAGTGAGGTCACCTGTAGACATCGATTCTGGAACCAGGTGTTCAACCCACTAATTCATGTACTTTGATGACATGTGTCTGAGCATGCTGGTGGTGGTCAGGCTGGTAGTGGTCAGGCCCCTGCTGAACGTGGTACGGCACAGGTTGCAAATCAATATTATATTTATCATCTGCACGTTCTTGAAAAAAATGCCAGACTGCAGAGCACCTAACACTTGGCTTGGGTGCTCTTAGGGAACAGTTGCCTGCCTTCTCCCTCTGGCCATCCCACTGCCTCTTCCTGCCTGTTAGGGTGCTGCGGATACATCCTCTTCACTATGCATGGCACTTTCCCAGGTTGGTCTGTGACTTCATCGTTCACCACCTTGTCCTCCACTTCCGCAGTATGGTCCTCCTGATGTGTTGACGTAATAACATAACTTGTTGCCAACTGTGTCTCATTACTATCCACCTTTTGAGACACTAGTTGACATTGCCCACCTTTGTTATCTTATGACTGTTGCCGCTCAAATATTTGGGCATCACTGCACATGATATCCCCATGTCCCTCTTGAAATGTGCAGGGCAAGAGGCCAGAATCAATAAATGGATATGTAAAGAGCTCCTCCGAGTGCCAAATGGGGGATCACTTGTCTCCTGGGACTCAACATGGTCGGAGGAAGGAGGATCAGGGTGAGAATTATTTTGTCTAGACTCTTGGTTAATGAGGTTGATTGGACCATGTGGAAGATAGGGTAGTGCTTGGAAACTATCCCTCCACTGAATGCAGGTAACAGCGGTTTTTTCTAAAGAAATTAAAATATTTAGCCCTGAAAAGGACTGTTCATTTCATAGTGCACTATTGGTATACAAGTACTGCAACAGCAATATTTAACCCTGCCTAGATGCCTCTAATCCTAACCATCCCTTAACTGAATGCAATGCAGGTAACAGCAGATTTACTAGATAAAGGAATATATGTAGTTCTGAAAAGGACTTTTTTTAATGGTGCAGTAGCGGTATACACAGGTACTGCAATAGCAATATTAAATCTTGCTTATATGCTTGTAATCCAAACCATGGCACATTGCCTGGATCTAATATATCTTTTTATAAATTATCACCCTAAACTGCGCTGTTTCCCTACATTGTTTATCTAATATATCCCTTATTTATGAATTCAGCTACATCTCACTTGTATATAATCAAAAAATGATCCGAAAAATATTTTTGTGCCTGTACAATAATCAATAACCAGAAAAAAGAACTGCTGAACAATAAAACTTTGAAAGCAGAAAACTAGCACAATTTATAGAAATTTAATAATTAATTTTATTATATCAAAATTCAACAAATAAATAAATGATGTAAAAAGTCTGGTTTACAAAACAGTTGTGGGACATAATAAAGGCTACAAGCTCCCTTACAATTCATACAAGGGGTGCAATTGAAAAATGTGTAAAACAGCAGTCAATTGTCACTGCCTTAGGGCTGAGTGAGGTAAAACTAAATAATTACCAAGCCATAACTAAGAAGGCTCACCGCAATTATATTTGCACATGCCTGATACTAATCATAGCAACTTAATTAGCGGTGCCAAACTCAAATAGGTATATGAAATTCAAACCTTCAAACTGCCCATTATTAGCACTCACTTGTCAGGAGACTTGTGCCGAGTCCCTCACCCCGACGCGCGTTTCGTCCTCTTCTTCAGGGGGCGTCACTTGTGTATGAAAATAACAGCGCCTCCCCAGTGAATTAATATAACAGTGCTTTCCCCATGTATTGAGATAACAACACCTCCCCTGTGTATCAATATAACAGTACTTCTCCCGTCTATGGAGAAAACAACATATCCCTTATGTGAATATAATTACACCTCCCCTGTGTATGAAGATAAAGGCATCTCTTTTGTGTATATGATGATATCAGCATCTCTGTGTATGGAGATAATAGCATCTCCCATGTGTACGAAGAAAACTGTATCTCCATATTATAGCTCTACAGCAGAATATCCCATGAGTTTATATGCTGCCTTCATAGTATCCCCATAAACAATGGTGTATGTATGTGGCTGATAAAACGTTGGACTTGTATGAATGTTGTATTTACTTAAGGCTCTGTTCACCCTAGAGTCATCATTCCAATTTATAATGAATGCATGAAAGCTATGATGGACTGATTTTCAAATGAATACAGGTGAATGCTGATAAACTCACTGACTTTATTAAAGAATCACCCCAATAAAATTGTTATCTCCTCAACCTTTCTAATAAAAAATAATCACCATCTCCCCCAGTTTTTAGCACCGTTCTGGTCCTCAATTCTGACTCGTCTAACCAAATTGGGGTTTATGTGAGAACTGGAAGCTGCTTTTACATTTTAAGTAAATGGAGCTTTGTTCTGAGAAGAGGACCAGAGCAGAGCTTGAAACCAGGAAACATGGCGATCAGTAAATATTTTAAATACATCTAGACTACACACATATTTTAAAAGGTTAAGGTATTGAAATTTTGATGGAAGTGCTTCTTTAAAGTTATCGCAAAAAATAATTTATTGTTTTAGTCAAGAAAATGCAACAGAAAGCTCATCGGTCATCATGGATGCAAAAATGTTAAACAGATATCTTACGAATAAATATTTTTGTTACTTTAATCAAAGATAGGAACAAAATTTGACAGAAAATTCAACATTTAAAAGTTATGCACCTTATTTTATCAAATGTGTTAGGGAAATTATTTGTTGAACTTGCCATTATACAATTATTGCAAGAAAACATTGGAAGAAAACAATCGTTTGGAAGAAAACAAAACGTTGCAAGAAAATAAATTCGCAAGCTGATTTCACAGCATTTAAACAGGCAACACTCGCTTTCAAATCTGCCCTCCCCTCTGCTAAACAGGCCTACTTCACAACCCTCGCATCTTCCCTATGCTACAACCCCAAACAGTTATTCAAAACTTTTAACTCCCTTCTCCGCCCACCACTGCCCCCTCCAACCTCCTTCATCTCTGCTGAGGACTTTGCCACTGACTTCAAAAATAAGATAGACCAAACAAAGCAAGTCTTCATTGTTCAACCACCACAACCCCTTTGTATACCAGAGCAATGCCCAAACTCCATAACCTCCCTCTCCAACATCACTGAAGGGGAGCTTAATTGTCTCTTCTCCAAATCACACCTTGTTAGGGCTGGCAGAACGCACAAAATAAATATAAATAATAAGTGCATTTGCAGCCCGGGGTCCACCGTGCAGGCAGAGCCTGCTGCTAGTAAGATGGCGGTATGGCGAACTCTGTTACTTCACAGAGTCGCAACTCTAGACAATGTGGCACTATATGGCAGTATAAGCGAGCACTGTTACACCACAGTGTCGCTAAGGTAGCGACGCAGAGATATGGACTGTGTCCTGTTAACTCCACAAGAAAGCACAGACAACTGCTGTGCGGACAGCAGTCCGTAGTAATGCAATCAGCAACGCAATCAGACATCCTCCTCATCGGAGAAGCCGGTATTCTAGGGGCTTATTTCAGCTGAGCCCTAAACACGTGCATACAATCTCCTCACCAGAGGTGCCGTTATTCTAGGGGCTTATTTCAGCCGAGCCCTAACACATGCGTGCAAGATCACACTGGCACAAAGCACATAATGTAGTTGATACTAGCGCATGGCGGCACAATCATGCCACCCTTTTATAGTAGCAACTACAGGGCCAGCCAGATAAGGATCAATAGGAAACTGTTCCAGAACACAGGAAGTTTCAGGACCTTCCTGGCGGACCAATAGGAGCTGATGCAGCACCTGAGCATGTGACCCCTGATCTCCAATGAGAGATCCCACCCTGGGCATGCTCAGAAGGGGAAAGCAAGGACTTTGTCCTAAAGACGTCTGCTCACCGCTAACCAGTACTGGCTATAATAGTAGAGCCTGGAGAGACAGCAGTAATCCTCTGCACAAAGTTAGACTGGGCGAAACGCTGGGACCGACGCCTATGCTGAGCAGAGTCCACTGCGGCCGGAGACGGATGGGAAACCGCAGCAGGGATGGCTCGATATTGCCCTTGTGCAGAAGCGGGAACTCGATCTCTAACACGTCTCACCACTTGTGCACTAGACCCTATCCCATTCCACCTCCTCCCCAACCTCACCACCTCTCTTATCCTAACCCACCTAAATCCACAATCATGTCTATCCTTAACCCCTTCATGACCTAGCCTATTTTGACTTTAATGACTTGGCCATTTTTTGCAATTTTGACCAGTGTCCCTTTATGAGGTAATAACTCAGGATCGCTTCAGCGGATCTTAGCGATTATGAGATTTTTTTCATGACATATTGGGCTTCATGTTAGTGATAAATTTAGGTCAATAATTTTTGCGCTTATTTGTGAAAAAAAACTTAAATTTTACGAAAATTTTGAAAATTTAGCAATTTTCAAATTTTGAATTTTTAATCTGTTAAACCAGAGAGTTATGTGACACAAACTAGTTAATAAATAACATTTCCCACATGTCTACTTTACATCAGCACAATATTGGAATTTTTTTTTTTTTTACGAAGTTATAAGGGTTAAAAGTTGACCAGCGATTTCTCATTTTTACAACAAAATTTAAAAAAACATTTTTTTAGGGACCACCTCACATTTGAAGTCACTTTGAGGGGTCTATATGGTAGAAAATACCCAAAAGTGACACCATTCTAAAAACTGCACCCCTCAAGCTACTCAAAACTACATTCAAGAAGAATATTAACCCTTCAGGTGCTTCACAGGAACTAAAGCAACTTGGAAGGAAAAAATGGACATTTTAATTTTTCAAACAAAAATTTTCTTTTAGCATCAATTTTTTCATTTTCCCATGGGCAACAGGATAAAAGGGATCCTTAAAATTTGTTGGGCAATATCTCCTGAGTACACCGATACCTCATATGTGGTCATAAACCACTGTTTGGGCGCATGGCAGTGCTCAGAAGGGAAGGAGCACCATTTGACTTTTTGAATGGAAAATATGCCGGAATATTTAGCGGTTGCCATGTCGCGTTTGGAGAGCCCCTGTGTACCTAAACATTGGAGGTCCCCCACAAGCTACCCCATTTTGGAAACTAGACCCCCAAGGAACTTATCTAGATGCATAGTGAGCACTTTGAACCCCAGGTGCTTCACAAATTGATCCGGAAAAAAAAAAAAGTACTTTTTTTTCACAAAAATATTTTTAGCCTTAGTTTTTTAATTTTCACATCGGCAACAGGATAAAACGGATCCTAAAATTTATTGGGCAATTTCTCCTGAGCACACTGATACCTCATATGTGGTCATAAACCACTGTTTGGGTGCACGGCTGGGCCCAGAAGGGAAGGAGAGCCATTTCACTTCTTGAAAGGATAATTAGCTCCAATTGTTAACGAAGACCATGTCGCGTTTGGAGAGCCCCTATGTGCCTAAACATTGGAGCACCCACACAGGTGACACTATTTTGGAAACTAACCCCCCCAAGGAACTTATCTAGATGTGTTGTGAGCACTTTGAACCCACAAGTGCTTCACATAAGTTTATAACGCAGAGCCATGAAAATAAAAAATCATTTTTTTCCTCAAAAAATGATATTTTTAGTCCAAAATTTTAAATTTTTACAGGGGTAACAGGAGAAATTGGACCCTAAAAGTTGTTGTTCAGTTTGTCCTGAGTACGCTGATATCCAATGTGTGGGGGGGAACCACTGTCTTGGTACACGTCGAAGTTCGAAATGGAAGTAGTGACATTTTGAAATGCAGACTTTGATGGAATGGTCTGCGGGCGTCATGTTATGTTTGCAGAGCCCCTGATGTGCCTAAACAATAGAATCCCCCCACAAGTGTCCCCATTTTGGAAAATAGACCCCACAAGGAACTTATCTAGGTGTATGGTGAGCACTTTGCACCCCCAAGTGCTTCATAGAAGTTTATAACGCAGAGCATGAAAACAGAAAATCATTTTTCACTTTGTTGGAGTCCCTCAAGGCTCTTTTCTAGGACCCCACTCTTATAATTCTATACACTTGGACAGGGCAACTCATAGAGTCCCATGGATTCCAGTACCAACTTTATGCTGATGACACTCAAATCTACCTCTCTGGCCCAGAAGTCACCTCTCTGCTGTCCAGAATCCCGGATTGTGTATCAGCCATATCCTCCTTCTTCTCCTCTCGCTTCCTCAAACTCAATGTGGACAAATCTGAACTCATCATCTTACCTCCATCTCACAGATCTTCCTTAACTGACCTATCTATCACAATTAACGACATGACGCTTTCCCCCTTGTTGGAATTCCATTGACCCCAGAGTAACCTTTCACTCTGCCCTGTCCTTCAAACCGCATATCCAAGCTTTTTCCACCTCCTGTCTCCTCCAGCTCAAAAATATTTCCAGAATCCGTCCTTTCCTCAACCTTCAATCTACCAAAATGCTGGTGCATGCCCTCATTATCTCCCTCCTCGACTACTGCAACATCCTTTTCTGTGGCCTCCCTTCTAACACCCTCACACTTCTCCAGTCCATCCTTAACTCTGCTGTCTGACTAATTCATCTCTCTTCTCTCTACTCCTGCACTTCTCCCCTCTTCAAAACTCTTCACTGGCTTCCATTCCCTCAGCGTATTACTAATACGCTGACCTACAAGGCCATCTATAACCTGTCTCCTCCATATATCTCTGAACTAATCTCCTGATATCTTCCCTGACAAAATCTCCGGTCCTCCCAAGACCTCCTTCTCTCCTCCACACTTATTCACTCCTTACCCTTCACGAATTCTCCCGAATATCCCCCATACTTTGTAATTCTTTGCCCCAACACGTCTGACTATCAACCACATTCAGATCTTTCAGATGAAACCTGAAAACCCACCTCTTCAGGAAAGCTTACAGCCTGCAATGACCCCGCTGCCTCCTCACCACTACCGGAGCTACTGCTCACCAACACCGGAGCAGCTACAACCCCCAACCTACTGTCTCCTGCCCCACCCTCCTGTAGAATGTAAGCCCACAAGGGCAGGGTCATCTCCCCTCTGTATCAGTCTGTCATTGTTAGTTTGTTTACTGTAAGTGATATCTGTAATTTATATGTAACCCCTTCTCATGTACAGCACCATGGAATCAATGGTGCTTTATAAATAAAATAATATATAATAATAATTGCATGTTCCCTTTTTTGAAGTGTCGACCCGTGTCAGTGTTGTCATCCTCAAATAAGTGCTCAGTGCTCTTATTTTCAAAATAACAATTGATAAGGAAGCATGACCAGTCCTATTTCCCAGCCTCCTCCAAGTGAAAATCAGTTTTTCCAAATGAAGTGTTTTTCAGTTGGAAGAGGCCAATACATAGGTTCAGTCGCAATCCACTTCACTGCTGCTTTAATAAGTAGAGAACTGTGCAGTCTGTGTGGTAGTCTGCACTAATAATCACTCAAAGTTTCATAAAGGGGAACTTGTAATATAAAGTACTATGCAAACCTTTAGGCAGGTATGGAAAAAATACTGCAAAGTGAGAATGGTTAAAAAAAATTAGAAGTGTTAATATATTTTTATCACATAACAAAATTAATCTCAATCAAATCAAAATTTGGAGTGACCACCCTTTGTCATTGTCATTCATAGAGGCTGGAGAAAAATGGAGGTAAATCTGTGATGCCAACTGTATCAAGAGCAGAAGAAAAATATAGAGATTCAAATGCGTTTATTTATTTAAGTGTTTTGAAGCACACCTGCTTCTTCTTCAACACAAAGCACAAAGATAAAGGTACAGCTCACAAGATGTGAGTATAAGTAGACAACTTATTTAAAAAAGGGGGTGCAATTAACGGCCCTCAATAATCATATGACCAAATTACAACGTCATCGTGCTGAACAAATTGTGTGAAAGTACATAAACTTGATCGATAGGAGATTTAATGTATAAATAAAAAAAGAATAAATAATATAATAAAAATTGGTATGAAAAGGAAAAATTAATATAACATAAGAAACTATTTAGTTATATTAAAAAAGCAAAAAAAAGTTTTTAAATAGAAAAAAAGACATGGGATGGCAACTATTCAGTGTTCAAACCTATTTATTTATTTATTTATTTATTTGAATCAAATATCAAAACTCTAAGTGAATGAACAACAGAAAGAGATCTCAATCAAATTAACATTTGGTATGACCACCCTTTGTCTTTAAAGCAGTGTACATTCTTGTAGGTACACTGCGCAATGTTTAGAATTTTGTAGGATTATGGTCAGGTATATATGTAACCAATTACACCACACAGATAATAATGATAAACATGTTCATATGTAGTTTGAGACACAGACAATATAAACTTCAGTGTTGAGGGTATTAAACTGGATTTTAAATAGCCAAACTCAGCTGTAAAGGTGAGGTTATATAAGTCAGTTATCAGTCACATGATATACAGTACAGACCAAAAGTTTGGACATACCATCTCATTTAAAGATTTTTCTGTATTTTCATGACTATGAAAATTGTACATTCACACTCAAAGCAAAAGGTGGCTACTAGAACCTAGAATATAAGACATATTTTCAGTTGTTACACACTTTTTTGTAAAGTGTAATGTATAATTCCACATGTGTTAATTCATAGTTTTGATGCCTTCAGTGTGAACTTACAATTTTCATAGTCATGAAAATACAGAAAAATCTTTAAATGAGAAGGTGTGTCCAAACTTTTGGTCTGTACTGTATACCTAAACTAAACAAATAAAGTAGTACTCTGTAGCGCTATAGCATGCAAACATAAAATATGAAAATTGAATCACATTACTGCACTAGAAAATATGAAAAAATTAGAATATTTAGCACATAAATTGGCCAATTTATGTGTACCCGGCAGTCACGATAAGGTATTTCTCATTGCCAGAACCTATCGTAATGTGAATCCTCTCCTAGACTAAAGTGCACATCCCTATGGGAAGGTAGGATCCTGCTGTAATTAAAACCGCCTAAAGCTGAGGGGTGGAGTGCTCAGTCAGAAAGCTTATGCATACAAGTATCAAAAGATTGACCGTCACTTCCAAACAGAAATCAGGTGTGAACAGGTGCTTACTAAGAGTAGCCATTTCCATATACAACTAAACAAATAAAGTAGCACTCTGTAGCGCTATAGCATGCAAACATGAAACGTGAATATTGAATTGCATTACTGCACTAGAAAATATGAAAAATTCAGAATACGTAGCGCATAAATTGGCCAATTCATGTGTACCCGGCAGTCACGATAAGGTATTTCTCATTGCCAGGACCTATCCGACTATTAATCCTCTCCTAGACTAAAATCCACATCCTATGGGAAGGTAGGATCCTGCTGTAATTAAAACCGCCTGAAGCTGAGGGGTGGAGTGCTCAGTCAGAAAGCTAATGCATACAAGTATCAAAAGACTGACCATCACTTTCAAACAGAAATCAGGTGTGAACAGGTGCTTACTAAGAGTAGCCATCTCCATATACAATTAAATAAATAAAGTAGCACTCTGTAGTGCTATAGCATGCAAACATGAAATATGAAAATTGAATTGCATTACTTCACTAGAAAATATGAAAAATTGAGTATACTTTGCACATAAATTGGTCAAACCATGTGGACCCAGCAGCCACGATAAGGCGTTTCTCATTGTCAGGACCTATCTTTATGTGAATCCTCTCCTAGACTAAAGTCCACATCCCTATGGGAAGGTAGGATTCTGCTGTAATTAAAACCGCCTAAAGCTGAGGGGTGGAGTACTCAGTCAGAAAGCTAATGCATACAAGTATCAAAAGACTGACCGTCACTTCCAAACAGAAATCAGATGTGAACAGGTGCTTAGTAAGAGTAGCCATCTCCATATACAACTAAACAAGCAAAATAGTACTTTGTTTACTGTAAGTGATATCTGTAATTTGTATGCAACCCCTTCTCATGTACAGTATCATGGAATCAATGGTGCTCTATAAAAAATAATAACAGTAATAATATAATAATTGCATGTTCCCTTTTTTGAAGTGTCCACCTGTGTCAGTGTTGTCATCCTCAAATAAGTGCTCAATTCAAAATAACAATTGATAAAGAAGCATGACCAGTCCTATTTCCCAGCCT
Organism: Oophaga sylvatica; assembly: GCA_033576555.1. Taxonomy (NCBI): domain Eukaryota; kingdom Metazoa; phylum Chordata; class Amphibia; order Anura; family Dendrobatidae; genus Oophaga; species Oophaga sylvatica. Next base: position 51,182,233 of record JARQOD010000004.1, on the reverse strand, counting down.
CCTCCAAGTGAAAATCAGTTTTTCCATATGAAGTGTTTTTCAATTGGAAGATGCCAATACATAGAAAAGAAAAAAAGACACGGGATGGAAACTATTCAGTGTTCATTGAACTCAAATAGTAGGCATGAGTGGTGATCAAAACTATTTATTTATTTTTATCAAATGTCAAAATTCTACGTGAATGAACGACAGAAAGAGATCTCAATCAAATCAACATTCAGTATGACCACCCTTTGTCTTAAAAGCAGGGTAAATTCTTGTAGGTACACTGCGCAATGTTTAGAATTTTGTAGGATTATGGTCAGGTATACTGCTCTGGCAAAATTAAGAGACCACTGCAAAATTTTCAGTTTGTCTGATTTTTCTCTTTATAGGTACATTTTTGATTAAAATGTAAATTGCTCTTTTATTCTATAAACTTCTGACATGTCTCTGAATTTCCAAGCAATAAATTTTGTATTTATTTTCAGAAAATGAGAAATGGTCAAAATAACAAAAAAATGCAGTGCTTGCAGACCTCAAATAATGCTAAGAAAACAAGTTCATAATCATTTAGAAACAACAATACTAAAGTTTTAACTCAGTAAGAGTTCAGAAATCAATATTTTGTGGAATAATCATGATTTTTAATTACAGCTTTCATGTGTTAAGGGCCTGCGGAACGCACCTAATAGATATTAAGGAGAGGTGCGTTCGCAGCCCGGGGTCCACCATGCAGGCAGAGCCTGCTGCTAGTAAGATGGCTCAAATAGGCAGTATGAGCGAACTCTGTTATCCCGCAGAGTCGCAGATGTAAACGCCGTAGCACTATAAGGCAGTATGGGCGAACTCTGTTATTCCACAGAGTCGCTAACTAAAATGCTGTAGCGCTATATGGCGATATAAGCGGACTCTGTTAATTCACAGAGCCGCTGTGACAAAGACTGTGTCCTGTTAGACTCACAGGGAACACAGATGACTGCTAAGCGGATTGCAGTCTGTGGTCATGCAATCAGAACACAAGCAATAATCTCCTCACCGGAGTAGCCGGCATTCTAATGGCGTTTTCAGCCGAGCCCTGAACACGTGCATACAAAACTCCTCACCTGAGGTGCTGGTATTCTAGGGGCTTATTTCAGCCGCACCTAAACACATGCATACATGACCACACTGGCGCAAGCATGTAACAGATTTGATACTAGAACACAGCCGTGCGGTCATGCACACCTTTTATAGTAGCAGCTACAGGACCTTCCAGAAAAGGACCAATGGGAAAGCTGCTCCAGAACTAAAGCAGCTTCAGGACCTTCCTGGAGGACCAATGGGAGTCGCTGCAGTACCCGACCATGTGACCCCTGATCTCCTATGAGAGATCTTACCCTGAGCATGCTCAGAAGGGAACACACAGGACTTAGTCCCAACTACGTCTGCTTGCCGCTGACCTGCACTGGTTACAATGGCAGGACCTGGGGAGGCAGTAGTCATCCTCTGCACAGTATTAGACTGGGCGAGACGCTGGGACCGACGTCTCTGCTGAGCAGGCTCCACTGCGGCCGGAGACGAATGGGGGACCGCAGCGGGGATGGCTCGAGATTCCCCTTGTGCAGCAGTGGGAACTTGATCCCTAGCACATGAGTCTTGGCATGCTTTCCACCAGTCTTTCACACTGATTTTGGGTGACCTTATGCCACTCCTGGTACAAAAATGTAAGTAGTTCTTTGATTGCTTGTGACTATCCATCTTCCTCTTGATTACATTCCAGAGGTTTTCATGGGGTTCAGGTCTGGAGATTGGGCTGGCCATGACAAGGATTTGATGTGGTGGTCCTTCATCCACACATTGATTAACCTAGCTGTGTGGCATGGCGTATTGTCCTGCTGGAAAAACCAGTCCTCAGAGTTGGGGAACATTGCCTGAGCAGAAGGAATCAACTGTTTTTCTAGGACAACCTTGTATGCGGCTTGATTCATACGTCTTTCGCAAAGATTAACCTGCTCAATTCCAGCCTTGCTGAATTATCCCCAGATCATCACCGATCCTCCACCAAATTTCACAGTGGGTGCAAGACACTGTGGCTTGTGTGCCTCTCCAGGTCTCCGTAAAACCATTAGATGACCAGGTGTTGGGCAAAGCTGAAAGTTAGACTCATCAGAGAAGTTTACCTTACTCCAGTCCTCTATGGTCCAATCCTTATGGTCTGGCAAACTTCAGCCTTGCTCTCCTCTGCTTCTCATTGATGAAAATCTTCTTTTTAGCTTTACATGACTTGAGCCCCGCTTCTAGGAGCCTGTTATGAACTGTTCTTGCCGTGCACTTCACCCAGCTGCCACTTGCCTTTCCTTTTGTAGGTCACTTAATGTCATCCTGCAGTTGCTGAGTGACATTAGAATAAGATGATGGTCATCCCGGTCAGTGGAGAGTCATTTTTGCCCTCTGCCGATCTGTAGCTGTGTTGTCCCCAATGTCTGCTGCTTGACCTTATTGTAATGGACTGCCATCTTAGAAATTTTAAGGATGGAGGCAACATGATGCTCACTGTATCCCTCTGCTAGTAAAGCCAGAATTGAGCCCTTCTTTTCCTCACTCAAGACTTTTCTTTTCAACTCCTTTGGCATGGTTAAAAGCTATTTTTCGCTCCTATTTCTTTTGGAATATTACTAGCACTTGTATTGTAGCCGTGGAAAAGAAACCTATATTTAAAGCATCTGAAATAGTGAGTGTACAGACTTGCAAATGGTTTGTTCTAAGTGTGGTTTAGATTAAATATATACAGTATATTATCTTTTTTTTTTTTTTTTTTTTTTTTTTAGTTTTCTTGATTCTCACTGGCCATAAAATGAATCCCATAAACTTTTATGTGAATTAGAACTGCTCTAACATTTTTTAGGCACTGCTGAGATATTCTCAGAAAACCTAATGAGGACTTAAAAAGTGGCATTTTTCATAGATGGAGAGACAAAAAGCCCATGGTAAGTAAGCCTTTGTCTTACATGCTCTCTTCTTCCTCTGAAAAAACTATTCCCAGTAAAATTTTAGGTGTTAGTGTGGTTATTTAAAATAAAAGAAAAAAACTTTCTGGGATTCTTTGAATGTTTATGTGTATGCTTTAATTGTCTATAGATGGAGATCTCAGAGAACTCATTTATATGTATAAATACATGTGTGGTCAATACAAGGGACTGACTTATTACTTCCAAAGACCTTCCAAAGGATCAGGAAGCACTCATTAAAGGTAGAAGAAAGGCAACTCTGGCAAATAAATAAGAGAGGGCTCTTTACAGTTAGAGAAGTCAAAAAGTCATTCTTTTATTTAATTGGAGGTATGCTTCAGGTAGTTGTCATTCTTACAGGAGAAATTCCTTTTCACCCTCCACTCATCCACACAAGCTTGACAGGGGGAGAGGAAGCAGGTCGAAATGAGCGTTGGGGCGCATGGTGATCCAGAGTAGCAGTAATTTGTTATGTTCTCCGTATAATGTTTTTTACTTTGCATATACTTAATATGCTATACTAACATCTCCTAGTTTGTTTGACACTGCATATAGATTTAAGAGGTAATTCTGCCTTGGATACTCTGCTTATATTTCATAATAATTATAATTCTAATTATACTTTTAGAGTCACCACGCACGATACGATAGTCAAGAAGTCAAACACATTCCTTTCTCTGAATTAGATAATTTACAACTCTCATCGTCATCGATAATTTACAACGTCATTGCGCACCATGCTGTGCTGGGCAGTGGAGCTGCTGAGGTGAGGAGACACACTGCGGGGAACAAGGAGAGGTGAATATTGTAGTTATTTATTTTTAAAATCAGTGAGAATGTGGTGGCCATAATAGTGCAGTGCTGTAGGGGCTACATTATACTCCTATGGGAGGCTGCATTATACTCCTATGGGGGGCTGCATTAAACTCTATGAGGTGGCTACAGTATTCTCCTGTGGGGCTGCATTATAATCCTGTGGGGCTGCATTACATTCTATGGGCTTCATTATGCTACTATGGAGCTACATTATACTCCTATGGGGTTGCATTATTGTCAGTACTCGAGCAAAACAGCTCTTGTGCACCAGGTTGCAGCTTTCCTTGTGAGCTATTCAGCTTGCTGGAAAGTTCCTTGCTAACTCAAATACTAGTACCTGTGTTGTTCCTGATTTTCTCCTCCTGAGTTCCTGATTGTCTCAACCCTGAGTTCCTTTTTTGCTCAACCCTGTGATCTCCTGATTGAACACCCTACTTAAACCTGGCATTGCACTTCCTTGTGAGATTATTGAGCTCCCAGCCTATAGTCTAGCTATACTGCTGCTCCTGCGTTCCGACATCTGGCTATTCCTGACCATGCTACCTGCTGGTGCTGTCCCTAGTGGTTGCAATATCACTACCACAACTCAAGTCAGTCCATAGCAATTATATTCCTATGGGGCTGCATTATACTCCTATGGGGGCTGCAGTATACTCCTATGGGGCTGCATTATACTCCTGTGGGAGCTGCCATATACTCTTGTGCGGGCTGCATTTTACTCCTGTGTGGACTGCATTATACTTCCTTTGGGGGCTGCATTATACTCCTCTGAGGGCTGCATTATACTCCTCCGTGGGCTACATTATACTCCTGTTGGGCTGCATTATACTCTATGAGAGGGCTGCATTATAATTTATGAGGGGGTTGCATTATACTCTATGAGGGAACTGCATTGTACTTCTGTGGGATCTGCATTGTATTATTTGTGCTATATGGAGGACAACGGTGTGCATTATATTATATGGAGGAATATGGGGTGCATTATAACACTTTGAACTTTTGGTTTTAGCAATGTTAGACATTTTTTGATCAAGTTTTTCCATTCACTACTAATGCTATTCCAAGAGGAATATTTGAAGCACATGACCTTTAAATTAAATGGTTTATAATGTTAACATAATTACAAAAACTTCATGTGTGCAAAAAAAAGAACAACCTCCCCCCAGAAAAACACAATTAAAAACTTTTGTTAATTTTAAAAATGCTGGCATATCTATGTTTAGGAATGATCGATCCTGAACGGTAAAATGCAGAACCCCGAACACGGACTTCTAAATGGAAGTCCATGTTACTGTTCGGGGTCGCCAGCCGAATAAAACTAGTTGAAAGGCCTCAGTGCAGCCAATAAACAAGCTTTAAAACTGTGAACACTGCCACGCCCATCACAGCCATGCCAAGTATTTGCTGTCTGTTTTCCCTTGGCTGGTTATTAAAAATAGGAGGGACCCCACATTGCTTTTTTCATTCATTCATTTATTTATTTATTTAATAACAAGTAGAGTAAAATAAGCATGCAAGGCACTGCTCCACTCCTCACTTGGACCTCTGCCTCCTGGTTCAAGATTATTATTTTTAAAAAAATTTTATTCTGTATTATTTTAAGTAATTTCCCTATCCACATTTGTTTGCAGGGCAATTATCCTGCTCTTACCCCTATTGTGCTTCCTTTTCAGCCCTCTAGCCCTTACTCCGACCATTTTACAGCCTTTTTACAGCACAAAAGTTTGAGTCCCATTGACTTATATGGAGTTTGGGTCCTGGGTCAAGTTTGGGTCAAGTTCTGGTAGCCAAACCATATTCTGAACTAAAATCCATCCGTACCTGTCAATCTCAAACTTCCACGGGTCCTCTAATCCCTATCCTTGTTCTTTTTTCATTTTTTTTTTAACTTTTATTTTACTTCCGATAATAGCACCTGAAAATAACACAGATCAAAATAGCACAGCAAAGAAATCTAACAAGCACACTTTTGGGACCTGGACTAACAGCGTCACATATTGTTGTGATGTTACAAGATTGTGTCATTAGATGTATTTATGTAGCCTCAGTTTTGTGGCTGTAAGGATGAGGTCAATTAAGCATTTGAAAATCATCGAATTTTCTTCCCTAAAACTCAGACGATTTTCACCCGCATGCTTCTCCATGTACCATCTGTCTTGCTCCATTAGCAGTTTAAAATGTTCATAATGAAAAATAGTCACTTAGATTAATAATGGCAATGTATCCATAGAAATAAAATATAATTTGGATGTTTCATAGTGGATCCAATTTCTTTGCGCACTTATACATTTAAATGATCTACATGAAAAAAATCATAACCTAAACAACTCTATTGAAATACATTGGTTAGTGTGCTGTCCGATATTTACAAAAACAGCACAGGTCCGTAAAATAAACTCATCTGAACAAGTCCTAATTTTGTTGAAGCAGTGAGCTCATCTATAATCAAACAAGAAATTCTAGAAAGCAAGAACTATTTTATGTTTACTAGTAATTTAATATGCATTTTCATGACTGTTTGAGGGTTTAACAATTCGTAGGTCCCTTTAAAAAGAAAGTCAAGACTAAGGAGTTTTCTGCTTATTCCAGAAAACAAGCTTATACTGTTGCATAGGTTGGGCCTTTGCTAAGAAATCAGCATTGGGGCATTGTTCTTGCTCAATATAAAGCATGTAAATCTAGAACAAAGATGTCCAATATTGATGAGTTTCTTTTCTTACTTTCCCTTTATTTGTTAAAGTGTTTTGTGCCTACAGTTGATGTTGACGTAAAAACTCTACAAGAATAATTGTGGAAAACAACATATATTTGTTTTCATTAACATCAGCTTGACTCAAAGAAAGATGCTTTTTTAAAACACATTTGAAGTCAATGCCATTACAGGAACAATTGATTAACTTAACCTTTTTAATTAAAATGGACTAAACAACGGCAAAAGATAAATCAAAACTCTAGTCTTTGTTAAAAAAAAAATAAAAAAAAAACAAAAAAACAATTAAACAAAATACTACTGTCTGCATACCTGCTCATCAGAAGAATAACCTTCACTGTGCAAATGCAAAAACCTTTATGAAATAATAAGCTGGTATTTAACAAAGCATTTTACAGAAGAATGTGTTATCAGAAAATCAAGCTTGGATGTTAAACTAAATTTTATACATTGTTGTTCATTAACTATTTAAAAAAATAAACTTAAATTCTTGCAGTTTTCACATTGTTCACTGAAACTTAAGGCTGACAATTTTTATTTTGTACAAATGTTTTCATTATCATCATAGCCAGATTAAAATGAAGATAACACCTCTGGGTCTGCTATAAAATTAACGGCAGACCACACAAGCCACAGCTGATGATGGTCACAGTTTCGGGTCACATCTTGTATCTTCCTCTTTCCTGCACAATGATTTCTGAACGGCTAACTAACAGCACTTTGCCAAAGAGGTAAATCAG
>JARQOD010000004.1:51130672-51174898 GCA_033576555.1 Oophaga sylvatica | reverse complement strand
GATTGTCTCAACCCTGAGTTCCTTTTTTGCTCAACCCTGTGATCTCCTGATTGAACACCCTACTTAAACCTGGCATTGCACTTCCTTGTGAGATTATTGAGCTCCCAGCCTATAGTCTAGCTATACTGCTGCTCCTGCGTTCCGACATCTGGCTATTCCTGACCATGCTACCTGCTGGTGCTGTCCCTAGTGGTTGCAATATCACTACCACAACTCAGTCAGTCCATAGCAATTATATTCCTATGGGGCTGCATTATACTCCTATGGGGGCTGCAGTATACTCCTATGGGGCTGCATTATACTCCTGTGGGAGCTGCCATATACTCTTGTGCGGGCTGCATTTTACTCCTGTGTGGACTGCATTATACTTCCTTTGGGGGCTGCATTATACTCCTCTGAGGGCTGCATTATACTCCTCCGTGGGCTACATTATACTCCTGTTGGGCTGCATTATACTCTATGAGAGGGCTGCATTATAATTTATGAGGGGGTTGCATTATACTCTATGAGGGAACTGCATTGTACTTCTGTGGGATCTGCATTGTATTATTTGTGCTATATGGAGGACAACGGTGTGCATTATATTATATGGAGGAATATGGGGTGCATTATAACACTTTGAACTTTTGGTTTTAGCAATGTTAGACATTTTTTGATCAAGTTTTTCCATTCACTACTAATGCTATTCCAAGAGGAATATTTGAAGCACATGACCTTTAAATTAAATGGTTTATAATGTTAACATAATTACAAAAACTTCATGTGTGCAAAAAAAGAACAACCTCCCCCCCAGAAAAACACAATTAAAAACTTTTGTTAATTTTAAAAATGCTGGCATATCTATGTTTAGGAATGATCGATCCTGAACGGTAAAATGCAGAACCCCGAACACGGACTTCTAAATGGAAGTCCATGTTACTGTTCGGGGTCGCCAGCCGAATAAAACTAGTTGAAAGGCCTCAGTGCAGCCAATAAACAAGCTTTAAAACTGTGAACACTGCCAGCCCATCACAGCCATGCCAAGTATTTGCTGTCTGTTTTCCCTTGGCTGGTTATTAAAAATAGGAGGGACCCCACATTGCTTTTTTCATTCATTCATTTATTTATTTATTTAATAACAAGTAGAGTAAAATAAGCATGCAAGGCACTGCTCCACTCCTCCACTTGGACCTCTGCCTCCTGGTTCAAGATTATTATTTTTAAAAAAATTTTATTCTGTATTATTTTAAGTAATTTCCCTATCCACATTTGTTTGCAGGGCAATTATCCTGCTCTTACCCCTATTGTGCTTCCTTTTCAGCCCTCTAGCCCTTACTCCGACCATTTTACAGCCTTTTTACAGCACAAAAGTTTGAGTCCCATTGACTTATATGGAGTTTGGGTCCTGGGTCAAGTTTGGGTCAAGTTCTGGTAGCCAAACCATATTCTGAACTAAAATCCATCCGTACCTGTCAATCTCAAACTTCCACGGGTCCTCTAATCCCTATCCTTGTTCTTTTTTCATTTTTTTTTTAACTTTTATTTTACTTCCGATAATAGCACCTGAAAATAACACAGATCAAAATAGCACAGCAAAGAAATCTAACAAGCACACTTTTGGGACCTGGACTAACAGCGTCACATATTGTTGTGATGTTACAAGATTGTGTCATTAGATGTATTTATGTAGCCTCAGTTTTGTGGCTGTAAGGATGAGGTCAATTAAGCATTTGAAAATCATCGAATTTTCTTCCCTAAAACTCAGACGATTTTCACCCGCATGCTTCTCCATGTACCATCTGTCTTGCTCCATTAGCAGTTTAAAATGTTCATAATGAAAAATAGTCACTTAGATTAATAATGGCAATGTATCCATAGAAATAAAATATAATTTGGATGTTTCATAGTGGATCCAATTTCTTTGCGCACTTATACATTTAAATGATCTACATGAAAAAAATCATAACCTAAACAACTCTATTGAAATACATTGGTTAGTGTGCTGTCCGATATTTACAAAAACAGCACAGGTCCGTAAAATAAACTCATCTGAACAAGTCCTAATTTTGTTGAAGCAGTGAGCTCATCTATAATCAAACAAGAAATTCTAGAAAGCAAGAACTATTTTATGTTTACTAGTAATTTAATATGCATTTTCATGACTGTTTGAGGGTTTTAACAATTCGTAGGTCCCTTTAAAAAGAAAGTCAAGACTAAGGAGTTTTCTGCTTATTCCAGAAAACAAGCTTATACTGTTGCATAGGTTGGGCCTTTGCTAAGAAATCAGCATTGGGGCATTGTTCTTGCTCAATATAAAGCATGTAAATCTAGAACAAAGATGTCCAATATTGATGAGTTTCTTTTCTTACTTTCCCTTTATTTGTTAAAGTGTTTTGTGCCTACAGTTGATGTTGACGTAAAAACTCTACAAGAATAATTGTGGAAAACAACATATATTTGTTTTCATTAACATCAGCTTGACTCAAAGAAAGATGCTTTTTTAAAACACATTTGAAGTCAATGCCATTACAGGAACAATTGATTAACTTAACCTTTTTAATTAAAATGGACTAAACAACGGCAAAAGATAAATCAAAACTCTAGTCTTTGTTAAAAAAAAAATAAAAAAAAAACAAAAAAACAATTAAACAAAATACTACTGTCTGCATACCTGCTCATCAGAAGAATAACCTTCACTGTGCAAATGCAAAAACCTTTATGAAATAATAAGCTGGTATTTAACAAAGCATTTTACAGAAGAATGTGTTATCAGAAAATCAAGCTTGGATGTTAAACTAAATTTTATACATTGTTGTTCATTAACTATTTAAAAAAATAAACTTAAATTCTTGCAGTTTTCACATTGTTCACTGAAACTTAAGGCTGACAATTTTTATTTTGTACAAATGTTTTCATTATCATCATAGCCACGATTAAAATGAAGATAACACCTCTGGGTCTGCTATAAAATTAACGGCAGACCACACAAGCCACAGCTGATGATGGTCACAGTTTCGGGTCACATCTTGTATCTTCCTCTTTCCTGCACAATGATTTCTGAACGGCTAACTAACAGCACTTTGCCAAAGAGGTAAATCAGTCTTCCCCGATCATATTTTTCTAGGTGACTGCCATAAAGCAAATCTCAGAACTACTTTTAACAAAGCAAAGAAGCAGCTCTCCCAGCAATAATAAGTCTACACAAAATAAAGCTATGAAATCTGTGATACATCCTCTTTACGATAAAGTCAAATTCTAAAAATGTACTTAAAAACTATTTAATTCTCAGGCTGAAATCCTTTAGTTCTTTAGGTCAAAGCTAAGGATGAGCAAATGTAATGAAATTCAAATTTGGCATGTTTGCTGGAACTGTATTAGACAAAGAAATTTTATTTACATCGAATTTAATCAATGCAAATCAAGAGCGTCTTATTAAGCTTTGCAGTCTCTCTAGACAGCAGAGCAGAATAAATTCAGATAGAATATATTGAAAAATTATACTCACCTGGCCTTCACCTGTCATTCATTGCAGAACTGCTCTGGATTATTTTCTTCTTTGGTCTCTTCAAAGGCATCTAGGCATCTTCTGATCAGATGATGCATCATTGCCACTAAAAAAATGTACCCAGTGAGCTGTGCAACTCATGTATTGTCTCTGGCCATAGTTGCTGCTCCAGGTATCTTTGGTGCTCAAAGGCAAGTCCAGAGAGCGACCAACATCCTCCTGCATGTGAAAAATGAGAAAGCAGGCATCCCTTTTTGCAAAAAGCAAAAAATATCAGCTTGGTTTCTTCCATCAAGACTTAACTCATGCCATCATTCCTAGAAATGCCGTAAAATCCACAAGCTGGTAAGGCAACGACTATGCCACAAGCAACTTAAAAAGATGAGAAGTTAAAAACAAAATAAACAAACATCCTATAGTAAGTAAATAAATAAATAAATGGTATTATGGTATTATTAAATAGTGCATGTATATACCATAGGGTACATACCTAACACCATTTTATTCAAAAAAGTCTAAAAGCCAACCCACTGTGTTAGGGTCTGCGGAACGCACCAGATAAATATAAATAGTGGGTGCGTTCGCAGCCCGGGGTCCACCATGCAGGCAGAGCCTGCTGCTAGTAAGATGGCGTATAGGCAAACTCTGTTACTTCACAGAGTTGCAAAAATAAATACTGTGGCACCATATGGCGGTATAAGCGAACTGTGTTACAACACAGAGTCGCTGAGGTAAAGATGCAGAGATAGCGACTGTGTCCTGTTAACACCACAGGGAAACACAGATAACTGCTGTGCGGATAGCAGTCCGTGATCATGCAGACAGCAACGCAATCAAGCAATCTCATCACCGAAGAAACCGGTATTCTAGGGCCTTATTTCAGCCAAGCCCTAACCACGTGCACACAAATCTCATCACCGGAGGTGCCGGTATTCTAGGGGCTTATTTCAGCCGAGCCCTAACCACACGCGTGCAAGATCACACTGGCGCAAAGCACATAATGCAATTGATACTAGCGCATGGCCATACAACCCTTTTATAGAAGCAACTACAGGGCCTGCCAGAAAATGACCAATGAGAAACTGTTCAGAACACATGCAGTTTCAGGACCTTCCTGGCGGACCAATAGGAGCTGCTGCAGTACCTGAGCATGTGACCCCTGATCTCCAATGAAAGATCTTACCCTGGGCATGCTCAGAAGGGGAAACACAGGACTTAGTCCTAAAGACGTCTGCTCGCCGCTGACCAGTACTGGCCACAATAGCAGAACCTGGAGAGGCAGCAGTAAACCTCTGCACAGTACTAGACTGAGCAAGACGCTGGGACCGACGTCTCTGCTGAGGAGACCCCACTGCGGCCGGAGACGGATGGGGGACCGCAGGGGAATGGCTCGAGATTCCCCCTGTACAGAGGCGGGAACTCGACCTCTAACACGTACAGCGTTTTATCTCGCCGCCTTGTAAAATGGACATTTAACAGTTTTTAGGCCTGAAACTCATTCAAATTATCATCAGCAAGCCTATTTATTGGCTCTGCATCAGGTTGCAACCCCCAATCTTGCCATTTTTGTGTTGTGCTTATGTTGGAGTACTGCTGCTTGCTTGCAAACATGTCTGACACTCTTCAGTTCACCCCAACTGATCGACTGTTGTACAACTGGGTTTTGTCCCGCCGCTTTGGGCAGCCTTACCCAGTGATCGTTGATCCGCGGAGGAGGAGGCAAATGTGGTTGCATCCGCATTTGAGGCAACGCCTCAATAAAGGCCATTTTTACCTGCTGTATGCATCTCTGCAGACTCTTCCAGACAAGTTTTTTCTGTTTTGTCGGATGACCATTCCCACATTTGATGTTTTGTTGGACATTGTCTGCCCTGGGATCACCTACCAGGATACCAGGATGCGCAAACCTATCTCTGCAGAGGAGTGACTTCTCCTTACACTACGGTATGTATTCCTCACCTACTTACAGTCTGTTGATGATGAGTTTTCACACTAGTTTCCCTTTACCCTTAAGGCTGTAGCAGAAATATCCTCATAATATAGCCCATATATCACCTTGAAGTACCTGAACAATGATGTGCATGTTAAAATTATTTCAAATGTTTACTTGGGCTAAATTGAACTTATGATTGTTTGGACCTAAAATTATGTTATGGTTATGTATAGTGCATTTGTTGAACCTTTCAGCATGTGTATTGATTTTTCTCTGTACATTTGGTTACTTGTAGGTTCCTAACTACTGGCATATCCTATGCCTCACTCCATCTGGAGTTTTGGATTGGGAGGTCCACCATCTCTTGCATTGTGCGTGATACCTGCTCACAACTCTGGGACAGACTGCATCAACTGGTGATGCCTGAGCCAAAGATAGAAGAGTGGAAGAGGATTGCCAGGGGATTTGAGGAGCAATGCCACTTCCCAAATTTTCATAGTCTCTGTCTGGTGTTAATGGTCATAACAGATGTGTTGGTGGTTGAGTACAAACAAATTATGAAAAAAGCTCCAAACTTTTTATAAAAATAGATATTTATATGTGCAAACTGCCACTTCAGGTAGTGACTACCATATTTGGTTCATATGGTATATTTATTTACAGCACAATAGTGTAAGTGTGCATTGTTACACAAGTACCAAAATAAGGCATGACAACATTCCAAATTTTTCTATACATAATAGTATGTAAAGACAAAAACCAATAGTCAATATGGGTAGTGCTGATCATATGTGACCCATATGTCGGATTGATCACATTAGTCAAGTGCAAAGATGCATTTGAGAACTGTGAGTGAAATTAATTTTTCACAAACAACAAACATTGCAGAAAATAATAGTATGTAAAGAAAATAACAAACGTTCACTATGTATAGTGAAGAGCATATGTTACCCATATGTTTTGTTCACAAGATTACACTGCTGCAAATATGCAATAGACAACATGGCGTAAAATACATTTAAAAAAAATACTTTCACTATCACCAGTGAGAACCATATCTGCCCCATATGGTAGGGTTGGTTCTAAGACTAGACTAATGCAATGATGCATTAGCCAGCGATGTTTTAAATGAATGGGGAAAAAATAACAAACATTGGTATAAATTATAAGATATAAAGAAACAATAAATTCCCCCCTAGCCCATATTCTACCAGCTAAGTACCATATGCTCTTTGTAGGCATTCAGATGAGTGCAAATATGCTTTACACATTGTGTAAAAATAAATATAAAAAAATAACAAACTTTTGTTTAAATCATAATATATAAGTAAAATAAAAAATCACAGCTGGTGATATGTGGGTGGTGAGGTTGGCGGGTTCCCAGCATCTCTGTGTGGTTGGCTATGATGAGAACCTTGACCATCACCCTGTTGTGGTTGATTTTCAGGGCTCTGAGCTAACATCTGCCCACGGTCAGGTTGGTGTGTGGGCACATTGCCATACAGATAAGGGAGAATATATTCCTGTGTAAGATGATACCCACGAGAATCTTACCCCCCAATATGACCATGTTAAGCACATCCAGGTTGGGACCAGCCTCCAACACTGGATCTGTAGAAGTGGCCATATTGGGAAGTCGGATTATAGCCAGCCATTTGACCCTGTTGTTGCCAAGGTTGTTTCGGTGAGGGAATGGGTTGAGGTGTAGGCGCCCATGCAGGAGGATCCTCAGATCTGTTGGGAAATGAAAGGGGATTAGAACATGTAGAAGAGCTGAGCCTAACTGCATATGTGTTATGTGGTGTGATGTATGTACTTACGGTCTCAGATCTAGAATAGGAGCCAGAAAGCCAAGGCGGCCAAAGTAGACATATTTTCTTTTTCTCTGTGCCACAGACCCACTCCTGGACCTCTGCTGCCGTTCCCGCCGGTACAGGTCACGGATGCTTCTCCATCTTCTCATAACATCATCCACTGCAATGACACATATAATGTAATCAATTAGCTAGCTGCACAAAGCCAAATTCTTCTACATACACGTAATATAGTCATGGGGCCTAGTAGGATGTGACTATACTAACATTTTGGCGCCAAAAAAAATAAAAAACTATATTTTTTGGCCAAATTCTGCGCTAGAACTACGCTCTGACCGTTAAGAAGGTTGGAAAAAAATCAAGGTACTTACTGATTCGCTGCTGCTCCTCGCGTGGGCTGTCGCCAAAGTGAGGAAACATCTGCCCACAGATGCGCTTCCATGCCGCCTCTTTTCTTGCGCGGTCTGTGGAATGTGCATCTCTTTGGTCCTAAATTTCGGGCCTCTCCTGCACCAACACAATGAGCATCTCCACATTGATGAGGGCGGACATCATGGTCGACTCCGTGGAGGCGTTGTTTTCCGGGATGTCTGGCGCTCTTTTTGAGCTAATTTGCATGTGTCAGCTTCCTGCAGCATGTGTTGCACCATTTCCTGTGAGAAGTCTTGCATATTTCTCGCAAGTCACACGTCTGGTCCGTGTGTAATCCGTTGTTTTCTCTCACCCATAGACTTTCATTGGCGTACAACTGGCGCAATACGCGTACAATCGCAGCATGCTGCTGGTGTCTTGCACTGTAAGATACGCCTAAGAAAAATACGCATGATCAGAGCTGCCTCATAGAGAAATATGGGCCCGTGTGTAATGCGTGGTTTTCATGCCTCTCACTCGTCCGTATTCCTCCTTTGGCTGGGGTCACACACACCATCTAAAAAATGTGACCGTTTTAGTGGGACGATTATCACAGAAAAGTTTCATGAACATTGATGCGTCTGGCATCTGATTTTCCCTACCCATAGACTTGCATTGGCGATTGTCGACCCACAATCGCTGACAATCGCAGCTGCTCCATAGATTACCATTGGTCCAACTGCAATGCGATATTTCATCGCTTTGCAGTGGTCCGATTTTGTTGCCAGTGTGACCCCAGCCTCAGTGTGACGCCAGCCTAAAGATAAAATCAGGAACAGTCCACACAGCAGAACTCCATGAACTCTATAAAATTTGTTCCTAATTTTATCTTTTTTGCAAGAAAAGCCTTTTTATGAATGAAGGGACTGCTGGTCTTTTCTTAGACATTCTACTTTATGATGGGACTTCTAGCCATGACTAGGCCTATGACCACCCGGTCCCAGTAGCTGCTATCCCAGTTTAGCATAATGATGCAGCAAGTAGCAGCCTTCAGAAAATGGTCTTATGTTGGAAAGAAAGCAGTGGAAGTGGCCAGAAAGCTGAGGTTTTAGTGTTTTTTTTTACCCTCTGGCAAGCATTCTACATTTCAGTAAAATGGCGAAAACTGTCTGCAATTATGCTGAATTTGCAAGGGGCGAATTATAAAAAAAATCTACATGCTAGGGAATACAGATTGTTGTATGGAACACCTCTTTAAGTCACCTCTATGAGCAGTGTCTAGTAGTTTTTACCTCAATATGGCACAGAGGGTCTTCTTCTTCTAGAGGTCGACTGGAGAAAGCCATTTCCATGCTCCATACACACAACAGATGAGATTGAAACACTTAACAGGTTTTTTTTACAGAGTAAGAAATAGTATTAATTTCAGAGGACATAACAAGTTATTGCAAAATATACAATATCACACAATCTATGATACAGGTCTAAAATGTGTTTTGCAGGAGGTCTGAACGTAAACGATGACACTTTCCCTTTAAATGACAGCAGGCACACTCCTAATAACTAGTGTTGAGCATTCCGATACCGCAAATATCGGGTATCGGCCGATATTTGCTGTATCGGAATACCGATTCTGAGTTCCGATATTTTTGTCATATCGGATACCGGAATCTGAGTTTTCCTGTAAAGTCTATGGGGAGTTCCTGTGTCACAGTACGAAGTACGTGACACAGGAACTTCCCGAAACTGTCACTGTCAGTGTCGGTCGGGTCTGTCAGGTGTTAGTGACTCAGCAGCACTTACCTGGCAGAAGATCCCGGCGGTCACGTCCATCCATCCATCCAGGCCGGCCATTATCCTCTCCCTGGCGGTCACGTGCAGCATCTCGCGATAACTGCAGTGACTGCCGGGTACTGGGTAATCTCGGCCCGCTGTACTCTCGCAACAGCTAACCGTAAACCAGTCCGGAAGACATCATCGCCGTGGAAGCCGCAATGGTAAGCAGCTCTGCTCTATGTGGATGTCAGGCTCAGCCTGGCATGCAGATGTAGCAGAGCTGGACTCGTCGTGGCACACTCGTGATTTTGCACTGCGTCGGACAGGGAGTATTTGTGTTGGTTTGTTATTTTTGTTTTTTTACAGGAGAAGGATGGCGTCGCAGGAATGAGAGTGCAATAAAAATAATGAAAACTGTGTGGTGTTTTATTTCATTAAAAGACTTTTTTCTGGCTGTGTCTTTTTTAAAAAATTTACAAACTATGATTAATAATGGATCGGTGTCTTATTGACGCCTCTCAATTATTAACCGGGCTTATTGTCACAGATCAATCAAAGGTGACATTAATCCCTTATTACCCCGCTTGCCACCGCTACAGGGCAAGTGGGAAGAGCCGGGTAAAGTGCCACAATTGGCGCATCTTTGGATGCGCCAATTGTAGGGTTGCTGCAGCCTGGTATTTTTAGGCTGTTGAGGGCAAAATCCATGGGCATTGACAGTCTGTTAATACCAGGCCGCAGCAGTCTGCTTTTTACTTTGCTGGTTAACAAAAATAGGGGGACCCCCACGCCATTTTTTTTTCAAGGGGATCGCCTATTTTTGTTAACCAGCCAAGCTAAGCAGACTGCTGTGGCCTGGTATTATCAGGCTTGCAAGGTTCATGGATATTGGATCCTAACCAGCCTGAAAAACCAGGCCTCAGCAGTCTGCTTCATCTGGCAGGTTAACAAAAATAGGGGGGACCCCACACCATTTTTTTCGAGGGGATCCCCTATTTTTGTTAACCAGCCAAGATAAGCAGACTGCTGTGGCCTGGTATTATCAGGCTTGCAAAGTCCATGGATATTGGCTCCTTAACAGCCTGAAAAACTAGGCCTCAGTAGTCTGCTTTATCAGGCAGGTTAACAAAAATAGGGGGGACCCCATGCCATTTTTTTTGAGGGGATCCCCTATTTTTGTTTATCAGTTCACTTCAGGTCAGCCGGGATTCCCTCTGACGTCACTGATGCTGTGGGTGTCACTGGCTGACCTGAATTGAAAGTGGGAAGCAATCAATTATGCTAACCACTTCCTCTCCTGTCAGATACAACAGGAAAAAATTGGAATCTAATAATAAATAATAAATATAAAAAATATATATATATAAAATATATCTAAATAATAAAGTATAAATTATACTCCAAAGTAAATTCCTAAAAAAGGATGGCAGACCATCCGGAAAATGAGATAGAAAAACCCAAAGGATATAGTATAATGAAGCACCCACACAGTGTAGACAGGGTAGTAAAGAAAAATGACAACAAGAATAATATGTACCAAGATACTTAAATTTTATTATACAAGTGACACATCAATAATAACAAAGCATAACATAGATAATTTTAATGTTAAAATATATAAAATATATATATAAAAAGGTAAGAACCCCCAAATAAACATGTGCATAAAGCACAATGAAAATAGAAGCTCAATTGTATGACCAGGTAAAAATAATAAAAAAGAGATAATTTGCCTGTCCAAGAAAAACTCCCAAAATGGGAAATATACCAAAAAAATATAAAATATATTATATGTGCAATCGCTAAACAGCAGGTGCTAAAATAATAAGCAACATAGTGCAAATAAAACCGCAAGGGAATCACACAGTGCCAAATAGTATGATACAGGTGAGAGTACTAGGGAAGCACAGTGAAACATCCAACCCAGATAGAAGTAATGGCAGGCAGCATAAAATCAAAAAGTTACCTGGGAGCATAAATCGGCACAAGGGGGTTCTCACCACGCGCCCCGACGCGCGTTTCGGTATATAGACCTTCGTCAGGGGGGTGGGCTAACCATAGATCATAGACCATTTATAGTGGATTTGATTAAGTGCCGGGTGAAAACAGCGCATGCGCGCCCGACGTGAACCGGAAGCTCCGCTGCAACAGGCGTCACGTGACCAAACACTGCCGGGTGAAGCCCGGCATGCTGATGACGTAAAGACGCCGTCGCCACGGACGACCAGCACACAAGGACGCGCATGCGCACCACCCAGTCTCAATGAAATGCACGAAACAGGCAAAACTAACATAGCCTGATAGCGTTTATGATGAAGACGATAAATACAAATAATATAAGGGACAACGAAGTATTGAATCAATAATTGCAAAAATAAATTAAAAACATACAGATAATAATAATTAATGCATAAAAATACACAGTATATAGGTATATATAAATATATAATATAAAATACAACACAATACTATACTAATTGATCAAAAATACATAGACCATAAAAGTGAATAATATATACATATATAGACAACAAAATGTGAAATTTAATGCTAAAAAAATAATAATAATAGATACATATATATAATAATTTCATGAATAAGTGATCAATTGTGCAAATAATACAATATTAATCACTATAGTGATAACCAGTACACATATAAATTATAGTGATAATGATAATACAACATTAATCAATAAAGTGATAACCAATACATATATACAATTATGATACATATAAATATTAATAAAAATAACAATAATTAATAATAACAAAAATAATGAATTATAATAATCAATATATAATAATAAAACAGTAACCAGTGATATCAATAATGATGAAATTATGTTTCAAAACTGATTAATGATGTAATTTGATGTAAGCGTCTTCAGAGGATACTTCATGCAAACAGAATGTACAATATTTCATAAATCCATGGTAGCTAAATCTATAAAATAAAGAAAACATTAAAATTATAAAAAATATATAAAAGAAAGACTCTCATTAAGACCATTTGGGGACACCGTATTAAGGGTCCAAATCCACTTTGATTCCAATTGAGCAAGGCGCTTGCCGACGTTACCTCCCCTAATATTATCAGATAGTTTATCAATCCCCAAGACTTTCAAAAGTGTTGAATCACAGTTGTGATATAATTTGAAATGTCTGGGGATAGTTTTAAGGGAGGAAACGTCTTCAATCTCCCTGGCTGCTCGGATACCCAACACATGTTCTCTTGTTCTGACCTTCAATTGTCTAGTCGTGAGTCCGATATAGATCAGTGAACAAGGGCACGTCGCATAGTATATAACAGAAGATGATGTGCATGTAATATTATGTTTAATGCTGAACTCCTGTGATTGGTCAGAATTGTGAAAGCTGTGTCCTTTACTCACATTAGGGCACGCTACGCACGAACCACATGGTCTGCATCCATGATTACGCTTAATAGGTGCAATAAGATTGGTAGTAGGTTTGGTATCATAATGACTTTTAACCAATTTATTATGTTCTTTATTAATTTGCTTGAATTTGCTTTGTCAAAAATTTTTTTTACTTTTAGCGGGTCCTTCTTCCTACAGGTCCAGGGAACAGCGATGGGAGCTTCTTTTGCTCCGTCGTATGCCAACCTGTTCCTTGGACTTTGGGAGAGGGAGCTGTTCTTTTCTGGTGATTTTGGAGGCATAGAACATGTTAATTTGTGGACTCGTTATATTGACAATGTCTTTTTGATATGGCAGGATGCTTCTGATACTTTGTCAGAATTCATCAATAGGTTAAATTCTAACAACATTAACATGCACTTTACCTTCAATCATCATATTCACCCTATTGATTTTTTGGATGTTAGTATTATGAAGGATTCTGATGATTGCCTTCAAAAGATCTTTTTAGGAAGAACACAGCAGTCAACTCGTTAGTTCATGCGTCATCATCACATCCTAGGTCACTAATCAACTCCATCCCGATAGGACAATTTTTAAGATTGCGACGCATATGCTCAAATGATAGTGATTTTTTCAAACAGGCTGAGTTATTGAAAAATAGGTTTCTGGAACGTGGTTATAGCCACAGGTCCATTAAAAGAGCGTTTAATAGGGCCAAACACACTACCCGTCATAATGCCCTATACACAAATCAAACACCAACACAATCTGAAGTGGTTCGCTTTATCACTCAGTTCAATGGTCAGAGTGACCGGGTCAGATTTTGTCTGAATAAACATTGACAAATTCTAAAGACCGATCCGATCATATCTAAATTTATAGGAGATAGACCACAAATTACCTTTAGAAGATCATTGAATTTGAGTGATAGATTGGTTAAAAGTCATTATGATACCAAACCTACTACCAATCTTATTGCACCTATTAAGCATAATCATGGATGCAGACCATGTGGTTCGTGCGTAGCGTGCCCTAATGTGAGTAAAGGACACAGCTTTCACAATTCTGACCAATCACAGGAGTTCAGCATTAAACATAATATTACATGCACATCATCTTCTGTTATATACTATGCGACGTGCCCTTGTTCACTGATCTATATCGGACTCACGACTAGACAATTGAAGGTCAGAACAAGAGAACATGTGTTGGGTATCCGAGCAGCCAGGGAGATTGAAGACGTTTCCTCCCTTAAAACTATCCCCAGACATTTTAAATTATATCACAACTGTGATTCAACACTTTTGAAAGTCTTGGGGATTGATAAACTATCTGATAATATTAGGGGAGGTAACGTCGGCAAGCGCCTTGCTCAATTGGAATCAAAGTGGATTTGGACCCTTAATACGGTGTCCCCAAATGGTCTTAATGAGAGTCTTTCTTTTATATATTTTTTATAATTTTAATGTTTTCTTTTTTTATAGATTTAGCTACCATGGATTTATGAAATATTGTACATTCTGTTTGCATGAAGTATCCTCTGAAGACGCTTACATCAAATTACATCATTAATCAGTTTTGAAACATAATTTCATCATTATTGATATCACTGGTTACTGTTTTATTATTATATATTGATTATTATAATTCATTATTTTTGTTATTATTAATTATTGTTATTTTTATTAATATTTATATGTATCATAATTGTATATATGTATTGGTTATCACTTTATTAATTAATGTTGTATTATCATTATCACTATAATTTATATGTGTACTGGTTATCACTATAGTGATTAATATTGTATTATTTGCACAATTGATCACTTATTCATGAAATTATTATATATATGTATCTATTATTATTATTTTTTTATCATTAAATTTCACATTTTGTTGTCTATATATGTATATATTATTCACTTTTATGGTCTATGTATTTTTGATCAATTAGTATAGTATTGTGTTGTATTTTATATTATATATTTATATGTACCTATATACTGTGTATTTTTATGAATTAATTATTATTAACTGTATGTGTTTAATTTATTTTTGCAATTATTGATTCAATACTTCGTTGTCCCTTATATTATTTGTATTTATCGTCTTCATCATAAACGCTATCAGGCTATGTTAGTTTTGCCTGTTTCGTGCATTTCATCGAGACTGGGTGGTGCGCATGCACGTCCTTGTGTGCTGGTCGTCCGTGGCGACGGCGTCTTTACGTCATCAGCATGCCGGGCTTCACCCGGCAGTGTTTGGTCACGTGACGCCTGTTGCAGCCGAGCTTCCGGTTCACGTCGGGCGCGCATGCGCCGTTTTCACCCGGCACTTAATCAAATCCACTATAAATGGTCTATGATCTATGGTTAGCCCACCCCCCTGACGAAGGACTATATACCGAAACGCGTGTCGGGGCGCGTGGTGAGAACCCCCTTGTGCCAATTTATGCTCCCAGGTAACTTTTTTGATTTTATGCTGCCTGCCATTACTTCTATCTGGGTTGGATGTTTCACTGTGCTTCCCTAGTACTCTCACCTGTATCATACTATTTGGCACTGTGTGATTCCCTTGCGGTTTTATTTGCACTATGTTGCTTATTATTTTAGCACCTGCTGTTTAGCGATTGCACATATAATATATTTTATATTTTTTTGGTATATTTCCCATTTTGGGAGTTTTTCTTGGACAGGCAAATTATCTCTTTTTTATTATTTTTACCTGGTCATACAATTGAGCTTCTATTTTCATTGTGCTTTATGCACATGTTTATTTGGGGGTTCTTACCTTTTTATATATATATTTTATATATTTTAACATTAAAATTATCTATGTTATGCTTTGTTATTATTGATGTGTCACTTGTATAATAAAATTTAAGTATTTTGGTACATATTATTCTTGTTGTCATTTTTCTTTACTACCCTGTCTACACTGTGTGGGTGCTTCATTATACTATATCCTTTGGGTTTTTCTTCCTCTTCTGTCAGCCAGGAGAGGAGATGATTCAGTCGGGGGTTTACTGCGAGGCTGTCAGCATTAGCTGCGGTCTCTGCAGTAAACATTAACCCTTTCAGAAGGATTACATCGAGGGACCTGACTGAACATCGGATAGGTAAGAATAATGTTGCTTTTGTTATTTTATTTTTATTACAGGTGAACAAGGGCTTCGCAAGGAGTGGCATTAAAATAAAATATGGTCAAAAACTGTTTATTTCATTAAAATGATTTTTAATTAAAGTGTGTGTGTTTTATTTTATTTCATACAATAGGATTAATAATTGATAGTTGTCTAATTGACAGCTCTCAATTATTAACCTGGCTCTTAAAGTCACCTTTCAATAGCAAGGTGGCTTTAACCCCTTATTAACCCATTCGCCACCGCTACAGGGCAATGGGAATAGACGGGCAAAGTGCCAGATAGGGCGAATCTAATTATAGATTTGCCTTTTCTGGGGTGTCTGGGGGCAGATGTTAGTAGCCGGGGGGGGGGCAAAAATAATGGTCCCTCTCTGGGCTATTATTATCTGCCCCCACTCGCTGGCTTTGTCTGGTTGAGAAAATAGGGCTGGAGCCCACGCATTTTTTTTCAACAATTTTACACCTCATATATATATATACATGTCATTGAATTTGTGACACATATATATATATATATATATATATATATATATATTTATATTTATAGTACATACACTTCTCCATAGTATAATAGCCGCTAATTCAATTGCCGGCTTTTGTGAAAATACAGAACCCGACATGAAATGACACATGGTTTACATAGAGTTAACCATGTCATTTCATGTAGTTTGATATATTCTTTTCACTAACAATTACATGAGTGTATGTGTGCAAAATTTGACACATGTAGGTGTTAATTAAAGGTGTAAATTTGTAGCAAAAAATGCGTTTTTTTTTACAACGAATTTACACCTTTAATTAACGCCTACATGTGTCAAATTTTGCACATATACACTCATGTAATTGTTTATGAAAACCATATATCAAACTACATGAAATGACATGGTTAACTCTATGTAAACCATGTGTCATTTCATGTCGGGTGGTTCTGTATTTTCACAAAAGCCGGCATTACCCGGCAATTGAATCAGAGGCTATTTTACTATGTAGAAGTGTATGAACTATAAATATATGTATACATATAAGTCACAATGACATGTATATATATATATATTTGTATTCTATGTGTGTATATCTAGTGTTTACAAGGAAAGAAAGAGGTTTTTTTAGTTCCGATATTTCTGTCCCATTGACTTGCATTGGGTTTCTGGTATCGGATCGGCGATACCCGATACTTTTTGAGTATCGGGCTGATCCAATCCGATCCGATATTTTAGGATATCGGGCAGTATCGCTCAACACTACTAATAACTAATACCATATAACCCAGTAATGACTGCAACAATGCCAGTAACACAGTCCAACAATGGGGCTCTGCAGCCACGGATGTTGGCGCGCTTGCAGAAGCCGCTGGTGCATGTAATGAAAAAGGAAAAAAATCCCATCAGGAACAGTTCTCTTTGTAACTCTTCAACAGTGGAAACACAAGTCCAAGCAATCGCTACTCACTTCTTGTTGTAGCGGGTTTGGGGGTCACACAGACATCCTGCTTAGGGCTGCAGGGTCCAGATGCTGGAGGCACAATTGAAGGATTGTAGACTCGTTCCCTTATTCTTGATGAGGTACATTAATATTGTGTAGGGTACAACTGAGGATATAGAAACGTTTTTCATCAGTTATGCATCAATTATCTAAACCTACATTTCACATAAAAATTTATCCATAATTTATTTGATTCCTTTGACTATTAAACATGACCAATGTGGTATGTTACAAAATGATGTTTTTTGAAAGGATACATTAGTAAACTCAGTTCTCTACGCATCATCACATTCAGTAATTGGGGACCTGTGGTTGTTCAGATCTGTCGGAATCGGCAGAATAATTTTAAAAACGTTTGGTTCGGGTACCAGAACGGTACCAAAACTCGAACCGGAACCCAGACTCCATTTAAATGAATGGGGGGCCCAAACATTCTGTGCTTCCCACACTGTTATTTGTGTGACATCGTGAGTAACACATGCTCTGATTGACGGTAAGTACAATACCACCGCTCAGAGCACTGCAGTTCCCACGCTGTCACACAGATGACAACGTGTGAGCCAGCAGCAGTGACCAGCTTTAAAAAGTTTACTGACTGTCACAGATGTTGGATGATGAGAGTACTACTCTCTTCATCGTACATCTGGTCTCACTATGTACTCCAGTCACCTTTGACATTAGCGCTCAGCACTGATGCTGAGTTCTCATGCTCAGCTCAGTTTTTCCTGGATTCTTGGCTGAGCACTCGCATCATGCCACCAATCAGCCATGCAACCTAGATGTAGCAGAGTTGGAGCATGTTGTGGGACAAATGGATGATCGTGGGACATGTGATAAATATGTTGTTTTATATTTTTAATGTTGCAGTAAAAAATTGGAGAAAGAGGGTGGTAAGTGTTTCTTTCAAATAAAGAAATCTGTGTTTTATTTTAATGAAAGGACTTTACTCTGTGTGTGTTTTTATTACATTTGACTATGCAGTTAGTAATGCGGTGTGTCCTAGACGCTTCTCCATTACAAAGCTGTGGGCTTTATGTCAGCTGACATTATAAAGCTGACATCAACCCCTCTATTATTGATAACCAGTCAATACAAAGCTGATCGATGGGGGCTGCAGCCTGCAGCTGTCAGCTTTAACTGCCCTGGTTAGCACAAATACAGCAGACAGTCATTTTTTATTTACACAGTGTCCCCCAGTCAATCACAGCTATGCCAATAATTCTCATGGCTGTGATTGAGTCGGAAATGCCCCACCAGTAATGCTTGCTTAATGGCTGCTCTGCAACCTTTCATTAAACTTTGCTCGGGCTGTTGAAACTGGACAGTGAAACGGACTTCCTGGAGAAGTCCATGTTCGGGGTCCATGCACCGAAATTAAGTACAGAGGGTAGAATGAGGGGCACTCTGTTTAGAGTTCAGAGTTGCCAGTGAAGTGGGATGGGGTTCCCCATAGATAAGTAGTAATCAAGCACTGCACACTCGATGAACATTTTCAGAAAGTTTATTTCACATATAGTGAATGAGAAAGTAGCTTTGATATTTAACCTGAAGACCTACCTCTTCTGACAAGCCTACAACCTGCAGTAACCACAGATCCACCAAACCGCTGCACGACCAGCTCTACCCTCACCTACTGTATCCTCACCCATCCCTTGTAGATTGTGAGCCCTCATGGGCAGGGTACTCTCTCCTCCTGTACCAGTCGTAACTTGTATTGTCTAAGATTACTGTACTTGTATTTATTATGTATACCCCACCTCACATGTAAAGCGCCATGGATTAAATGGTGCTTTAATAATAAATAATAATAATAATAATAATAATATGGAAAAGGTGCAGGAAAAAATCAAAAGTAGAAAGTGACAAAAATAACATTTCGACCCTGCCAGGGTCTTATTCATATATTTGCTGTGGAAAAAAGGGAACATGAAATGAAATACTAATTCTATACATAAAAAAATGATTCACAAACCAGAGCAGTGCAAAAAAACATGAAAAGCAAATCAATTTAAAGCGAGAAAAAAAAATTAGAGAAGGGGAAAAATATATACATTATATTACAAAGGAAATAATATTAAAAACAAAAAGACAAGAGTATACAGGCATATTTCATTTGATAAATACCATAGGTTCAGATAGGAGCCAATACTGTACATATGTATATTCAAATGAGTGTTCAGGGGTGCTTGTTATGATAGAGGCATTTACACAAGAAGAGGCCAATGTTGTAGACAATATGATAAGGTTAAAAACCGCAACACATTTAGATTCAATGTTGTGTGGATAAATACCCATAAAGTAAAAAAAATTGTATTTTCTCTTGATTGAGGTGCTTTACTTGAGAACAGGTCATGGGGATTAAAATATGGAGAGACGGTCAGAGAAGATGAAAGTAGCCAGTACCAGGTATATGGGAATCGCAGTGAAGTGTCAATGTAGGCAGAGAAACTCTGCAGGGGTTATCTCATTTGGTGTGTGGGTCCTGGCGCTCCTGCGCCTTCATCATATGCCGTGTCCCTCATTGCGCCAAGACATTAAGTGGACGGCACGACGTGAACTTTACTCTTCGGGGTTGCTCATCCTTAATCACATCCCCAAGAAGTTATTAATTCTTTGTCCATCAGACAAAGTTTGAGAACACATCTTATTTGCTCATCTAATATTGATTTTGAGGACTGAGCAATAGGTCTGAAAACAAGACTAAAATTGTGGCTGTAGCCACAGATATACAAAAAAGCACACACAATAGCGCTAGAAACACCAAGCAACAATATCTTATCCATTCATCAAAACTCCAACCTGCCAATATGAAAGTAAGAATGATCACCTGACACCATTTTATATTAGAATTTAAGGAAATATCACAAGAATAATTATTGGTCGATGTTCGATGTTATAGGCAGACCTGGTATTGAAACAATAATTACCACTTAAACTATTTGTCTCAGTTTAATATATCCAAAATTTTAGAGAATTTTGGTAAAGCATCACTATGAAAAAAATTATCAAACCTCACTGTGTTTTTCTAAATCTCAATGTTCAAAATGTAGATGTACTGTTGGCGGCAAGTGTGTAGCCTCCCCCAATATTGAGCAGTCCAATGAGTTCTATTCGTCTGATGGGAAGAAAAATATTTGATCACTCAATCCATGACATGTTCTATACACACTGCTATTTATTATGCTACTTGTCTATGTTGCAAAATGAAGATATAACTTACCCCACATACACTATAAATTAGAGTTAGAGAACATGTTAGAGGCATCATAGCTACAAAAAAGGAGAATAATAGTGCCCAATTAAGGCTGCTTTCACACTTGCGTTTGAGCAACCTGCGCCTGTCTGCGCACGGGCACCTCTAAGCTCCGCCCTCGGCCACGCCTCCTCCCTGCGGCTCCGCCTATGGGCGCATGACGCTGCAAGCGACCTGCGTACCCTATCTTTAGCATTGGGTACGCATGCCGTGCGCAGGTATGCATTTGGCGGCGCATGCGTCCTTTTGACTGGTGCGGCGAGCGCACAAAAAAGCAACATGCAACATTTTGGTGCACTCGGCGCACCGTCAAAAGGACGCATGCGCCGCCAAATGCATACCTGCGCACGGCCTGCGTACCCAATGATAAAGATAGGATACGCAGGTTGCATGCGGCATCATGCGCCCATAGGCGGAGCCACGGGGAGAGGTGCGGCCGGGGGCGGAGCTTAGCGGCGGCCGTGCGCAGACAGGCGGGTGCTCAAACGCAAGTGTGAAAGCAACCTAAGATCTGTTTCCAGACATTTTAAACTTAATCATCAATGTGATCCCTCTGGACTTAGGGTAAAAGGCAAAGACAAGATCCCTACTTAGTATCCATGGGAGTAAGGTTGGTCACATAAAGAGAAATGGATCTAGATCTTATAAACAATGTAACCACAGGGTCTTAATGAGACCATCATTTTTGTTCAGTTTCTCTGATTCGTGTCTCCTTTTTTAATCATACCTATTTTCCTCAGTTTCCTTCCCATTTTATGTTATGTTTTTATCCATATCTGTTTTTTTTATAGTTCGCATCCTCCCTCTGTATCTATTAGGCCGGTGTCACACTTGCGTGTGTAATGGGAGAAACTTGCGCGAGTCTCTCGCATCAACACCCGGCACTGTCGCCGCCACTCGGACCGGAGCGTGTGGCTTCATGTATTTCTATGCAGCCACACACTCCGGTCCAAGTGCTAGCGGCAGTGCCGGGTGTTGATGCGAGAGATTCGCGCGAGTTTCTCCCATTACACACGCAAGTGTGACACTGACCTCATGAAGATATTTTGTCTCTATCACAACACCTTATGATTGGATGCTATATAAAATATATAGCTTTTTATGCTTTATTCTTTTCTCCACACTCCCCTTCAAAACCTTCCTCCCCTCCCCATTCCAATACCCTCCCAAGTTTTTCCTTATTTTTTAAAACACGTATCTGTATTTTTTAAAATATATAAGGCTTTTTTGTTATAGGCCTTATTTATTGTTCTTACCGTATTTTTCCTATTATAAGACACACTTTTTTCCCCAAAAATTTGGGAGTAAAAATGGGGTTGCATCTTATAATCCAAATGTAGTTTACCGTCTATGGAGGAGCAGGGTCAAAGGAGGCAGAATCACTGCTGCATGTGGTCGGTGGGGGTGGAAGGAATGGTGTGATGCTGCATGCCCTGGGCTGGGAGGAGGGGATTTCGTGGCGGGGCTGAGGGCCCTGTGCTTTCATAAAATGTCAGCTGTAAGCATAATCCCCTTCCCATTGATTTCCCTGTGTGGGCTTCATGAAAATGACAGCCGGAGGCAGCACATGGTCAGATTGAGAACTCGGGAGATAAGATCTCGGCTCCCAAGATCTCAATCTACACGTGCGCTGCCTCCAGCAGCCATTTTCCCAGAGCCCACCCACTGTAGAGAAATTAATGGGAAGGGAACTCCATTCACTGCCAACATTTTATGAAAGCTCAGGGCCCTTTAGCATAGCATTATCGCCCTATTCCTGATGCCACTGCCGGCCTGCTGTAGCAGAAGCCCTGCCTCCTGGGACCCTACTCCACCACAGCTAACCCCCTCACTGGTAATCTACAATAAAGTCGAACTATAAGACGCACCCAATTGGTCTGGTGCGTGTTGTGGTCCGCAAAATATGATACTTTTGTCTTAAATATTATTTTTTGTTTTTCCATATTAACACTTCCTTCTATCAACTTCTTTGATGATATTTTTCTTGCTCTTTTATCTTTTTCCCTTTTGTATTTTACTGGAACTGTGCACTTTATTTAGGCATTTTAGATTTTATATGTGTGTTCATATACTGCACCATTTTCTATATAAATGTTTGTGTAATATAATATATTTTAGGTTACATCCATTTTATGGAGTGTTTTTGGCACACATACTATGGTTTTTGTTGCATTTTATATTTTCTCCAATCATATTTGCTTTCATTAATTTTTCACTTCCACCCAATGGTGCATATGCATGGTGTCAGAGTGGGAGGCTTCATCCCTATTCATGTCTCAGCTGATCGGCATTCCAGCTTCACGTGAACTGACTTTTGCTCACATGATTTTCAGTGGATGATGACTTGGCTTTCATACACTTAAGAAGTGTCGTTGAATACTTTAGGCTAGCCACTTGTTCTAATGACCAAACCTGCAAATTAATGCATGAATAATATACTCTGCTAATTTACAAATATATTTATATTGACTTATACTTGCACACATAGCCTACTAGCCTCTATTACTTTATATGTTCCTTGTACTTTCTTGTTATTCTGCAGTATTATGGTGCTACCTGTTGGTTGATTCACCTTTTAATCAGATCTTTTAATTTTTCTCTACATACTCAATAATGATGAAACACTTTTCAGTCACCTTTGGTTCAAATGTACACATTATTTTTTAGGCCTACAGGGATGTTGCACCCCTAGTTGCCATATTTTCAGAAAAGTGGTATATGTTGAGTTTTTCCAGCTGCAGATTTTTCTAGTCTATGTATTTAAAGAAATGAACTGTGATACATACTGGTGTGCATGCAGCATTTAAGCGCATGTTCACACTGGCCACTGAACAGAACAAAATAAAAACAGAAGCACAAGTAAATACCTTGCAATAAATAAATAAATTGCAATAGGCAATGAAAATAATACAGGAAACTTAGCTAACATAATTTTGATCCAAAAATTTTAAAATCCATCCCACCACGTCACGGTGACCCCAGTTGGGACAGTCCTAACTCTAATATTTAAACCTTACCATTGTTAAGTGACATGCATGTGAAAGACTGAGAAAGACTGAGCCCATCAAGCAGACACACAGCCATGGGGAACCATATGATTATAATGTCCAGCTCAAAGAAAAGGCAGGCCACACCTTTATATGCAGAGTGTGCAAGCAAACTGAAAAAGCCTAAAAAATGAACATGCGCTTATATACTGCATGCACACTAGTTTGTATCCCAGTTAATTTCTTTAGGTTTTTTCTGTCTGTTAGCACCCTGTGCATATAAAGGTTCTGACCTGCCTTTTCTTTGAGCTGAACTTTCTATTCATGTTGTTCCACATGGCTGTGTGTCTAATAGCTGGGCTCAGTTCTTTTCAGCCCTTATGCACATGCATGTCACTTGACAAACAGTAAGCAATTAATATTAGTGTTAAGACCATCCTAACTTTGGTCACTGTGATGTGGTGGAATGGATCTTGCATTTTTTGGATAAAAATTATGTTAAATAAGTATCCTATATTATTTTCATGCACTGTTGCAATTTCTTTTTTCACTTATTATGTTTCTGTTGTTGTATTTTTATAGTCTACATATTTGTTGAGTTTTATTCATTCATTCATTGATGGATGGAGGATCTGATTGAAGTGGAATTAATAATTTAGCAGACGTAAGGAGATGAGTCAAAAGAGTCGCTTTGGATGGCCTATAGAAAGTACATGGGAATAATAGAATATCCATTTCTCAAATAAAGTTAGATTTTAATACACCGATTTTAATAAGGATCTGTGTTATGAATGTGCTAGAGATGGTTTCTGAGCAGAGACTCCCTCTGGTGGTTACAGACAGTACTGAACCTTTCAGCGAGGAATGGCAATCTGGGATCGCTGACTGGTCTGATATAAGGGAGGTTCCCTCCCATGATGGTTGCCGGTGATCAATTGTTCTTGTCTCAGTTGTGGTTCCTGGTTCATTTGGAAGTTTGCTGAGTCTTGCCTGCATCTTCTGCTTTCAGATAAGATATTTTCTGCTTTTATTTTTGTGCTTGCTTTTTGCATAGTTCTCTGCACTTTTGTGGAGGTCAGCCAGGTCCCCTTCTGGGGCCTGTGCTTCTCTCAGTTTATCTGTAGCCACTGTTATTTGTTCATTTGTTTTTTTCCTGTTTTCTCAGTGGCTGCGGCTTTGTTTTGTTACACCAGAGTTCTGATTTAGGTGGTGAGATCGTGTGATCTCAGGTGTTTTTGCAATCAGAAGAGTTGGTATTTTTTAGTTTTTTTTTGGATTACAGTAAGAATCCTTTCCTGTACTTTTCTGTCTAGACAGATTGGGCCCCAGCGTTTGCTCTTTCTATTTTCTGTCTGTGTCCGTGCTTCTTCTTGTCTAACCGCCATTACATGTTTGGGGTCTTCCTATTTTCTTTGGGGATCTGCTCCGGGGCAGATAGCTTTCCTCTTTCTGCCTTTAGGTGTAGTTATCTCTCAGGCTGTGACGAGGCGTCTAGGATCAACGTAGGAACGCTCCACGGCTACCTCTAGTTGTGAGGTTAGTTCAGGTTACTGCAATCCAATAGGTTCCAGCCTCTCTGGTGTATTGCCATTTTTGTTTTTTCTCCTCAGCTACCTAAACATAACAGTATCACCGGCCTTACTGAAAATTATATGGGACTCACAGAAGGGAAAAATAGTGTGGAAAGAAAAAAAAAAAGTTGTCAGAGATTTTTTTTTCCTGTTTGTGGCATTTTTTCCCTTTTTTCTCTGGGTGCTGAGGAGGATTTTTTTTCTCTCTCTCAATGGAGCTTGCACAGTTGTCTGGATCAGCTTGCCACTGAGGTTCGGAGTATTGCTACCTATCTTGCTGGGTTGCCGGTTGTGGAACCTAGGATCCCCATGCCAGATTTGTTTTTGGGGGATCGGGCTAAATTTCTGAATTTCAAAAATAACTGTAAGTTGTTTTTTGCCTTAAAGCCTAAGTCCTCAGGGAACGCAGCACAGCAGGTTCAAATTGTCATCTCTCTCCTGCACAGCAAACCTCAGGATTGGGCTTTTTCCCTGACACCTGGGGATCCTGTTTTGAATGATATTGATGTATTTTTTCTGGCTCTGGGGTGTTAGGGTTCGAGTTCCCGCTGCTGCACAAGGGGAGTCTCGAACCCGTCCCACTGCGGTCTCCCATTCATCTCCGGCCGCAGTGGAGCCTGCTCAGCAGAGACGTCAGTCCAGGCATCTTGCCCACTCCTCTACTGTGCAGTGACTTGCTGCTGCCTTTCCTGGATCTGCTATTATAGCCAGTGCTGGAGCAGTCGTCTTTGAGACAAAGTCCTGCGTTTTCCCATCTGAGCATGCCCAGAGTGAGATCTCTCATTGGAGATCAGGGGTCACATGTTCAGGTGCTGCAGTGGCTCCTATTGGTCCGCCAGGAAGGTCATGTAGCTACGTGTGTTTGTAACAGCTTCTCATTGGTCCTTGTTCCTGGAAGGTCCTGTAGCTGTTGCTATAAAAGGGTAGCATGGATGGGCCGCCATGCGCTAATATCAACCATTGTATGCTATGCGCCAGTGTGATCATGCGTATGTGTGGTTAGGGACCCGGCTGAAATAAGCCACTAGAATACCGACTTAATCGGTGAGGAGTTTGGTATGGTAGCTGGCCAGGGTCGGTGTCCTAGATGCCCTAGATTACCGGCGTAACCGGTGAGGAGTTTTGATTGCCGTATTCAGGGTCTGGCGTTCAGACGCCATAGATTGCGGGTGACTCCCGCGAGGACATTAGCACATGTCACGCGTTGTGTACGCTTAGCACTTAACTGTGTACCTGAGAGCCTGACAGGACACAGCACTTTTCCTCAGCGGCCCTGTGACGTAACAGGGTTTGCTTTCGACGCTAAACAGTGCCCTAACGTTTTACTTTGCGGCTCACTGAGGCTAAGTGAGTTCGCACCTATCGCCATATAGCGCTGTGGCATTTCAGTTAGCGGCTCTGGGTATCAACAGAGTTCGCACTTACTGCCACAACGCGCTACGGCATTTATTTTAGCGACTCTGCGGGATAACAGAGTTCGCTACTTTCGCCATTTTACTAGCAGCAGGTTCCGCCTGCACGGTGGACCCCGGGCTGCGAACGCACCTCTCTACCTCATATATTTGGTGCGTTCCGCAGACCCTAACATAATATTAGCGCCAGGGTCTGGCTGGTAAAATGGCGGATGACCAGCGTCTACTACGGGACATCCAGCAGCTGGAGGGTAGGTTCTTGAGTGCACAACCACAGCTGTGGATGTTACCGCAGTCGCTGTTCAGGCTGCTAGCGTGTCTACAGCCAATGTGTCCACTGCCACCTCTGCCCCCACAATATCCCACCTCCCACTTCCAGACAAGTTTGCTGGTGACAGAGTCAGTGCTCTATACAACTCGAGCTTCTGGCTGCACGTTTCCCCACGGATCGGCACAAGTGGGCTTTATAATTTCGCTTCTGTCAGGCAGAGCGTTGGAGTGGGCCACCCCGCTGTGGGAGCGTGACGACAGTGTGGTGCAGAGTGCTCCTCGTTTTCTGGAGGCTCTAAAAAAGGTCTTTTTAGGACCTCAGGTCACCCACGATACGGCGCTACAACTGCTGGCATTGGCACAGGGTTCATCTTTGGTCAGTCTGTTTTCCGTCCAGTTTCGGACTCTGGCCTCAGAGCTAGACTGGTCGGATAAAGTACTCATTCCAGTCTACTGGCGAGGACTGGCTGATCATGTTAAAGATGCTTTGGCTACCGGGGAGATTCCCGCCATACTGGAGAAGCTTATCGCCATATCTACCGCATCGACCTCTGTTTTCACGAGCGAAGGTTGGAGCGGTCCCAGTGTAGGCAGAGGTTCCGGCTGGCTCCCACCTTTGCCAGACCTCTGGAATCTTCCAGCCAGGCGTTCGACTCCCATGAGGCCATGGAGGTTTCTCGAGCGGGACCTAAGTCCCGGGCCGCTCGAGTACCCGTGGTCTGTAACATCTGCCAGCAGTTAGGACACTATGCCAACAAATGTCCACAGCGGTCGGGAAAACGGTCGCGTCTAGTGACCTTGGGAGGAGGTTCACTAGACACTGCGGCATTTTCCACCAAGTTGTCCTTTAAAGGGACAATTACAGTAGGTCCATCCACGCTCTCCGCTGAGCTCTGTGTGGATTCCGGAGCCGAGGGGAATTTCATGTCCTCTGCATTTGCTCTCCGCCACACTATACCTCTGGTGATGCTCGCCCAACCGGTGACTGTGCGAGTAGTGAATGGATCAACTCTGCCCTCCCAAATCACCCACCAGACGATCCCTCTCACTTTATCTATGTCCCCGTCCCATCAGGAGAGTATTTCTTTCCTTGTCCTGCCCGAGGGAATAGACGAGGTGTTGCTGGGAGTACCTTGGCTCCGTTACCACTCTCCCCATATTGAGTGGTCCTCTGGGAGGATACTGGGTTGGGGTGATTCATGTAGAGGCAGGTGTATCAGGGAGTGCGTTCAGGTCACCACCACAGAGATACCCGTAGATCTCACTTCTCTTCCTCAGTGTTATTGGGCATATGCAGACGTTTTCTCCAAGAAGGCGGCGGAGACTCTTCCACCTCATCGCCCCTACGACTGTCCTATTGATCTCTTGCCTGAAGCAGAACCTCCTCGGGGGAGAGTATACCCCCTCTCGCTCCCTGAGACGGAGGCCATGTCCCAGTACATTCAGGAGAATCTGGCAAGAGGGTTCATTAGGAAGTCGGTGTCACCAGCAGGGGCAGGGTTCTTCTTTGTGCAAAAGAAGAACGGAGAATTACGTCCATGCATTGACTACAGGGGTCTTAACGCCATCACCGTCAAGAATAAGTACCCGTTGCCCCTAATCTCTGAGCTCTTTGATAGGCTCCGAGGAGCAAGAGTATTTACCAAGCTTGATCTACGTGGTGCCTATAACCTAATTCGCATCCGTGAGGGGACGAGTGGAAGACAGCTTTTAATACCAGGGATGGGCATTACGACTACCTGGTGATGCCCTTCGGGCTCTGTAATGCTCCCGCTGTTTTCCAAGACTTTGTCAATGATATCTTCCGGGATATGCTCTCCACCTCTGTGGTAGTCTATCTGGATGATATTCTCATCTTTTCACCAGATATAGACTCTCACCGGAGGGATGTCAGCAAAGTCTTCGACCTCTTACGGGCAAACTCCCTCTATGCCAAGCTGGAGAAATGTGTGTTTGAGCAGGAGTCCTTACCTTTTCTGAGCTATATCATCTCTGCCCAGGGATTGGCTATGGATCCTGCCAAACTACAGGCTGTAATGGACTAGCAAGAACCCCATTCTCTTAAAGCGGTGCAGCGCTTTATGGGGTTCATTAATTATTATCGCCAGTTCATTCCCCATTTCTCGACTTTGGTAGCTCCCTTGGTAGCCCTCACAAAGAAGGGAGCAAATCCCAAGTTGTGGTCTGAGGAGGTCTCCAAGGCGTTCTCTTCCATCAAGTCGCATTTTGCCAGTGCTCCCATATTACATCGCCCTGATGTTGATAAACCGTTTGTTTTAGAGGTGGACGCCTCTTCTGTTGGTGCTGGAGCAGTCCTATATCAAAAGGATGCTCAAGGTCGGAAGCATCCCTGCTTCTTCTTTTCTAAGACCTTTACACCAGCAGAGAGGAATTATTCCATCGGGGACAGGGAGTTGCTGGCTATGAAATTGGCATTCTCAGAGTGGAGACATCTTCTGGAGGGAGCTCGTTTTCCCTTCCAAGTCTTCACCGACCACAAGAACTTGGTATATTTGCAAACGGCTCAGCTGCTAAATTCTCGCCAGGCCAGATGGTCCCTATTCTTCTCTCGGTTCCATTTCACCCTCCATTTTCTCTCCGGTGAGAAGAATGTTCGGGCCGACGCTCTCTCTCACTCCTTAGTGTCATCAGAGGAGGAGGATGAGGAGCCTCGGCTTATTGTCCCTGAAGAAAGCCTGAGAACTGTAGCCCCGGTTTCGCTAGAGTCTGTGCCTCCGGGCAAGACTTTTGTGCCCACTAATTTGCGACCGGAGGTACTCTCTTGGGCACACTCGTCCAGGGTGGGTGGACACTTTGGGGCAAAGAGGACAACTGAGCTATTGGCGAGGACATACTGGTGGCCACATATGGTCCGTGAGTCAGGGAGTATGTTCAGGCGTGTGTATCCTGCGCCAGGAACAAGTCCCCTCGACAACGGCCAGCTGGGTTACTTTTTCCTTTGCCGGTGGCAGACAGGCCCTGGGAGATGGTCGGGATGGACTTTGTGGTGGGCTTACCCAAGTCTGGGGGTTGCACTATCATTTGGGTGATCACCGATCACTTCTCCAAAATGATGCACTTAGTGCCGCTACCACGGTTACCTTCCGCACGGGCCTTGGCAGCATATTTATTAGACACATCTTCGTCTACACGGTATGCCAGACAAGATTGTCAGCGATCGAGGTCCCCAATTTGCGTCTCGGTTCTGGAGAGAGTTGTGTCATCTACTCTGCATTGAATTGAACCTCTCCTCTGTATATCATCCCGAGAGAATGGGTTGGTAGAGAGGGCCAACCAGACCTTGGTCACCTACTTGCGATATTTTGTCTCTGCCAGGCAGGATGACTGGGCATCTCTGCTTCCGTGGGCGGAGTTTGCGCTAAACAATGCTGTGGCTGACTCCACCGGACAGACCCCATTCCTCTTAAATTACGGCCAGCATCCGCGGGTACCGGAGTCCATGCCCATTGCTTCCGCTGACTCCAGGGTGGCAGACTGGGCTGTGGAAGCACGGGACATA
Source organism: Oophaga sylvatica (assembly GCA_033576555.1). Classification (NCBI taxonomy): domain Eukaryota; kingdom Metazoa; phylum Chordata; class Amphibia; order Anura; family Dendrobatidae; genus Oophaga; species Oophaga sylvatica. The sequence continues at coordinate 51,144,513 of JARQOD010000004.1, read as the reverse complement.
TGGGACCGCACCCAGGATGCCATTCAGGCTTCCAAGGAAAGGATGAGGTCTTCTGCCGATGCTCATCGGCGTCCCGCTCCGACATTTTACCTGGCGACCTAGTGTGGCTCTCCGCCCGAAACATCAGGCTACGGGTGGAATCCACTAAATTGGCACCCCGCTATTTGGGTCCCTTCAAGGTTCTCGAGCAGGTGAACCCTGTGGTTTACAGTTTGGCCCTTCCGCCTCGCCTTGGTATCTCCGACACCTTCCATGTATCCCTCCTAAAACCCGTGGTCATCTCCGGTTGCCTGAGTCATCTGCCGGGACGTCGGGTTCGTCTTCGGATGACTACGAGGTGAATGCCATTGTTGGGTGCAAGGTGGTACGAGGCAAAAAATTTTATTTTGGTGGATTGGGGTTATGGGCCTGAGGATAGGTCCTGGGAGCCTGCCGAGCATGTTCACGCTCTGCAGCTCTTCGCTGCCTTTGAACGCAGCGAGGCCCAGAGAAGGGGGGCCCTAGGAGGGGGGGTAATGTTAGGGTTCGAGTTCCCGCTGCTGCACAAGGGGAGTCTCGAACCCGTCCCGCTGCGGTCTCCCATTCATCTCCGGCCGCAGTGGAGCCTGCTCAGCAGAGACGTCAGTCCAGGCGTCTTGCCCACTCCTCTACTGTGCAGTGACTTGCTGCTGCCTTTCCTGGATCTGCTATTATAGCCAGTGCTGGAGCAGTCGTCTTTGAGACAAAGTCCTGCGTTTTCCCATCTGAGCATGCCCAGAGTGAGATCTCTCATTGGAGATCAGGGGTCACATGTTCAGGTGCTGCAGCGGCTCCTATTGGTCCGCCAGGAAGGTCATGTAGCTACGTGTGTTTGTAACAGCTCCTCATTGGTCCTTGTTCCTGGAAGGTCCTGTAGCTGTTGCTATAAAAGGGTAGCATGGCTGGGCCGCCATGCGCTAATATCAACCATTGTATGCTATGCGCCAGTGTGATCATGCGTATGTGTGGTTAGGGACCCGGCTGAAATAAGCCACTAGAATACCGACTTAATCGGTGAGGAGTTTGGTATGGTAGCTGGCCAGGGTCGGTGTCCTAGATGCCCTAGATTACCGGCGTAACCGGTGAGGAGTTTTGATTGCCGTATTCAGGGTCTGGCGTTCAGACGCCATAGATTGCGGGTGACTCCCGCGAGGACATTAGCACATGATCACACGTTGTGTACGCTTAGCACTTAACTGTGTACCTGAGAGCCTGACAGGACACAGCACTTTTCCTCAGCGGCACTGTGACGTAACAGGGTTTGCTTTCGACGCTAGACAGCGCCCTAGCGTTTTACTTTGCGGCTCACTGAGGCTAAGTGAGTTCGCACCTATCGCCATATAGCGCTGTGGCATTTCCGTTAGCGGCTCTGGGTATTAACAGAGTTCGCACTTACTGCCACAACGCGCTACAGCGTTTATTTTAGCGACTCTGCGGGATAACAGAGTTCGCTACTTTCGCCATTTTACTAGCAGCAGGTTCCGCCTGCACGGTGGACCCCGGGCTGCGAACGCACCTCTCTACCTCATATATTTGGTGCGTTCCGCAGACCCTAACATAATATTAGCGCCAGGGTCTGGCTGGTAAAATGGCGGATGACCAGCGTCTACTACGGGACATCCAGCAGCTGGAGGGTAGGTTCTTGAGTGCACAACCACAGCTGTGGATGTTACCGCAGTCGCTGTTCAGGCTGCTAGCGTGCCTGCAGCCAGTGTGTCCACTGCCACCTCTGCCCCCACAATATCCCACCTCCCGCTTCCAGACAAGTTTGCTGGTGACAGCAAGCAATGTCGGGGATTCGTGAGTCAGTGCTCTATACAACTCGAGCTTCTGGCTGCACGTTTCCCCACGGATCGGGCACAAGTGGGCTTTATAATTTCGCTTCTGTCAGGCAGAGCGTTGGAGTGGGCCACCCCGCTGTGGGAGCGTGACGACAGTGTGGTGCGGAGTGCTCCTCGTTTCTGGAGGCTCTAAAAAATGTCTTTTTAGGACCTCAGGTCACCCAGATACGGCGCTACAACTGCTGGCATTGGCACAGGGTTCGTCTTTGGTCAGTCTGTTTTCCGTCCAGTTTCGGACTCTGGCCTCAGAGCTAGACTGGTCGGATAAAGTACTCATTCCAGTCTACTGGCGAGGACTGGCTGATCATGTTAAAGATGCTTTGGCTACCAGGGAGATTCCCGCCACACTGGAGAAGCTTATCGCCATATCTACCCGCATCGACCTCTGTTTTCACGAGCGAAGGTTGGAGCGGTCCCAGTGTAGGCAGAGGTTCCGGCTGGCTCCCACCTTGCCAGACCTCTGGAATCTTCCAGCCAGGCGTTCGACTCCCATGAGGCCATGGAGGTTTCTCGAGCGGGACCTAAGTCCCGGGCCGCTCGAGTACCCGTGGTCTGTAACATCTGCCAGCAGTTAGGACACTATGCCAACAAATGTCCACAGCGGTCGGGAAAACGGTCGCGTCTAGTGACCTTGGGAGGAGGTTCACTAGACACTGCGGCATTTTCCACCAAGTTGTCCTTTAAAGGGACAATTACAGTAGGTCCATCCACGCTCTCCGCTGAGCTCTGTGTGGATTCCGGAGCCGAGGGGAATTTCATGTCCTCTGCATTTGCTCTCCGCCACACTATACCTCTGGTGATGCTCGCCCAACCGGTGACTGTGCGAGTAGTGAATGGATCAACTCTGCCCTCCCAAATCACCCACCAGACGATCCCTCTCACTTTATCTATGTCCCCGTCCCATCAGGAGAGTATTTATTTTCTTGTCCTGCCCGAGGGAATAGACGAGGTGTTGCTGGGAGTACCTTGGCTCCGTTACCACTCTCCCCATATTGAGTGGTCCTCTGGGAGGATACTGGGTTGGGGTGATTCATGTAGAGGCAGGTGTATCAGGGAGTGCGTTCAGGTCACCACCACAGAGATACCCGTAGATCTCACTTCTCTTCCTCAGTGTTATTGGGCATATGCAGACGTTTTCTCCAAGAAGGCGGCGGAGACTCTTCCACCTCATCGCCCCTACGACTGTCCTATTGATCTCTTGCCTGAAGCAGAACCTCCTCGGGGGAGAGTATACCCCCTCTCGCTCCCTGAGACGGAGGCCATGTCCCAGTACATTCAGGAGAATCTGGCAAGAGGGTTCATTAGGAAGTCGGTGTCACCAGCAGGGGCAGGGTTCTTCTTTGTGCAAAAGAAGAACGGAGAATTACGTCCATGCATTGACTACAGGGGTCTTAACGCCATCACCGTCAAGAATAAGTACCCGTTGCCCCTAATCTCTGAGCTCTTTGATAGGCTCCGAGGAGCAAGAGTATTTACCAAGCTTGATCTACGTGGTGCCTATAACCTAATTCGCATCCGTGAGGGGGACGAGTGGAAGACAGCTTTTAATACCAGGGATGGGCATTACGAATACTAGCAGCAGGTTCCGCCTGCACGGTGGACCCCGGGCTGCGAACGCACCTCTCTACCTCATATATTTGGTGCGTTCCGCAGACCCTAACACTGGGGTTATTGTACGATGAACCTAATGTCACTGATCAAGCTGAAAAAACATTGTTGCCATTAAATCAGGGTCTTGAAGATGCTGAGTTGTACTGTCAGAAATTCCGAAAGTGGGCAGTCCTGACCAAATGTAATGATGATGCTTTGGCAGCCCTTTTTTGGAAGGGGCTGTCAGAGAATGTAAAGGATGGTATGGTGGGATTCCCTGCTCCCTCTGGTTTCAATGATTCTATGTCATTGGCTATTCAAATTGACAGATGTGTGCGTGAGCGCAGAGGTATGCGTGGGATAGTGTTGCCTTGTGAGCCAGCTTCTGAGCCCATGCAGTGTGATGGAGTGACTTCTGGGGCACAGCGTCATGAGTTTCAAAAGCACAATGGGTTATGTTTCTACTGTGGTGACGCTTCTCATGCTATTTCAGTCTGCCCTAAGCAGGGAAGACGTTTTGCACGCTCAGTTGTCTTGGGTAGTGTCAGACTAAATTTCTGTTGACTGTTACCCTGATTTGCTCCCTGTCCACATTTTCTGCTCAGGATTTTGTTGATTCAGGAGCAGCTATTAACCTGATGGATTTTGACTTTGTCCAAACGTTGTGGGTTTCCCATGATACCCCTGCGAAAGTCTATTCCCCTACTAGGCATTGATTCTACCCCTTTGGCAGAGAATAAACCCCGTTTTCTATTCAGGTGATAATGAGGGTTGAACCAGATCATCAGGAGAGTTGCAAATTTCTGGTGCTGCATAATCTGCATGACATTATTGTACTAGGTTTCCCTTGGTTACAGTCTAATAATCCTGTTTTGGATTGGAAATCTGTGTCTGTGACCAGTTGGGGCTGCCAATGTGTTAATGCTGACACTCCTGTTTTTTCTGCCTCTCCCCAATCTCAGGATGTTCCTGACTTTTTGACTGATTTTTCGGATGTGTTTAGTGAAAGTAAATCGCATCCTTGCCCCCTCACAGGAGCTATGATTGCGCTATTGAATTAGTGCCTGGTGGTAAATTCCCTAAAGGTCGCCTTTTTAACTTGTCTGTACCTGAACAAGATGCTATGCGATCTTATATCAAGGATTCATTGGAGAAGGGTCATATCAGACCATCCTCTTCACCCTTGGGCGCCGGTTTTTCTTTGTAGCCAAAAAGGAAGGTTCATTGAGGCCGTGTATTGATTATCGTCTCTTGAATAAGATCACTGTGAAGTATCAATATCCGTTACCCTTGATTTCTGACCTGTTTTCCAGGTGAAAAGTGCTAGTTGGTTTACCAAGCTTGACCTCAGGGGAGCATATAACCTTATTTGCATTAAGCATGGGGATGAATGGAAGACGGCGTTTAATACCTCAGAGGGGCATTTTGAGTACCTAGTGATGCTCTTTGGGCTCACTAATGCTCCTTCCGTCTTCCAATCCTTCATGAATTATATTTTCAGAGATTTTGTGGATAAAATTCTGATTGTTTATTTGGATGATATCTTGATTTTTTCCAATGACTGGGACTCTCATGTGAAAAATGTTCGGACTGTGTTCCAGATTTTGAGAGAGAATGCTCTGTATGTGAAGGGATCAAAGTGTCTTTTTGGCGTACAAAAGGTCTAATTTCTGGGATTCATTTTGTCTCCGTCTGTTATTGAAATGGACCCGGTCAAGGTTCAGGCCATCTGTGATTGGGTCCAACCTACTTCATTAAAGGCTTTTCAGAGATTTTTGGGTTTTGCCAATTTTTATCGTAAATTTATTGGTAATTTCTCCGGTATTGTTAAACCATTGACTGATTTTACCAAAAAGGGTTCTGATGTGGTGAATTGGCCTCCTGAGGCAGTTTCTGCATTTCAGGAACTTAAGCAGAGATTCACTTCTGCTCCTGTTCTACCGCAGCCTGATGTTTCTCTACTGTTTCAGGTGGAGGTTGATGCCTTTGAAATTGGGACAAGTGCCGTTTTGTCCCAAAGAGTTCCAGAGACCTCTAAGAGTAACCCTTTTGCCTTTTTCTCTCGAAAATTTTCTCCAACTGAACGTAATTATGACATGGGTAATCGAGAGTTATTGTCCATGAAGTGGGCCTTTGAAGAGTGGAGACATTGGCTGGAAGGAGCCAAACATCAGGTAGTGGTCCTCACGGACCATAAGAACCTGGTTTATCTCGAATCAGCCAAGCAAATTAATCCTACACAGGCCAGGTGGGCCTTGTTTTTCACACGTTTTAATTTTGTGGTTTCTTTTCTTCCTGGCACTAAGAATGTTAAGGCGTATGCCCTCTCGAGGAGTTTCTTTGCGGATTCTCCTGAGTTATCTGATCCTACTGTTATTTTGAAAGAGGGTGTAGTTCTTTCCGCCATCTTGCCCAATTTGAGACTGGCTCTGGAAGGGTGTCAGGAGGATAAAACTGAGCACTGCCCTATTGGGAAATTGTTTGTCCCAGACGAGTGGAAGAAGAGTGTGATGTCTGAGATTCATTGTTCCGCGTTGGCTAGTCATCCCGGGATTTTTGGTACCAGAGACTTGGTGAGTCGGTCCTTTTGGTGGCCTACTTTGTCTCGTGACGTCAGGGAATTTGTGCAGTCCTGTGGAACTTGCTCTCGCTCCAAGCCTTGCTCTCGCTCTAGTGGTTTGTTAATGCCATTACCTGTGCCCAAGAGGCCATGGACTCATATCTCTATGGATTTTATTTCCGACCTCCCTGTTTCTCAGAGAATGACCGTTATCTGGGTAATCTGTGATAGGTTTTCCAAGATGATACCTCTTGTGCCATTACCTAAGTTACCTTCCTCCTCCGAATTGGTGCCTTTGTTCCTTCAGCACGTGGTTCGGTTACATGGCATTCCGGAGAACATTGTGTCTGACAGAGGAGTCCAGTTTGTTTCCAGATTTTGGAGGACATTTTGTTCTAAACTTGGTGTTCAATTATCTTTCTCCTCTGCTTTTCATCCTCAGACCAATGGACAAACCAAGAGAACAAACCAGACCTTGGAGACTTATTTGAGATGTTTTGTGTCTGCTGATCAAGATGACTGGGTCTCTTTTTTGCCTTTGGCTGAGTTTGCTCTTAATAATAGGGCTAGCTCTGCCACCTTGATGTCTCCATTTTTCTGCAATTCTGGGTTTCACCCTCGATTTTCTTCGGGACAGGCGGAGGCTTCTGTCTGTCCGGGTGTTGACTCTGTTGTGGAGCGAATGCAGCAGATTTGGGACCAGGTAGTGGAGAGGTTGTCTCTCTCTCAAGAGAAGGCCCAACGGTTTGCCAACCGGCATAGGACTGATGGTCCTCGGTTTAAAGTGGGGGACTTGGTTTGGTTGTCCTCAAGAAATATCCCTATGGGGCTTGCATCTCCAAAGTTTAAGCCTAGGTTCATTGGACCTTATAAGATCATGGAGATTCTTAATCTTGTTTCCTTCCGTTTGCTTCTTCCAGAGACATTTAAGATCCATAACGTGTTCCACAAGTCCTTATTGAAGAGGTTTGTTGAAGCCAGTGGTTCCTATGGCTGCGCCTCCTGACCCTGTTTTGGTTGAGGGCAATCTGGAGTATGCGGTTGAGAAAATATTGGATCTCGTTTTTCTAGACATAAACTCCAGTATTTGGTTAAGTGGAGAGTAGAGTTGAGCGATACTTTCCGATATCCAAAAGTATCGGAATCGGAATGGTATCGCCGATATCACTAAAATATCGGCGATACCCGATACCGATACCGGAAGTCCCATGTAAGTCTATGGGAACAAAATATCGCAACTAAAAAAACCTCTTTCTTTCCTTGTAAACACTAAATATACACACATTGAATACATTTATATATATATAATATATATAACATTCATTGTGACATATATATATACATATATGTATAGTTTATACACTTCTACATAGTAAAATATCCTCTGATTAATTGCCGGGTAAAGCGGCTTCTGTGAAAAGACAGAAGCACCCGACATGAAATGACACTTGGTGTACATAGGGTTAACCATGTCTTTTCATGTCCTTTGCTATCTGATTTGCACAAACAATTACATCAGTCTATGTGTGCAAAATTTCACACCTGTAGGGGTTAATTAAAGGTGTAAATTCGTTGTAAAAAAAACTGACTTTTTTGCTACGAATTTACACCTTTAATTAACCCCTACAGGTGTTAAATTTTGCACACTTACACTCATGTAATTGTTTGTGCAAATCAGATATCAAACTACATGAAAAGACATGGTTAACCCTATGTACACCAAGTGTCATTTCATGTCGGTTCTGCATTTTCACAAAAGCGGGCAATTGAATTAGCGGCTATTATACTATGTAGAAGTGAATGAACAATATAATATATATATATATATATATGTGTCACAAATTAATGACATGTATATATATATATATGAGGTGTAAAATTGCTGAAAAAAAATGCGTGGGCTCCCGCCCTATTTTCGCAACCAGACAGACAAAGCCAGTGAGTGGGGACAGATAATAATAGCCCAGAGAGGGACCATTTTTTTTTGGCCCCCCCGGCTACTTAACATCTGCCCCCAGACACCCCAGAAAGGGCAAATCTCTAATTAGATTTGCCCTTTCTGGCACTTTGCCCGTCTATTCCCATTGCCCTGTAGCGGTGGCGAATGGGTTAAAAGGGGTTAAAATGACCTTGCAATTGAAAGGTCACTTTAAGCCAGGTTAATAATTGAGAGCTGTCAATTAACAACTATCAATTATTAATCCTATTGTATGAAAGAAAAATCAAACACACACACTTTAATAAAAAAGAAGTTTAATGAAATAATCACACAGTTTTTGACCATATTTTATTTACCTGCTAAAACCATTTCCTGTAATAAAAATAAAATAATAAAGCAAAATTATTCTTACCAATCCGATGCACAGTCAGGTCCCACAGTGTAATCCTTCAGAAAGGGTTAATGTTTACTGCAGGGACCGCAGCTAATGCTGCAGCCTCACAGTAAACCCCCAAATGAATGAGCTCCTCTCCTGGCTGACAGGAGAGGAAGTGGAAAGCTTAATTGATTGCTTTCCACTTTCACTTCAGGTCAGCCAGGGACACCATCAGTGACGTCAGAGGGAACTGATTAACAAAAATAGGGTTCCTGTTGTGAATGGTTTGAGATGAGTTCTGAGCAGAGGCTCCCTCTGGTGGTTACAAGCGGTACTAGTGAGGATTGTGAGGACTGGGAATCAGGTGTTACTGATTGGTCTTATATAAGGGAGTCATTTTCCCATCAGGGTTGCCGGTGATCAATTGTTCTGGTCTGAATCCTTCTTTCCAGTTTCCCTTGTAGCCTGCTGTGTCGTGTCTGCATCTCCTGCTATCAGATAAGACAATTTCTTATTTTGTGTTTTTGCTATATTTTTGCATTTTGTCCTGCACTTCTGTGGGGCCTTCTGGGTCCCCTCCGGGGGCTTTTGCCCTCTCAGTTTAGTAAGCCACTGTGTTTTGTACTTTTGCTTTTTCCAGTTTTTTTTTTCAGTGGCTGCTGTTTTGATTTTTTTTACACCAGAGAACTAATTTAGGTGGTAGAGGTCGTGTGATCTCAGGTTATTTTGAAATTAGTAGAGTTGGTGTTTTTTCAGGGTTTTCTGAGATTGCAGTAAGTACCCTTCCTGTCCTTTTCTATTTAGATAGTTTGGGCCCCAGCGTTTGCTCATACTATTTTCTTTCTGTGTCAGTATTTCCTCTTGTCTAACCGCCATTACATGTTTGGGGGCTTTCTATTATCTTTGGGGTTCTGCTCCGGGGCAGATAGCTTTCCTATTTCTATCTTTAGGTGTAGTTAGTTTCTCAGGCTGTGACGAGGCGTCTAGGACCAACGTAGGAACGCTCCACGGCTGCCTCTAGTTGCGGTGGTTAGTCAGGTACTGCAATCTCATAGATTCCAACTGCTCTGGTGTATTGCCTTTTTTACCTGCACTCCTCAGCTACCGTAACATAACAGTATCACCGGCCATAAAAATTGTATGGACTCACAGAAGGGAAAAAATATTTTGAAGGAAGAAAAGTTGTCAGAGATATTTTTCTGTTTGTTGCATTTTTTTTTTTTTTTTTTCCCTCTGTATCTCTGGGTGCTGGGGAGGATCTTTTCTCCCAATGGAGTTTGCACAGTTGTCTGGCCGTGTGGATCAGCTTGCCACTGAGGTTCAGAGTATTGCTGCATATCTTGCTAGGTTGCCTGTTGTGGAACCTAGGATCCCCATGCCAGATTTGTTTTTAGGGGATCGAGCTAAGTTTCAGAATTTCAAAAATAATTGTAAATTGTTTTTTGCCTTAAAATCTAAGTCCTCAGGAAACGCAGCGCAGCAGGTTCAAATTATCATCTCTCTCCTGCGCGGCGATCCTCAGATTGGGCTTTTTCCCTGATACCTGGGGATCCTGTTTTGAGTGATGTTAATGCATTTTTTCAGGCTTTGGGGTTATTGTACGATGAGCCTAATGTCACTGATCAAGCTGAAAAAGCCTTGTTGGCATTAAATCAGGGGCTTGATGACGCTGAGTTATACTGTCAGAGATTCCGTAGGTGGGCAGTCCTGACCAAATGGAATGACGACGCTTTGGCGGCCCTTTTCCGGAAGGGTCTGTCGGATAATGTAAAGGATGTTATGGTGGGATTCCCTGTCCCCTCTGGTCTCAATGATTCTATGTCATTAGCGATTCAAATTGACAGACATTTGCTTGAGCGGAGAAGTATGCGTGGAATGGTGTTGCCTTGTGAGCCAGCTGCTGAGCCCATGCAGTGTGATGGAGTGGTGTCTGGGGCACAGCGTCATGATTTTCGAAAGCGCAATGGGTTATGTTTCTACTGTGGTGATGCCTCTCATGCTATTTCAGTCTGCCCTAAGCGGGGAAGACATTTTGCACGCTCAGTTGTCTTGGGTAGTGTTCAGACTAAGTTTTTATTAACTGTCACTCTGATATGCTCTCTGTCCTCATTTTCTGCTCAGGCTTTCGTTGATTCTGGAGCAGCTATTAACCTGATGGATTATGATTTTGCTAAACGTTGTGGGTTTCCCTTGATACCCCTACAGAAGTCTATTCCTTTACTGGGATCGATTCTACCCCTTTGGCTGAGAATAAACCCCAGTTTTCTACTCAGGTGATAATGAGGGTTGAACCTGATCACCAGGAGTGCTGCAAATTTTTGGTTCTATATAATCTGCATGACATTATAGTGCTGGGTTTCCCTTGGTTACAGTCTCATAATCCTGTTTTGGATTGGAAGTCTGTGTCTGTGGCCAGTTGGGGCTGCCAATGTGTTAATACCAACACTCCTGTTTTTTCTGCCTCCCCCCAGGCTGAGGATGTTCCTGACTTTTGTTTGATTTTTCTGATGTGTTTAGCGAAAGTAAATCTGCATCCTTACCTCCCCATAGGAGCTATGACTGCGCTATTGAATTAGTGCCAGGTAGTAAATTCCCTAAAGGTCGCCTTTTTAACTTGTCTGTACCTGAACATGACGCTATGCGGTCTTATATCAAGGAATCATTGGAGAAGGGTCATATCAGACCATCCTCTTCACCCTTAGGTGCCGGTTTTTTCTTTGTGGCCAAAAAAGATGGTTCATTAAGGCCGTGTATTGATTATCGTCTCTTGAACAATATTACTGTGAAATATCAATACCGTTACCCTTGATTTCTGACCTGTTTTCCAGGGTGAAAAACGCTACTTGGTTTACCAAGCTTGACCTCAGGGGGGCGTATAACCTTATTCGCATTAAGCACGGGGATGAATGGAAGACGGCATTTAACACCCCTGAAGGGCATTTTAAGTACCTAGTGATGCCCTTTGGGCTCACTAATGCTCCTTCCGTCTTCCAGTCCTTCATGAATGACATTTTCAGGGATTTTGTGGACAAGTTTCTGATTGTTTATTTGGATGATATCTTGATTTTTTCTAATGACTGGGACTCTCATGTGAAACATGTTCGAACTGTATTCCAGATTTTGAGAGAGAATGCTCTGTATGTGAAGGGATCAAAGTGTCTTTTTGGCGTACAGAAGATCTCATTTCTGGGATTCATTTTGTCCCCATCTGTTATTGAAATGGACCCGGTCAAGGTTCAGGCCATCTGTGATTGGGTCCAACCTACTTCATTAAAGGCTCTTCAGAGATTTTTGGGTTTTGCCAATTTTTATCGTAAATTTATTGGTAATTTCTCGGTTATTGTTAAACCATTAACTGATTTGACCAGAAAGGGTTCTGATATGGTGAATTGGCCTCCTGAGGCAGTCTCTGCGTTTCAGGAACTTAAGCAGAGATTCACTTCTGCTCCTGTTCTACGGCAGCCTGATGTTTCTCTGCCATTTCAGGTGGAGGTTGATGCCTCTGAAATTGGGGCAGGTGCCGTTTTGTCCCAAAAAGATCCAGAGACCTCTAAAAGTAACCCTTGTGCCTTTTTCTCTCGAAAATTTTCTCCTACTGAACGTAATTATGACGTGGGTAATCGGGAGTTATTGGCCATGAAGTGGGCTTTTGAAGAGTGAAGACATTGGCTGGAGGGAGCCAAACATCAGGTGGTGGTCCTTACGGACCATAAGAATCTGGTCTATCTGGAATCTGCCAAGCGACTCAATCCTAGACAGGCCAGGTGGGCCTTGTTTTTCACACGTTTTAATTTTGTGGTTTCCTTTCTTCCTGGCACTAAGAATGTTAAGGCGGATGCCCTCTCGAGGAGTTTCCTTGCGGACTCTCCTGAGCTTTCTGATCCCTCTGTTATTTTGAAGGAGGGTGTAGTTCTTTCCGCCATCTCGCCCAATTTGAGACTTGCTCTGGAGGGGTGTCAGGAGGATAGGCCCGAGCGCTGCCCTGTTGGAAAATTGTTTGTCCCGGACCAATGGAAAAAGAGTGTGATTCTGAGATTCATTGTTCCGCATTGGCTGGGCATCCCGGAATTTTTGGTACCAGAGACTTGGTTAGTCGGTCCTTTTGGTGGTCTACCTTGTCTCGCGATGTCAGGGAATTTGTGCAGTCCTGCGGGACTTGCTCTCGCTCCAAGCTTTGCTCTCGCTCTAGTGGTTTGTTGATGCCATTGCCTGTGCCCAAGAGACATGGACCCATATCTCTATGGATTTCATTTCCGATCTTCCTGTTTCTCAGAGAATGACCACATCTGGGTAATTTGTGATAGTTTTCCAAAATGATACATCTTGTGCCATTACCTAAGTTGCCTTCCTCCTCTGAATTGGTGCCGTTGTTCCTTCAGCACGTGGTTCGTTTACACGGCATTCCTGAGAACATTGTGTCTGACAGAGGAGTCCAGTTTGTTTCCAGATTTTGGAGGACTTTTTGTTCTAAACTGGGTGTTCAATTGTCTTTCTCCTCGGCATTTCATCCTCAGACCAATGGTCAAACTGAGAGAACAAACCAGACATTGGAGACTTATCTAAGATGCTTTGTGTCTGCTGATCAGGATGACTGGTCTCTTTTTTGCCTTTGGCTGAGTTTGCTCTTAATAATAGGGCTAGCTCTGCCACTTTGATGTCTCCGTTTTTCTGTAATTCTGGGTTTCACCCTCGATTTTCTTCAGGACAGACGGAGGCTTCTGTCTGTCCAGGTGTTGACTCTGTTGTTGAGCGTATGCAGCAGATTTGGGACCAGGTAGTGGAGAGGTTGTCCCTCTCTCAGGAGAAGGCCCAGCGGTTTGCTAACCGGCATAGGACTGATGGTCCTCGGTTTAAAGTGGGGGACTTGGTCTGGTTGTCCTCAAAGAATATTCCTATTAGAGTAGCATCTCCTAAATTTAAGCCTAGGTTCATTGGACCTTATAAGATCATGGAGATTATTAATCCTGTTTCTTTCGTTTGCTTCTTCCAGGGACATTTAAGATCCATAACGTGTTCCACAAGTCCTTGTTGAAGAGTTTGTTGAGCCAGTGGTTCCTCTGCTGTGCCTCCTGACCCTGTTTTGGTTGAGGGCAATCTGGAGTATGTGGTTGAGAAAATATTAGATTCTCGTTTTTCTAGACGAAGACTCCAGTATTTGGTTAAATGGAGAGGTTATGGTCAGGAAGACAATTCTTGGGTGTTTGCTTCGGACATCCATGCTAGGAGACTTATCCGTGCGTATCATAGAACTCATCCTGACCGACCTGGTTGCTCAAATGAGGGTTCGGTGACCCCTCCTCAAGGGGGGGTACTGTTGTGAATGGGTTTGAGATGAGTTCTGAGCAGAGGCTCCCTCTGGTGGTTACAAGCGGTACTAGTGAGGATTGTGAGGACTGGGAATCAGGTGTTACTGATTGGTCTTATATAAGGGAGTCATTTTCCCATCAGGGTTGCCGGTGATCAATTGTTCTGGTCTGAATCCTTCTTTCCAGTTTCCCTTGTAGCCTGCTGTGTCGT
>JARQOD010000004.1:51110717-51130572 GCA_033576555.1 Oophaga sylvatica | reverse complement strand
ACCAGTTTTATTATTGCCGTGCACTTTTTTATTTTTTTCTTCTTCAGCATCTTCAATCCATGCTGGGTGCACTCCAAGCCTGGGTGCAGAGTGACGATGTAAAATAGGACTTAAAGCACTGGAGGAAAATGTAGGACAGACGGAAGGAATATTACAGCAGAGTGGCGGCAACAGAACAGGTGAGTATCAAACTTTTTTACCAGTTTATCGGCAGTCTATAAAGCAGCAAAAACATCCAACCCTTTCCTGAATTAACATAAAGCTAATCGTGTTTAAAAAAAAATAAATCTAATTTAACCACTTTACCTTCAAGGTGTTTTGCATGTTAATGACGGGGCCAATTTTTACAATTCTTACCACTGTCCCTTTATGAGGTAATAATTCTGGAATGCTTTGATGGATCCCAGTGATTCTGACATTGTTTTCTTGAGACATATTTGTACTTCATGATAGTGGTACAATTTCTTGATATGACTTGTATTTATTTGTGAAAAAATGGAAATTTGGCGAAAAGTTTGAAAATGTCACATTTTTCCAAATTTGAATTTTCATGTCCTTAAATCACACAGATATGTCACACAAAATACTTAATAAGTAACATTCCCCACATGTTACTTTACATCGCAAAATTTTGGAACAAAATTTTTTTTTATTATGAAGTTATAAGAGTTAAAACTTAAACAGCGATTTCTCATTTTTTCAACACCAATTTTTTTAAGGGACCGTATCAAATTTGAAGTAATTTTGAGGGTCTTTTGATAGAAAATACTAAAAAAAGTGACACCATTCTAAAAACTGCACCACTCAAGGTGCTCAAAACACACTCTATGAGGTTAATAACCCTTCTGGTGCTTCACAGGAATTTTTGGAATGCTTTAAAAAAATGAACATTTAACTTTTTTTCACAATAAATTTATTTCAGATCCAAATTTTTTTTATTTTCACAAAGTAACAGGAGAAATTGGACCCAAAAAGAATTGTGCAATTTGTCCTGAGTATGCTGTACCCCACAATTGGGAGAGTTACCATGTTTGAGAGCATAGCAGAGGTCGGAAGGGAAGAAGCGCCGTTTGACTTTTCAATGCAAAATTGGCTGGAATTGAGATCAGACGCCATGTCATGTTTGGAGAGCCCCTGATGTGCCTAAACAGTGGAAACCCCCACAAAATACACCATTTAGGGAATTAAGCCCCCAAGGAGCTTATGTAATATGTGTGGTGAGCACATTGAACCCCTGTTAGGGTATGCGGAACGCACCTAATAAATAATGTAGAGAGGTGTGGTTCGCAGACCCGGGGTCCACCGTGCAGGCAGAGCCTGCTGCTAGTAAGATGGCGTAAGTAGCGAACTCTATTATCCCACAGAATCGCTAAAATAAACGCCGTAGCGCGCTGTGGCAGATAGTGCGAACTCTGTTAATCCACGAGTCGTGAGGGAAAGACGCAGAGTAGATACTGTGTCCTGTTAACACCAAGGGATACACAGATAACTGCTGTGCGGATAGCAGTCGTGATCATACAGACAGCAACGCAATCAAGCAATTCCTCACCGGAGAGGTGGTATTCTAGGTGTTATTTCAGCCAAGCCCTAACCACGTGCACACAAATCTCACCGGAGGTGCGGTATATTCTAGGGGCTTTATTTCAGCCAAGCCCTAACCACGTGCACTCAAATCTCCTCATCGGTGGTGCGGTATTTGGGGCTTATTTCAGCGGCCCTAACCACATGCGTGCATTTTCACACTGGCACAAAGCACATAATGCAATTGATCCCCCGCGCACGGCCGTGGCGGTAAGGACACCTTTTATAGCAGCCAGGAGAAATAGACCTTCCAGGAAGGGACCAATGGGAAGTTTCTTCAGAACATCAACAGCCGGAGGACCATCCTGAAGGACCAAATAATTAAGGTACACCACATTAGATGTGATGCGCTGAAGTACCTGGGATCTTGTAGTCCTGATGGGGGTTGGGTCTTTATCTTGTCCTTGGTCATTATAGATGCACAGGTTTTGCATTTCTTCTGGTTGCAAGGAAAGGTTCCTGCAGCTGTTGGGGAGGACAGGGAGCTTCTGACAAATGCTTCTTAGATTTGGGGGCTGCCTAAAACATAGTAGGGGGGGGTCTGGAAATATAGATTGTAATCGGGCATCTTTTTGTAGTAAAGGTTGTAGTTTCCGTGCAGCTCCCCTTAGCATCTCCAGATTTGGATTGTAGGTGACCACTAGAGGCACCGGTTATTTTCTTCCTTAGCTTTGTAATGTAGCAAACATCGCCACACAATAAGATAAAAAAGAATGGATTTACCTGTGGCAAAACACTTTTGTATGCCCGGTCATAGCATGATGGATATGGAAATTCTTGTATTAAAATCTAACTTCAAATCTGAGAAAGATAGAAAGGTTTGGGAATATAAACTTATGATGACCTTTGACATCTTAGTGCTGGAATGAATATATCACACGGATTCATGTCTGTGTACATCAATTAAGGAATCTGCTTCTCTGACCTTCTAGGGGCATCAAAACACAATAGCAGACTCCAATCAGAGGGTAATAAAACGTTCACTCCTTATCTATGAACTGTTCCAATATTTATGTTCATCCCTCTGCCATAATGACAGTTCTGCTTCACGTCACTTGTCTTACCTATTGCTTATTCCTGTGTCCTCTTGTGTATAAATATGTGATTCTTCAGATGTTGTATTAGTCTTTGCCTGATGAAGAGACCTGAGTAGTCTCGAAAGCTTGCAATTTGTTACCATCTTTTCAGTTAGCTATTAAAAGGTATCAACCACTGAGGACTCTCAAGTCTAAATATTTTTCTATCTACTGGCTAACACGGTATGAAGATACACATCTTTCCTATATCAGAACCTGAAGAGGCAGCAGCAAGTCTCTGCACAGTATTAGACCGGGCGAGATGCTGGGACCGACGTCTTTGCTGAGCAGGCTCCATTGCGGCGGGAGATGGATGAGGGACTGCAGCGGGACTGGTTCGAGACTCCCCTTGGGCAGCAGTGGGAACTCGAACCCTAACATTACCCCCTCCTAGGGCCCCCCTTCTTTGGGCCTCGCTGCGCTCAAAGGCAGCGATGAGCTGCGGAGCGTGAACATGCTCGGCAGGCTCCCAGGACCTATCCTCAGGCCCATAACCCCTCCAATCCACCAAATAAAATTTATTGCCTCGTACACCTTGCACCCAACAATGGCGTTCACCTCATGATCATCGGTAAATGAAGCCGACGTCCCGGCAGATGACTTGGAAAACCGGGAAATGGCCACGGGTTTCAAGAGGGACACGTGAAAGGTGTCGGTGATACCAAGGCGAGGCGGAAGGGCTAGGCGGTAAACCACCGGGTTCACTGCTCAAGAACTTTAAAGGGACCCAAAAAGTGAAGTGCCAACTTGGTGGACTCAACACGTAGCCTGATGTTTCGGGCAAAGAGCCACACTAGGTCACCCGGAGCAAAAGTAGGAGCGGGGCTCTGATGGGAATCGGCGAAGACCTCATCCTCTACTGGGAGGCCTGAATGACATCCTGCGTGCGGTCCAAAATGTCCCGTGCCTCCACAGCCCAGTCTGCCACCCTGGAATCGGCGGAAGACACGGGCATGGGCACTGGTACCCGCGGATGCTGACCGTAGTTCAGGAGGAATGGGGTCTGTCCGATGGAGTCAGCCACAGCATTATTTAGAGCAAACTCAGCCCACGGTAGCAAGGATGCCCAGTCATCCTGCCTGGCAGAGAAAAAATGTCACAAGTATGTGACCAGGGTCTGGTTGGCCCTCTCTACCAACCCATTCGTCTCGGGATGATATGCCGAGGAGAGATTTAACTCAATGCTGAGTAGACGACACAGCTCTCTCCAAACGGACGCATTGGGGACTCATCAGATTTTTGTCTGGCATTCCGTGTAAAAGGAAAATATGCCTAATAAATAATGCTGCCAAGGCCAGTGCAGACGGTAATCGCGGTAAGGGCACCAAGTGCACCATTTTGGAGAAGTGGTCGGTTATCACCCAGATGATGGTGCAGCCCGAGAATTGGGTAAGCCCACCACAAAATCCATCCCGACCATCTCCCAAGGCCTGTCTGCCACCGGTAAAGGGAAAAGTACCCCTGCTGGCTGTTGTCGAGGGGACTTATTCTTGGCGCAGGAGACGCATGCCTGAACGTATGCCCTGACATCACGGACCATATGTGGCCACCAGTATGTCCTGGCCAGCAACTCAGATGTCCTTTTTGCCCCAAAATGTCCACCCACCCTGGACGAATGTGCCCAAGAGAGTACCTCCAGTCGCAAATTGGTGGGCACAAAAGTCTTGCCCAGAGGCACAGACTCAAGCGAAACCGGGGCCACAGTTCTTAGGCTCTCTGTGGGGACAATCAACCGAGGCTCCTCCTCCACCTCCTCAGAGGACACCACGAGCGAGAAAGAGCATCGACCCGAATGTTCTTCTCACCGGAGAGGAAATGGAGGGTGAAATGGAGCTGGGAGAAGAACAGGGACCATCTGGCCTGACGAGAGTTTAGCCACTGGGCGGTCTGTAAATAGACCAATTTTTGTGGTCAGTGAAAACTTGAAAGGGAAAGCGAGCCCCCTCCAGGAGATGTCTCCACTCGGAAAAGTCCAACTTCATGGCTAGCAACTCCTATCCCCAATGGAATCATTCCTCTCCACTGGTGTGAATGTCTTGGAAAAGAAGAAACAAGGATGTTTCCGACCTTGAGCATCCTTTTGAAAAAGGACTGCTCCAGCACCAACGGACAAGGCATCGACCTCCAATAAAAAGGATTATCAACCCTCGGGGCGATGTAAGATGGGAGCGCTAGTAAAATGGGATTTAATTGAAGTAAAGGCCTTGGAGACCTCCTATGACCACAATTTGGGATTGGCTCCCTTCTTGGTGAGGGCTACCAAGGGAGCTACCAAAGTGGAGAAGTGGGAAATGAATTGGCAATAGTAATTAATGAACCCATAAAGCGCTGCACCGCTTTAAGAGAATGGGGTTCTTGCCAATCTATCACAGCCTGTAGTTTGGCAGGATCCATAGCCAATCCTGGGCGGAGATGATATAGCCCAGGAAAGGTAAAGACTCCTGCTCAAACATGCATTTCTCCAACATTGCATAGAGGGAGTTCGCCCGTAACAGGTCGAAGACTTTGCAGACATCCCTCCGGAGGAGTCAATATCTGGAGAAAAGATGAGAATATCATCCAGATAGACTACTACAGAGGTGGAAAGCATATCCTGGAAGATGTCATTGACAAAGTCTTGGAAAACGGCTGTGGCATTACAGAGCCGTCTTCCATTCATCCCCCTCACGGATGCGAATCAGGTTATAAGCACCACGCAGATCTAATTTAGTAGATACCCTTGCTCCCGGAGCCTATCAAAGAGCTCAGAGATCAGGGGCAACGGGTACTTATTCTTATCGGTGATGGCATTAAGACCTCTGTAATCTATACACGGACGTAATTCTCCACTCCGCAGCGGGACTGGTTCGAGACTCCCCTTGTGCAGCAGCGGGAACTTGAACCCTAACACCCCCAAGGTCTTCACAGAAGTTTATAACGTAGAGCCATAAAATTAAAAAATCATATTTTTCCACAGAAATGATCTTTTTTCACCCTCAATTTTTTATTTTCCCAAGGGTAACAGGAGAAATTGGACCCCAAAAGTTGTCCTATTTGTCCAGAGTAGGCTGATACTCCATATGTGGGGCAACCACAAGTTGGAAACTAGATCCCCCAAGGAACTTATCTAGATGTGCCTTAACAGTGGCAATGCCCAACAAGTGCCCCCTTTTTGGAACTAATCTACTCTTTCCTGGTATGTGAATTTTATAAGTGACCCTGGATCTCACCGCAGCTCAGTCCAGCTGGGAGCAGGGCCCAGTGACTGGACGTAACTGCTGTGACTTCAGTAAGATCCCCGCTAGCACCGTGAGCCA
Organism: Oophaga sylvatica; assembly: GCA_033576555.1. Classification (NCBI taxonomy): domain Eukaryota; kingdom Metazoa; phylum Chordata; class Amphibia; order Anura; family Dendrobatidae; genus Oophaga; species Oophaga sylvatica. The sequence continues at coordinate 51,124,619 of JARQOD010000004.1, read as the reverse complement.
TGAGAGCTCACGGTGCTAACGGGGATCTCAACGCAGCTCAGCCCAGTTGGGAATGGAGCCCAGTGACTGGAGGTAACCTCTATGACGTCACCCCAGTTACTGACGCTGCATTCCAGTAGCTCATTCACCAGTGGTTCTATGTATGGACAGTCGCATCTTGGCAGCGTCCAGGTTGAAAACTAATGATTTTATGTTTGGCAGCTGTCACACGCAAAAGACTTTTTATTGCAAAAATTAGATATTGCATCACCATATTTTGAGAGCTATATTTTTTTCATATTTTGGCCCACAGAGTCATGTGGGGCCTAGTGTTGAGCATTCCGATACCGCAAATATCGGATATCGGCCGATATTCGCTGTATCGGAATTCCGATTCTGAGATCCGATATTTTTTGCATATCGGATACCGGAATCAGAATTTTCCTGTAATGTCTATGGGGAGTTCCTGTGTCACAGAACAAAGTACGTGACACAGGAACTTCCCGAAAGTGTCACTGTCAGTGTCGGTCGGGTCTGTCAGGAGTCAGGACTCAGCAGAGTCAGCACTTACCTGGCAGAAGATCCCCGGTGGTCACATCCTCCTGGATGGCCACCATTACCCTCTCCCTGGCGGTCATGTGCAGCTTCTAGCGATAACTGCACGTGCTGCCAGGTACTGGGTAATCTCGGCCAGCTGTACTCTCGCGACAGCTGGCCGTAAAGCAGTCCGATGACGTCACCGCCGGGGAATCTCCTCAGGTAACAGCTCTCCTACATCTGGATGTCAGGCTCAGCCTAGATCCAGATGTAGCAGAGCTGGACTCGTCGTGGGACACTTGCTATCTTGGACTACGTCGGACAGGGAGTATTTGTGTTGGTTTGTTAATTTTGTTTTTTTTACAGGAGATCAATGGCGTCGCAGGATAAGCGTGGAATAAAAATAATGAAAACTGTGTGGTGTTTTATTTCATTAAAAGACTTTATTCTGGCTGTGTCTTTTTTTAAAAATTTACAAACTTTATGATTAATAATGGATCGGTGCCTTATTGACGCCTCTCCATTATTAACCGGGCTTATTGTCACCGTTCAATCAAAGGTGACATTAACCCCTTATTACCCCACTTACCACCGCTACAGGGCAAGTGGGAAGAGCCTGGTAAAGTGCCACAATTGGCGCATCTTTGGATGCGCCAATTGTGGGGCTGCTGCAGCCTGGTATTTTTAGGCTGTTGAGGGCGAAAAGCCATGGGCTTTGACAGTTTTTTAATACCAGGCCGCAGTAGTCTGCTTTTTACTTGGCTGGTTAACAAAAATAGGGGGACCCCCATGCCCTTTTTTTTTCGACGGGATCCCCTATTTTTGCTAACCAGCCAAGTAAGCAGACTGCTGTGGCCTGGTATTATCAGGCTTTGGCACAGGTATCATGTTGATTTTCATGGGGGAACCTAATTTCAAGTGCTAAAATACCAGGCCTCAAGGTAGTCTGGCTTCTAGTCAGTCTGGTTAACAAAAATAGGGGGGACCCCACGCCATTTTTTTTTTCGAGGGGATACCCTATTTTTGTTATTCAGTTCCCTTCAGGTCAGCTGGGATTCCCTCGAGTCACTGATGCTGTGTGGTGTCCTGGCTGACCTGAAGGGAAAGTGGGAAGCAATCAATTATACTAACCCTTTCCTCTCCTGTCAGCCAGGAGAGGAGATGATTCAGTCGGGGGTTTACTGCGAGGCTGTCAGCATTAGTTGCGGTCACTGCAGTAAACATTAACCCTTTCAGAAGGATTACATCGGGGACCTGACTGAACATCGGATAGGTAAGAATAACGTTGCTTATTATTTTTATTTTATTACAGGTGAACAAGGGCTTCGTAAGGAATGGCAGTAAAATAAAATATGGTCAAAAACTGTGTTTATTTCATTAAAATGATTTTTAATTAAAGTGTGTGTATTTTATTTTTATTTCATACAATAGGATTAATAATTGATAGTTGTCTAATTGACAGCTCTCAATTATTAACCTCGCTTAAAGTCACCTTTCAATAGCAAGGTGGCTTTAACCCCTTATTAACCCATTCGCCACCGCTACAGGGCAATGGGAATAGACAGGCAAAGTGCCAGAAAGGGCGAATCTAATTATAGATTTGCCTTTTCTGGGGTGTCTGGGGGCAGATGTTAGTAGCCAGGGGGGGGCAAAAATAATGGTCCCTTCTGGGCTGTTATTATCTGCCCCCACTCGCTGGCTTTGTATGTCTGGTTGAGAAAATAGGGCGGGAGCCCACGCATTTTTTTTCAACAATTTTACACCTCATAAATATATATAAATATATTATATATATATATATTAATAATATATATATGTCATTGAATTTGTGACACATATATATTTATAGTACATACACTTCTACATAGTATAATAGCCGCTAATTCAATTTACGGCTTTTGTGAAATTACAGACCCGACAGAAGCACCGACATGAAGAATTGTGTACATAGGGTTAACCATGTCTTTCATGTCGTTTGCTATTGGTTTTGCACAACAATTAAATCAGTCTATGTGTGCAAAATTTCACACATGTAGGGTTAATAAAGGTGTAAATTCGTGTAAAAAAAAACATTTTTTTTCACAATTTACACCTTTAATTAACCTCCTACATGTGTGAAATTTTGCACACATACACTCATGTAATTGTTAGTGAAAACCATATATCAAACTACATGAAATGACATGGTTAACTCTATGTAAACCATGTGTCATTTCATGTCGGGTGGTTCTGTAATTTCAAAAAGCCGGCATTGCCCGGCAATTGAATCAGCGGCTATTTTACTATGTAGAAGTGTATGAACTATAAATATATGTATATATATATGTCACAATGACATGTATATATATATGTATTCTATGTGTTTATATCTAGTGTTTACAAGGAAAGAAAGGGTTTTTTTTTATTACAATATTTCTGTTCCATTGACTTGCATTGGGTTTCCGGTATTGGAATCGGCGATACCCAATACTTTTTGAGTATCGGTCTGATCCAATCCGATCCGATATTTCTTGATATCGGGAAGTATCGCTCAACACTAGTGGGGCCTTGTTTTTTGCGGGACAAGTTGATGTTTTTATTGGTACCATTTTCTGGCACATGATATTTTTTGATCGTTTTCTATTGCGATTTGTGGGAGACATAATTTGTAAAAATCTGCAATTCATAAAATTCTTTTTTGGGGGTTTAATACTGTTCCGTGTGTGGTAAAATTGATAAGGCAGTTTTATTCTTCGATCAGTACGATGATAGCGATACCTCATTTATATTTTTTTTATGTTTTTGCACTTTTATACAATAAAAACTATTTTATAGAAAAAATAATTGTTTTTGTATCACTTTATTCTGAGAGCTATAATTTTTTTATTTTTACGCTGGTGGAGCTGTATCATGGCTTGTTTTTTGCAGGACAAGATGATGTTTTCAGCGTTAACATGTTTTTTTACATCCGTCTTTTTGATCGCGTGTTATTTGACTTTTTGTTCTGCAGTATGATGATAAAGGATTGGTTTACTAAAGGGGTTAACTATTGGGACAGTTTTATAGGTCGGGTTGTTGTGGAGCGGCTATGCTAAATATGTGTACTTTTATTTCATTTTTATTTTTTTCATTCAAATATTTATTTAGAGATAGAATATACACTGATTTTTCTATTATAATTTTTTCAAATATTTTTACAATTATTTAAAAAATTTGTTTTTACTTTTTCCTAACTTTTTTACTTAGTCCCACTATGGGACAATCATTTTTTGCAGGCTGATCGCTTCTATGGCATGCAGATGAAGCAGCATCTTCATGCCATATAAGCTGTCAGTGCTGCACTGACAGGGAGGACTTGCTGATCATGCACTGTGCATGTCAGTAAGTTCACTTAACTCTGGTGACCCGGATGTCGTCATGATGACATCCGGCTCACCATGGCAATGATCGGGACACCGCGTCATGCCGTGGGGTCTCCGATCCAAAGGCAGAGGGTCTGTCAGCCCTGTACCAGCTCCCGAATGCTGCAATCTTGTTTGATTGCAGTATTTCGGGGTTTAAAGTGCCGGGTGTCCGCTCTGAGTATCAGCTGACACCCATCCGCGATCTGCGCGCTCTCCCGATCCATGGTCAAATTGTGCCAGGTCGTATAGTATGTCTGCTGTCAGATAGGGGTTTAAGAGAATCCTTTATATTTTGTAAACTTTGAGTGGAAATCAATTCAATTCAAACAAATCTGCTTATCTCTATTAATGCCTTGAATGAAGAGACATCTAAGAAGGGCTAACTAACTCTTTCACTAGTTGAAATGGAGAAATGTAAAACATTATAGAATTATCCAGGACAGCTAGGAAAATACTAAGAACTTTGAATCAATAATGATGAATTTAAATTTTCAATTCACATATCAAGACAACCCATCTACTAGGAGTGGTGGAAAATTATAACACATACTACTTCATCAGTATGACTATAAATAAAAAATCACCCAAACACTCAGCAATTCAGGCAGAAATCAATATCGTTACTTATTCTTATTAGATGTATACTCTCAATGCAGAAGTTTAAGCTCATAAACAATTACTAATATTTCTAACTTTTATACTGAAGTTATTGGACTTGCCCAAAAGGCACATTGTTTGAGCTTTCAGATGTGCAAGATTCTAGATAATTATAATACATGAAAAGAAAAGATCGATATCAAGCAAACAATTTAAGCTCCAGCACTGTAAATATGATTTCCATGCCCCAGTGTTTTTTTAAATCCTTTTCAAGTACAGAATAAACCACAGCAGGAAATCAATATAGGTGAACCAACCAAGTCCCTGGAGGCAACAGGTATATTGTAAGGGAAAGCGGTTATGCAGGATTCTTTTATTATGTGTAGCACTTGGGTTTCATTGATCATTTTGCAGTTAAAAAGTCTTTATGCTCATAGTTAAACTGTCAAGAGTTTCTCATGGCCATGACTTCTATGTATTGTTTTCTAGGCATTTTATGAAGTTACTAAAACTGTAGTCTATAAATGATAAGGTTAAATTAAGCAATAGGTGATTTGGAAAGCGTGCAATTTCAATTTTATTTCTCCATTTAGATAAAATACAACAATCATCTCAGCTCTCAGCCATAGTCCAATGAAGTGTTGTCAACCTTGTAAAATGCCAGTCCCAAAAATTCAGAGATGATCCAAAAAGTAACAAAGCTATTGTCCTTTGAGATAATTATCTAAGTTTAAAATGAAAATTACTTAAAAATGTGTTTCTACAGATGGGAGATACTAATTTGACCAACTGTTCTGTGGATTTTATCTTAAAACACAGCTAATGATCATATTGATGATGGTTGATATTTTTAGGTTTTATTTACCGGTATTTACATTTTAATTTACTCAAATAATGCAAACAACTGCACGTTTTAATAGGAGTATGTTTTTTAAAAATGCTCCTATATAAAGGAATTGCTGTTACATATTTGTTATAACATCCTTTAATGTTCTTATGAAGCCCTCTCGGACTGAGCTGCTCAGCACGTGTGGCCAACAGTGGTGGACAATTTATTGGAGCATTCTAAGGACAAATCAAGAGAACACCATTGCGCACGGTGCAACACAAGAAGCATCTAGCAGAAATATATTAGCAAATGAGTTTTTTAATAAAATAATTCAAACTAAAAACTTGTCTGCTGTGCATTTCCAGAAGCCAATGTGAACTGACATGTGTAAACAAAGGTTCGCTTGGTAGCTGTAAATTACAAATCCCCACCTACAAAAAGAGATCCAAATAGACAAAAAGATGGGTACAAGAAAGCACAAAACATCCAAGGCTACCATCTAGCTTCATGCCACTTTGAATATGATGGACATGTTTGTCTCTAGAGATCAAGGAAGCTCCTTTGCTCAGACAATATTGCAAATTATGGCCTCCAACCTGAATGTTCTCACCATGACAGGGACAATGCTGGTTGCTTCAAAGTATAAGCATGCTGAATCACCGAAGTAAGTTTCCAAATCCTCACCAACCTACAGAGCCAGCACTCATGTTCTCTTAGAAGACTCTAGAGTCTTTATTAATTAGGTTAAAAAAACATATTGCACCCACATTTTTGCTATAACAAAAATCATTCAGCGTGTTGCTGGCTGCATTAATGGTTTGGAAGATGATCGTATTGGCCAATAGACAATATGCTTCCTAGATAACTGTAAACTCCCAGAATCATGATATAGAACATTATGCAGAATAATTTAGAGGCTCTTAGCATCAGGGCCTGCAGGAAGAAAATTCATAATTTGGAATTTAAAGGCCATCAATTCAAAAATAGAGATGAGCTTTCCGATATTGCAATATCGGAAAGCGGCCCGATATTTGCTAAATCGGAATTCCGATTTCCGATTTCGATATTTTTTTCACATCGGAAATCGGAAATCAGAAATCCCATAATCCTTCAGCCTCTGAGCACTCCTTGGAGCCAATCAGGAGCTGAAGAATTGCTGACAACATTGTGTAACTCCTCTAAGCTTGGTAGGCGTCCAAACTTGCTAGCTAGGGGCTGCGCTGCGATTGGCTGCTGGATGGTGTGATCAGGCAGTATAAAAGGCTGCGCCTGCCATTTTAGCCTCACTCTACTGTGAAAGCAGATAGGGATAGGTTGCTGTTGGAGATAGGGAGAGATCTCGAATCTAATAGTGAAATTGCCATTCTGAAGCCATCAATAGAGATGAAGGCAGGGTGTAAGGGACGTCCCCGTGGCGGCCGTGGAAGAGGTGCATCAGCAGCTGGACATGGTGCACATCCAGAGCAAGCAGCAGGCCCAAGTCACTCAGCACCTACTTTCACCCAGCAGCAGTCATTTATGCGCAGCTTGTTAGGAGCACAGGGCCATAGGCTGATAAGAGAGGATCAAGTAGAAACCGTTGTTGGTTGGATGGCAGCTGAGGCATCCACCTCAATGAACGCAGCATCCTCCCAGGACCTCTCCACCACATCGGGTCAAGCCACTGAAGAGCAGCACCCATCTGCTTCTTCATCGCCCACTAAATTGCCCAGACATTCAGAAGGCCAGGAGCCAACCTTAATCCTCTTCTCCTAATCTGTTGGCTTGGAATCTGTGTGCCAGCCAGACAGCATTCCGGCAGCTGAAGAATAGGTAGTGTGCACAGATGCGCAACCACTGTGTGCGTCTGAGGAAGAAGTGGAGGGTGGGCCAGTGCCCACAGTGACCAGACCCCAGTCAGCAGATGATGATGAAACTCAGATGCCAGTTTCTGCTGATGAAAGTGTATTGGATGACGAGGTTCTTGACCCATCATGGCATGCTGAGGGGCAGCAAGCAAGTAGGGATAGCTCAGAGGAAGAGCTTGAAGGTGTGGCGCAGCGTGGCTGTCCACGTGGGAGAGGAAGAGGGAAAAATTTGTGGTCTGCTCCCTCAACTTCAGCACCCATTAGGAGCAGGGCTCTTTTAAAGAGCACAAGGGGTGCACCCAAGACTTGTGGTGCATGACCTTTTTGACCAAGTTGCAGATGACGTTACAGTAGTCAGATGCAAGCTTTGTCACAAACTGTGCGGAGAGGGAAGAACGTCAGCAACCTTAATACCAACAATATGTTGACGCATGTCAGGAAGAGGCACCCTGTGGAGTGGCAGCATTACACCAAAGATGATTTGCCACCTGCAGCTGGTCCCCCACCTTCCATCTCTTCAGCCACCTCTTCCTCTAGCTCACAAACAGCTGCTCCCGCTTCCTCGGCAGAATGCCAGGGTGCATCTGCAGGCAGTGTTGTACGGCGGCACACTGTCTGTACTTCGTCAGCATCAGCATCCCAATCGCTGGCATCCTCACACTCTCAATCCAGTGTGCAGCCATCTGTCACACAGGTGTGGGAGAAAAGGCACCCGTACTCTGCAAACCACCCATGAGCACAGGGCATGAATTCTCGCATTGCCAAACTGCTTGCAGTGGAAATGCTACCATTCTGGCTGGTGAGCTAGCCAGCCTTTATCGATATGTTGGGGTTTGCAATTACAAAATGCAGTTAGTAGCAAGGTCCACCTGACCACCGACGCGTGGACCATCTGCATGGCCAGGGACGCTACATTTCCATCACCGAACATTGGGTAAATGTAGTTGAGCCTGGAACTGAAGTAGACAGTGCAAGTGCGCAGGTCCTGCCAACTCCACGGATTGCAGGCCTCTCCTCCGTACAAATTGACTCCTCCTCATACTCCTCGTCAGACTTGCCTGCACCCAGACGTACCACAACAACTGATTTCAGCACTGCATCGGCCAAACATCAACAGGCCGTGTTGAAATTGGTTTATCTGGGTAATGTTAGCCACACCGCAACCGAGCTGTGGAACACGCTCAAGGAGCAGAGCGACATGTGGCTTGTGTCGCTCAACCTCCAGCCAGGTATGGTGGTGTGTGACAACGGCCGAAACCTGGTCGCGACTCTGGGCCTAGGTGGTCTAACTCACATTCCATGCCTTGCCCATGTCCTAAACTTGGTGGTGCAGAGTTTCCTTAGGAACTATCCTGACCTTGAGGAGCTGCTGCACAAAGTCAGATACGAGTGCTTTCATTTGCGGCGTTCAAGCATGGCTGCATCGCGCCTTTCAGCCATGCAGCGCAGATTGGGCCTGCCTGAGCACCGCATCATTGTTGACCTTCCAACCAGCTGGAATTCGACTTTGCATATGCTGCGTAGGTTGTGTGAGCAGCAACCTGCAACTATGGAGTTGCAGCTGCAGCAGGCGCAAAGTAGGTGACACACATCTCAGCCCTCCCACTTTACAACCACAGAGTGGGCAACCATGAAGGACATATGCACCATTTTGAAGTGCTTCGAGGACTCCACTCTGAAGGTGAGCGCAGATACTGCCCTACCCAGCCTGACTATTCCCCTTATATGCCTTATAGAATCATCACTTAAAGGACTAAGGGATGAGGTTTCTCAGGAGGAGGAGGAGTATGATGAGACACTTGCACCAACCAGGCAATCTTCATCGGCCCGGTTGGTACAAAGCTCTGTGGGTGCCTCACAAAGGTCCAGGCAGGACACAGCAAGCGAGGAGGATGAGGAGGACTATGAGAATGAGCTAGAGGAGGAAAGTACACAGCGCTCTACTAGTAGTCACCAGATAGAGCGTGGATGGGGTGATGCAGATCAGCCAGAGCACATTCCTCCAGCTGGCGACAGCGATGCATGGCCAGTTGGCAGCCTTCAGTACATGAGTGATTTCATGCTGCAGTGTCTGAGAAAAGACCCACGCATGGCTCGTATTCTCCACACAAATGATTACTGGGTGGCCACCCTTTTAGATCCACGTTACCGGGACAGCCTTGAAAGCCTAATTACACTGTTGAACCGGGCGCGTAAAATGCAGGAGTACCAAGAAGCACTAGTTAATTCACTCATGTACTCTTTTCCACCGCATAGCAGTGATGCGCGTGCACTAGCAGGCACCTCAGTGCGTCCTGGGCCCAGCAGAATCCGTTCAGAAGCTGGTAGCAGAAGCAGTACATCTGCTACTGACAGGTTCAGTATACCCAACCTGTTCCAACGGTTTCTGAACTCGCAAACAGTTTGGGCACCATCAGCACAGACAGTGCAATGCACTAGGAGGCAACTTTACCGTGACATGGTGGCACAATACCTCTTCACCCCTGTCAGTGGGCTTCAGGATGGATCTTCCCCCTTCAAGTTTTGTGTCTCCAAGTTGGATTCATGGCCCGAGCTTAGCCAGTATGCCTTGGAGGTCCTGGCTTGTCCTGGTGCCAGTGTGATTTCTGAATGCGTCTTTAGTGCAGCTAGCAATGTACTAACAGACCAACGTACCAGACTATCCGCTACAAATGTGGACCGGCTTACATTCCTAAAAATGAACCAGGCCTGGATTTCTGGTGACTTTTGCTGCCCTGGGCCACAGTACACAGGTTACATGCATGGTTGGTAGCAGTATGAATGCTCTGTCATGTGCCTATGTTGCACACAGCGTAATCTGTTATGCCTGTGATCTGGCCTCTACTTGGTAGCAGTGACTCTGTGACTGACTCTTTCACCTCATACTGTTTTCCATTGGCTATAGTACCGCCAGCTAGTGCCCATTTCTGTGACTGCCATTTTCACAGCATGCCGTGTTACTGGGCTCTAGTACCACCAGCTAGTGCCCATTTCCCTTTACTGCCACTTTCACAGCATGCCGTGTTTCTGGGCTCTAGTACCGCCAGCTAGTGCTCATATCCGTGACTGCCACTTTCACAGCATGCTGTGTTTCTGGGCACAGTACCGCCAGCTGTACCTCGTTAGACCAAGTGGAAAAAGACACAGATGCAAACACTATAGCAGAAGCACAAGAGGCAGGATCCAGCCACGCCGCTGTCTCGTGGCAGTGAAGGCGGACACAGGTGCCTCCCCAAAGGGTAATCCGAGTTCCAGCATCGCAGCTGTTCTGGGAAGTGCCCAAGGGCACGGGTACCTCCTGCTCCAAACCGTGTTTCGACAACGCTCGCTCTAACCCTAACCCTTACCCTACTAACAATAAACTCTAACCCTACCCCAACTAATCCTAACCCAAAGAAAAAACACAGCTGTTAAGAAGATGGCGACCAGTTTTTCTGCTACAGTTTTCGCTCTCTGCATTTTTCTAGCGATTTTTTTGCTCCTCTGCCTCTGCATACTCCTTCCCCATTATCCTGAGGTGTTTCCCCTCCATTTTATCCATTATATAGCACTGTAGTGGTCATTTTGTAATTCCGATTTTTTTCTCCCATTGACTTGCATTGATATAGGAAATCGGAAATTCCGATATCCGATATTTTTCCAATATCGGAAATCGGAATTCCGATACGATTTCGGGCAATATCGCTCATCCCTACTCAAAAGCACATTTTCTGCCTCTTCTCGGATTTGATTGAGTGAAATGCTCACCTGTCTTAAAACACACTATATAAGTGGAGAATCTTGAAAGTTCTTGTCAGGAAAAATTTACTTTTTAGTATAGGTTTCCAGACGTAGTTAAAAACACCAATAGTCACCCTTCCCCGGACCATCACTCTCTCTGCTGCTGCTTCTGCCAACTACATCAGCGTCTCTGCTGAGCCCATCATCACTGAGATGTAGGGGAACTTAAGCATGCTGGGAAGAGTCCATATCTATTATATGATCATATGATAAAATTCATATTATAAGGGCAGACTTAGATGGACCATGTGGTTATCAGTCCTGTAAATATAAATCAATGTTTCAATCTATGTTTCTGTATTACAGGGGTTCTACTATTAAAAACACCACTGGCAAATTACTGATTTTCACAGGGAAAGCAACATCCAGCCAGAAATGTATTATTACATGGCATTTGCTTAGATGGATCATTGATTCTGGTTTATAAAGGATTGTCTTAAGCCATTAAGAATATATTGGAGTTTTTCAGTCTCATGTAAATTCAGTTTTTGTTTGATTTCATTAGTGTTTATAATAAGTTAAATGCAAATTTATAATTTTAATGTTAGCTACATTTTATTTTAGGTTAATGTTTTTTTCTCTATCATCATTATCACTATTATTTTTATTACTTGTGCTAAATGTTGAATTACTGATCTTCTTTGGTAACAGTAGCCTTAAGTATCTTCTCGCATTAAACATTCAACAATGTAAGAAAAGCAGCAACTTTCTAAGCAATTTATGTGAAAGAATTAGAGACACAAAAGCTTTAAGAAGAAAGATAATGAAAACTGACACTGAAACCTATTTCTAGTATAAGTGCTTTGAAACTGTTATCAAGATGCTATAAAACTCCAGAAATACTATTCCATTTTGATCTTACAAACAATAGCTCATGCTTGAGATTTGATGCACATGTAGGCTCTAGTTTTTATTTTTGGTGGAGCTGTGATAGATCACAAGCTGGAAAAAAGTGAAACAGATCTGTTATGTTTAGGTAGCTGAGGAGAAAAAACAAAAACGGCAATACACCAGAGAGGCTGGAACCTATTGGATTGCAGTAACCTGAACTAACCTCACAACTAGAGGTAGCCGTGGAGCGTTCCTACGTTGATCCTAGACGCCTCGTCACAGCCTGAGAGATAACTACACCTAAAGGCAAAAAGAGGAAAGCTATCTGCCCCGGAGCAGATCCCCAAAGAAAATAGGAAGCCCCCAAACATGTAATGGCGGTTAGACAAGAAGAAGCACGGACACAGACAGAAAATAGAAAGAGCAAACGCTGGGGCCCAATCTGTCTAGACAGAAAAGTAAAGGAAAGGATTCTTACTGCAATCCAAAAAAAACCCCTAAAAAATACCAAATCTTCTGATTGCAAAAACATCTGAGATCACACGATCTCACCACCTAAATCAGATCTCTGGTGTAACAAAACTAAGCCGCAGCACTGAAAAAACAGGAAAAAACAAATGAACAAATAACAGTGGCTACAGATAAACTGAGAGGAGCACAGGCCCCAGAAGGGGACCTGGCTGACCTCCACAAAAGTGCAGAGAACTATGCAAAAAGCAAGCACAAAAATAAAATCAGAAAATATCTTATCTGAAAGCAGAAGATGGAGGCAAGACTCAGCAAACTTCCAAATGAACCAGGAACCACAACTGAGACAAGAACAATTGATCACCGGCATCCATCATGGAAGGGAACCTCCCTTATATCAGACCAGTCAGCGATCCCAGATTGCCATTCCTCGCTGAAAGGTTCAGTACTGTCTGTAACCACCAGAGGGAGCCTATGCTCAGAAACCATCTCATAACAGTACCCCCCTTTGAGGAGGAGTCACAGAACCCTCACTTGTGCAACCAGGCCGATCAGGATGAGCTCGGTGAAAGGCACGGATCAGTCTCCTAGCATGGATGTCCGAAGCAAACACCCAAGAATTGTCCTCCTGACCATAACCTCTCCACTAGGGTTGAGCATTCCGATACTGCAAATATCGGGTATCGGCCGATATTGGCTGTATCGGAATTCCGATTCCGAGTACCGATATTTTCGTCATATCGGATACCGGAATCGGAATTGTCACTGTCACTGTCAGTGTCCGTCGGTCGGGTCTGTCAGGAGTCAGCGGCACTTACCCGGCAGAAGATCTCCGGCGGTCACATCCCGGACTGCTTAATGGCCGCCATCCTCTTCTCCCCGGCGGTCACATGCAGTTTCTCGCGATAACTGCAGTGACTGCTGGGTAATCGCGGCCGTAAAGCAGTCCGATGACGTCACCGCCGGGGAAGCTGGTAAGCAGCTGTGCTGCGCCGGGATGTCAGGCTCTGCCTGTCATTCGATGTAGCAGAGCTGGATCGTCGTGGGACTATCGTTACTATGGACTGCGTCGGACAGGTGGTATACTGTTGGTTTGTTTTTTTTATTTTTTTACAGGAGATCGATGGCGTCGCAGGAATGAGAGAGTAATAAAAAAAATGAAAACTGTGTTGTCTCTTTTATTTCATTAAAAGACTTTTTTCTTGCTGTGTCTTTTTTTTTACACATTTAAAAACTTTGGGATTAATAATGGATCGGTGTCTTATTGACACCTCTCCATTATTAACCGGGCTTATTGTCACCGTGCAATCAACGGTGACATTAACCCCTTATTACCCCGCTTGCCACCGCTACAGGGCAAGTGGGAAGAGCGGGTAAAGTGCCACAATTGGCACATCTTTTGATGCGCCAAATGTGGGGCTGCTGTAGCCTGGTATTATCAGGCTGTTGAGGGCCAAAATCCATGGGCCTTGACAGTCTTTTAATACCAGGCCGCAGCAGTCTGCTTACTGGTGTTACAAAAATAGGGGGACCCCTACGCCGTTTTTTTTTTCGAGGGGATCCCCTATTTTTGTTAACCAGCCAAGCTAAGCAGACTGCTGTGGCCTGGTATTATCAGGCTTGCAAGGTCCATGGATATTGGAACCTTACC
>JARQOD010000004.1:51006039-51110617 GCA_033576555.1 Oophaga sylvatica | reverse complement strand
AACACCAAAAAATTCCGGGCCTGCACACCCCCACAATTGGGCGAAATCCAAAATGCCCCAATTTGACACTTTCCCCCGGGCTTTCCCATTTCCCCTGTAGCGGTGGAAAGGGGGGGTAATAAGGGGTTTAAATGTCCCCTTTTGTTTCCCCCTTTAAAATTAACCCGGTTAAAATGGAGGGCCCTCAAAAGGCCCCCGAACCCAATTTATAAAAAGGAAATTTTAAAAAAAAAGACACAGCCAAATAAAGTTTTTTTAATAAAAAAAAAAACCCCAAAACATTTTTCCCATTATTTTTATTCCCGTTTAAACCTGCCCCGCCATTGTCTCCTTAAAAAAAAAAAATTTAACAAAACCCACCCAAAATACTCCCTGTCCGACTTAGTCCAAGATAGCAAGTGTCCACGACGAGTCCAGCTCTGCTACAATTGGATACTAGGCTGAGCCTGACATCCCGAAGTAGGAGAGCTGTTTACCTGAGGAGATTCCCCGGCGGGGTGACGTCATCGGACTGCTTTACGGCCAGCTGTCGCGAGAGTACGCTGGCCGAGATTACCCAGTACCTGGCAGCACGTGCAGTTATCGCTAGAAGCTGCACATGACCGCCAGTGAGAGGGTAATGGTGGCCATCCAGGGGGAAATGTGACCACCGGGGATCTTCTGCCAGGTAAGTGCTGACTCTGCTGAGTCCTGACTCCTGACAGACCCGACCGACACTGACAGTGACACTTTGGGGAAGTTCCTGTGTCAGTACTTTGTTCTGTGACCAGGAACTCCCCATAGACATTACAGGAAATTCTGATTCCGTATCCGATATGCAAAAAATATCGGATCTCAGAATCGGAATTCCGATACAGGAATATCGGCCGATATCCGATATTTGCGTATCGGAATGCTCAACACTAGGCCCCACATGACTCTGTGGGCCAAAATATGAAAAAAATATAGCTCTAAAAATATGGTGATGCAATATCTAATTTTTGCAATAAAAAGTCTTTTGGCGTGTGACAGCTGCCAAACATAAAATCATTAGTTTTCAACCTGGACGCTGCCAAAAGCGACTGTCCATACATAGAACCACTGGTGAATGAGCTACTGGGAATGCAGCGTCAGTAACTGGGTGACGTCCATAGAGGTTACCTCCAGTCACTGGGCTCCATTCCCAACTGGGCTGAGCTGCGTTGAGATCCCCGTTAGCACCGTGAGCACTCATGGCTCACGGTGCTAGCGGGGATCTTACTGAAGTCACAGCAGTTACGTCCAGTCACTGGGCCCTGCTCCCAGCTGGACTGAGCTGCGGTGAGATCCAGGGTCACTTTAAAAATTCACATACCAGGAAAGAGTAGATTATTTCCCAAAAAAAGGGGGGCACTTGTTGGGCATTGCCACTGTTAAGGCACATCTAGATAAGTTCCTTGGGGGATCTATTTCCAACTTGTGGTTGCCCCACATAGGGAGTATCAGCCAAACTCTGGACAAAGGACAACTTTTGGGGTCCAATTTCTCCTGTTACCCTTGGGAAAATAAAAAATTGAGGGTGAAAAAAGATCATTTCTGTGGAAAAAATATGATTTTTTTAATTTTATGGCTCTACGTTATAAACTTCTGTGAAGACCTTGGGGTGTTAGGGTTCAAGTTCCCGCTGCTGCACAGGGGAGTCTCGAACCAGTCCCGCTGCGGAGTGGAGAATTACGTCCGTGTATAGATTACAGAGGTCTTAATGCCATCACCGATAAGAAATAAGTACCCGTTGCCCCTGATCTCTGAGCTCTTTGATAGGCTCCGGGGAGCAAGGGAAATCTACTAAATTAGATCTGCGTGGTGCTTATAACCTGATTCGCATCCGTGAGGGGGTGATTGGAAGACGGCTCTGTAATGCCACAGCCGTTTTCCAAGACTTTGTCAATGACATCTTCCAGGATATGCTTTCCAACCTCGTAGTAGTCTATCTGGAGATATTCTCATCTTTTCTCCAGATATTTGACTCTCTCCGGGGGATGTCTGCAAAGTCTTCGCCCTGTTACGGGCGAACTCCCTCTATGCAATGTTGGAGAAATGCATGTTGAGCAGGAGTCTTTTACCTTTCCTGGGCTATATCCATCTCCGCCCAGGGATTGGCTATGGATCCTGCCAAACTACAGGCTGTGATAGATTGGCAAAAAACCCCATTCTCTTAAAGCGGTGCAGCGCTTATGGGGTTCATTAATTACTATTGCCAATTCATTTCCCACTTCTCCACTTTGTAGCTCCCTTGGTAGCCCTCACCAAGAAGGAGCCAATCCCAAATTGTGGTCATAGGAGGTCCCCCAAGGCCTTTACTTCAATTAAATCCCATTTACTAGCGCTCCCATCTTACAATCGCCCCGAGGGTTGATAATCCTTTTTTATTGGAGGTCGATGCCTTGTCCGTTGGTGCTGGAGCAGTCCTTTTTCAAAAGGATGGGTCAAGTCGGAAACATCCTTGTTTCTTCTTTTCCAAGACATTCACACCAGTGGAGAGGAATGATTCCATTGGGGATAGGGAGTTTGCTAGCCATGAAGTTGGACTTTTCCGAGTGGAGATCTCCTGGAGGGGGCTCGCTTTCCCTTTCAAGTTTCACTGACCACAAAAATTTGGTCTATTTACAGACCGCCCAGTGGCTAAACTCTCGCAGGCCAGATGGTCCCTGTTCTTCTCCCCGCTCCATTTCACCCTCCATTTCCTCTCCGGTGAGAGAACATTCGGGCCGATGCTCTTTCTCGCTCCGTGGTGTCCTCTGAGGAGGGTTTGGGGGAGGAGCCTCGGTTGATTGTCCCCACAGAGAGCCTAAGAATGTGGCCCCGGTTTCGCTGAGTCTGTGCCTCTGGGCAAGACTTTTGTGCCCCCCAATTTGCGACTGGAGGTACTCTCTTGGGCACATTCGTCCAGGGTGGGTGGACATTTTGGGGCAAAAAGGACATCTGAGTTCTGGCCAGGACATAATGGTGGCCACATATGGTCCGGGATGTCAGGGCATACGTTCAGGCATGCGTCTCCTGCGCCAAGAATAAGTCCCCTCGACAACAGCCAGCAGGGTACTTTTTTCCCTTTACCGGTGGCAGACAGGCCTTGGGAGATGGTCGGGATGGATTTTGTGGTGGGCACCCAATTCTCGGGCTGCACCATCATCTGGGTGATAACCGACCACTTCTCCAAAATGGTGCACTTGGTGCCCTTACCCGCGATTACCGTCTGCACTGGCCTTGGCAGCATTATTTTATTAGGCATATTTTCCTTTTACACGGAATCCAGACAAAATAGTCCAGTGATCGAGGTCCCCAATTTGCGTCTCGGTTCTGGAGAGAGCTGTGTCGTCTACTCAGCATTGAGTTAAATCTCTCCTCGGCATATCATCCCGAGACGAATGGGTTGGTAGAGAGGGCCAACCAGACCTGGTCACATACTTGTGACATTTTTTTCTCTGCCAGGCAGGATGACTGGGCATCCTTGCTACCGTGGGCTGAGTTTGCTCTAAATAATGCTGTGGCTGACTCCATCGGACAGACCCCATTCCTCCTGAACTACGGTCAGCATCCGCGGGTACCAGTGCCCATGCCCGTGTCTTCCCGCCGATTCCAGGGTGGCAGACTGGGCTGTGGAGGCACGGACATTTTGGACCGCACGCAGGATGTCATTCAGGCCTCCCAGTAGAGATGAGGTCTTCGGCCGATTCCCATCAGAGCCCCGCTCCTACTTTTGCTCCGGGTGACCTAGTGTGGCTCTTTGCCCAAACATCAGGCTACGTGTTGAGTCCACCAAGTTGGCACTTCACTTTTTGGGTCCCTTTAAAGTTCTTGAGCAGTGAACCCGGTGGTTTACCGCCTAGCCCTTCCGCCTCGCCTTGGTATCACCGACACCTTTCACGTGTCCCTCTTGAAACCCGTGGCCATTTCCCGGTTTTCCAAGTCATCTGCCGGGACGTCGGCTTCATTTACCGATGATCATGAGGTGAACGCCATTGTTGGGTGCAAGGTGGTACGAGGCAATAAATTTTATTTGGTGGATTGGAGGGGTTATGGGCCTGAGATAGGTCCTGGGAGCCTGCCGAGCATGTTCACGCTCCGCAGCTCATCGCTGCCTTTGAGCGCAGCGAGGCCCAAAGAAGGGGGGCCCTAGGAGGGGGTAATGTTAGGGTTCGAGTTCCCACTGCTGCCCAAGGGGAGTCTCGAACAAGTCCCGCTGCAGTCCCTCATCCATCTCCCGCCGCAATGGAGCCTGCTCAGCAAAGACGTCGGTCCCAGCATCTCGCCCGGTCTAATACTGTGCAGAGACTTGCTGCTGCCTCTTCAGGTTCTGATATAGGAAAGATGTGTATCTTCATACCGTGTTAGCCAGTAGATAGAAAAATATTTAGACTTGAGAGTCCTCAGTGGTTGATACCTTTTAATAGCTAACTGAAAAGATGGTAACAAATTGCAAGCTTTCGAGACTACTCAGGTCTCTTCATCAGGCAAAGACTAATACAACATCTGAAGAATCACATATTTATACACAAGAGGACACAGGAATAATGCAATAGGTAAGACAAGTGACGTGAAGCAGAACTGTCATTATGGCAGAGGGATGAACATAAATATTGGAACAGTTCATAGATAAGGAGTGAACGTTTTATTACCCTCTGATTGGAGTCTGCTATTGTGTTTTGATGCCCCTAGAAGGTCAGAGAAGCAGATTCCTTAATTGATGTACACAGACATGAATCCGTGTGATATATTCATTCCAGCACTAAGAGTGTCAAAGGTCATCATAAGTTTATATTCCCAAACCTTTCTATCTTTCTCAGATTTGAAGTTAGATTTTAATACAAGGAATTTCATATCCATCATGCTATGACCGGGCATACAAAAGTGTTTTGCCACAGGTAAATCCATTCTTTTTTCTCTATTGTGTGGCGATGAGAATTCATCCTTGTTCTCAGTTTTTCCCCGGGTCTCCCCCACATACAGACCCCCAGTTGGACATTTCGTACAAATAATTAGGTACACCACATTAGATGTGATGCAGCTGAAAGTACCTGGGATCTTGTAGTCCTGATGGGAGTTGGGGATCTTTATCTTGTCCGTGGTCATAATAGATGCACAGGTTTTGCATTTCTTCTTGTTGCAAGGAAAGGTTCCTGCAGCTGTTGGGGAGGACAGGGAGCTTCTGACAATGATGCTTCTTAGATTTGGGGGCTGCCTAAAACATAGTAGTGGGGGGTCTGGAAATATAGATTGTAATCGGGCATCTTTTTGTAGTAAAGGTTGTAGTTTCCGTGCAGCTCCCCTTAGCATCTCCAGATTTGGATTGTAAAGGGGACCACTAGAGGCACCCGGTTATTTTCTTCCTTAGCTTTGTAATGTAGCAAACATCGCCACACAATAAGAGAAAAAAGAATGGATTTACCTGTGGCAAAACACTTTTGTATGCCCGGTCATAGCATGATGGATATGGAATTACTTGTATTAAAAATCTAACTTCAAATCTGAGAAAGATAGAAAGGTTTGGGAATATAAACTTATGATGACCTTTGACACTCTTAGTGCTGGAATGAATATATCACACGGATTCATGTCTGTGTACATCAATTAAGGAATCTGCTTCTCTGACCTTTTAGGGGCATCAAAACACAATAGCAGACTCCAATCAGGGTATAAAACGTTCACTCCTTATCTATGAACTGTTCCAATATTTATGTTCATCCTCTGCCATAATGACAGTTCTGCTTCACGTCACTTGTCTTACCTATTGCATTATTCCTGTGTCCTCTTGTGTATAAATATGTGATTCTTCAGATGTTGTATTAGTCTTTGCCTGATGAAGAGACCTGAGTAGTCTCGAAAGCTTGCAATTTGTTACCATCTTTTCAGTTAGCCATTAAAAGGTATCAACCACTGAGGACTCTCAAGTCTAAATATTCTTCAGGTTCTGTTATTGTAGCCACTACTGGTCAGCGGAGAGCAGACGTCTTTAGGTCTAAGTCCTTTGTTGCTTCATCTGAGCATGCCCAGGGCAAGATCTCCCATTGGAGATCAGGGGTCACATGCTCAGATACAGCTGCCACTCCTATTGGTCCTTCAGGAAGGTCCTCCGGCTGTTGATGTTCTGAAGAAGCTTCCCATTGGTCCTTCCTGAAGGTCTTTTTCTCGTGGCTGCTATAAAAGGCTGTCCTTACTGCACGGCCGTGCGCTGGGATCAATTGCATTATGTGCTTTGTGCCATGTGATAATGCACGTATGTGGTTAGGCTCGGCTGAAATAAGCCCTAGAATACCGGCACCTCCGATGAGGAGATTTGAGTGCACGTGGTTAGGGCTTGGCTGAAATAAGCCCCTAGAATACCGGCACCTCCGGTGAGGAGATTTGTGTGCACGTGGTTAGGGCTTGGCTGAAATAAGCACCTAGAATACCAGCTTCTCCGGTGAGGAATTGCTTGATTGCGTTGCTGTCTGTATGATCACGGACTGCTATCCGCACAGCAGTTATCTGTGTATCCCTGTGGTGTTAACAGGACACAGTATCTATCTCTGCGTCTTTACCTCAGCGACTCTGTGGATTAACAGAGTTCGCACTATCTGCCACAGCGCGCTACGGCGTTTATTTTAGCGATTCTGTGGGATAATAGAGTTCGCTACTTACGCCATCTTACTAGCAGCAGGCTCTGCCTGCACGGTGGACCCCGGCTGCGAACACACCTCTCTACATTATTTATTAGGTGCGTTCCGCATACCCTAACAGGGGTTCAATGTGCTCACCACACATCTAGATAAGCTCCTTGGGGGCTCTAATTTCCTAAATGGTGTCTTTTGTGGGGGTTTCCACTGTTTAGGCACATCAGGGGCTCTCCAAACGTGACATGGCGTCTGATCTCAATTCCAGCCAATTTTGCATTGAAAAGTCAAACGGCGCTTCTTCCCTTCCGAGCTCTGCTATGCTCTCAAACAGTGGTAACTCTCCCAATTGTGGGTACAGCATACTCAGGACAAATTGCACAATTACTTTTTGGTCCAATTTCTCCTGTTAGCTTTGTGAAAATAAAAAAAAATTTGGATCTGAAATAAATTTATTGTGAAAAAAAGTTAAATGTTCATTTTTTTTAAAGCATTCCAAAAATTCCTGTGAAGCACCAGAAGGGTTAATAAACCTCTAGAGTGTGGTTTTGAGCACCTTGAGTGGTGCAGTTTTTAGAATGGTGTCACTTTTGAGTATTTTCTATCAGAAAGACCCCTCAAAATTACTTCAAATTTGATATGGTCCCTTAAAAAAATTGGTGTTGAAAAAATGAGAAATCGCTGTTTAAGTTTTAACTCTTATAACTTCATAATAAAAAAAAAATTTTGGTTCCAAAATTTTGCTGATGTAAAGTAGACATGTGGGGAATGTTACTTATTAAGTATTTTGTGTGACATATCTGTGTGATTAAGGACATGAAAATTCAAATTTGGAAAAATGTGACATTTTCAAACTTTTCGCCAAATTTCCATTTTTTCACAAATAAATACAAGTCATATCAAAGAAATTGTACCACTATCATGAAGTACAATATGTCTCAAGAAAACAATGTCAGAATCACTGGGATCCATCAAAGCATTCCAGAATTATTACCTCATAAAGGGACAGTGGTAAGAATTGTAAAAATTGGCCCCGTCATTAACATGCAAAACATCCTTGAAGGTAAAGTGGTTAAATTTGATTTATTTTTTTTTAAACACGATTAGCTTTATGTTAATTCAGGAAAATGGTGGATGTTTTGCTGCTTTATAGACTGCCGATAAACTGGTAAAAAAGTTGATACTCACCTGTTCTGTTGCCGCCACTCTGCTGTATATTCCTTCCGTCTGTCCTACATTTTCCTCCAGTGCTTTATGTCCTATTTTACATCGTCACTCTGCACCCAGGCTTCTCGGTAGTCACACCTACTCAGCTCTTTGGGACATTCAAGTTTTGCCAGTGACTATTACTCACGAGACACACATTGGGACATTAGAGACCAACTCGGCACTAGAAGCTGGCATGGAGTGAAGATGCTGAAGAAGGAAAAACATAAAAAAGATGCACGGCTAATAATAAAACTGGTGCTAAATTAGTATGCAAAAACTATCGTAAAACAAAAGGAAAAGAGCATTACACACCTGTATGAAAGTATACAAATTTTTTATAGGCCAAAATATAAGCAATAATATAAAAATAATTAAAACCAGAATAACCCAAAGCTGCCATTTATATAATACAAACGATGATATTGAACCCAAAAATATACAAGGGTCCAAAAACTATATGTAAATGACCTTAAATAAGATCACGTATATGTGGGTATATTCCAAATGGTACAGTTGAAATCAAAAGCTTACATACACTATATAAAAAGACACACATGCATGTTTTTCCTCAATATCTGACATGCAATCAGAATAAACCTTTCCTGTTATAGGTCAATTAGGATTACTATAATTATTATTTTTTGCCAAATGTCAGAATAATGAGAGAGAATGTTTTAAGGCATTTTATTACTTACTGCAAAGTCAAAAGTTTACATACATTTCATTAGTATTTGGTACCATTGCCCTTAAACTGAATGACTTGGGTCAGACGTTTGTGATATCCTTCCACAAGCTTCTCACAATAGTTGGTCGGAATTTGGGCCCATTCCCCCTGACAAAACTGGTGTAACTGTTCTAGGTTCTTAGGTTGCCTTGCTCCCACCTGCCTTTTCAGCTTTGCCCAGAAATTTTCAATATGATTGAGATCAGGGCTTTGTGATAGCCACTCCAAAACATTGACTTTGTTATCCTTAAAGGGAATCTGTCACCCTAAATTGGCGGGATATTTAAATGATGGCAGTCAGGTCAAATGGGCGGTGTTTTGGGTACTTGCCTTAACATGTTGTTCGCCGCTGTCTCCATTATTTCTGGGAATTGTAGTCATTGCCCTCCATATAACGCGCCTGCGCATTGCAATCTTGAATTGCGCATGCGCAGTATGCTTTGCCCGCAGATTGCAATGTGCAGGCACGTTATATGGAGGGCAACGACTGCAATTCCCAGAAATAATGGAGACAGCGGCAAACAACATGTTAATGCAAGTACCCAAAACACCGTCCATCTGACCTGACTGCCATCATTTAAATATCCCGCCAATTTAGGGTGACAGATTCCCTTTAAGCCACTTTGTTACCATTTTGGCAGTATGCCATATCAAACACCAAATCAGTATAGTCGGGTCTTAATGCAAGAAAAACCATATATGATGAAAATAACCCCTTAAAAATAACTTTTATTTATATTTTTAAAAAAATACCAAATATGCCAAAAATTCTCTTTTTCTTAAAAAAGGAGTAAAAGAGAGTTTGGTAATGATAATCCCAGATGAGTTATTCACTGGGAAACAGAGCAAAAAACAGCGCTCTATTTGGTGTATAATAGGTAACACAAAGGAAGTGTCTAGGGAAGATAGATACAGCTCTGGCAAAAATTAAGAGACCACCACATCAAAACCCTGTCATGGGCAGCCCATTCTCCAGACCTGAACCCGATTGAAAACCTCTGGAATGTAAGCACAGGATGATGGATAGTCACTCACAAGCCATCACACAAAGAAGAACTGTTTAATTTTTTTCACCAAAAGCAGTGGAAAGACTGGTGGAAACCATGCCAAGACACATGATAGCTGTTTTTAAAAATCATGGCAATTACACAAAATATTCATTTCAAAACTCTTCCTGAGTTAAAATATTAGTATTGTTGTTTCTAAATGATAATGAACTGGTTTTCTTTGCATTATTTGAGGTCTGAAAGCACTGGATTTTTTTTTATTTTTTGACCATTTTTCTTTGTCAGTAAAATAATACAAAATTTATTGCTTAGAAATTCGGTGACATGTTGTCAGAAGTTTATAGACTAAAAGAACAATTTACATTTTACTCAAAAATATACCTATAAAGAGAAAAATCAGAACATTTGAAAGTGGTCTCTTGATTTTTGCCAGAGCTATTATTGCCAGGTTTCATCCAGGATATCTCTGTACTTAGCCGCATTCATGTTTCCTTCAATTGCAACCAATCGTCCTGTCCCTGCACCTGAAAAACACCCCCATAGCATGATGCTGCCACCACCATGTTTCACTGTTAGGACTGTATTGAGCAGGTGATGAGCAGTGCCTGGTTTTCTCCACACATACCACTTAGAATTATCACCAAAATGTTCTATCTTCGTCTCATCAGAACAGAGATCTTATTTCACATAGTCTGGGAGTCACTCATGTGTTTTTTAGCAAATTCTATGCAGGCTTTCATATGTCTGGCACTGAGGAGAGTCTTCTGTTGGGCCACTCTACCATAAAGGCCCGACTGGTGGAGGGCTGCAGTGATAGTTGAGTTTATGGAACTTTCTCCCATTTCCCTACTGCATCTGTGATGCTCAGCCACAGTGATCCTGGGGTTCTTCTTTACCTCTCTCACCAATGCTTTTCTCCCACGATTGCTCAGTTTGGCTGGATGGCAAGGTCTAGGAAGACTTCTGGTGGTCCCAAACTTCTTCCATTTAAGGATTATGGAGGCCATTGTGCTCTAAGGAACCTTGAGAACTGCTGAAATTATTTTGTAACCTTGGCCAGATCTGTGCCTTGCCACAATTCTGTCTCTGAGCTCCTTGGCCAGTTCCTTTGACCTCATGATTCTCATTTGGTCTGACATGCACTGTGAGCTGTGAGGTCTTATATAGCAGGTGTGTGCCTTTACAAATCAAGTCCTATCATTTTAATTAAACACATCTGGACTCCAATGAAGGAATAGATCCATCTCAAGGAGGATCACAAGCAAATGGACAGCATGTGGCTTAAAAATGAGTGTCTGAGAAAAGAGTCTGACTACTTATGTTATATTTCAGTTTTCTTTTTTAATACATATGCAAAAAATTCTGCATTTCTGTTTTTCTTAAGTCAAGATGGGTGCAGAGTGTACATTAATGAGAAAAAAAATGAAATTTTTTGAATGTACCAAATGGCTGCAATGAAACAAAGAGTTAAAAATTTAAAGGGGTCTGAATACTTTCCATATCCACTGTAGGTATTTATATGATTGAAATTTTGTCCAAGACCTGGGACATTGCTTAGGCTATCTCCTCCCTACACCAAATCGAGATATTAGCCTTAAAGGCATACAAAATATATGCTTATGTGAGCAACGTCTTTTCTCTATAATATTGAGCCACATTCTTGCACGGCTCAGTTCAGACTAGGCACAATGGATCAGACATTTTAAATGCACTTCAAAGCACTTTATGTAGATGTTTGGTGGTGTCTTTGTTAAGGAGTACTGTTGAGGATCAGTGAGAGCCAGTCAACGATGAGCTGGGGCACCACTTCCTTACCCAGGGTGCCAACCTCCACTATAAGGAAGGGATACCCATATAGGGTCATGCACAATCTATCTTCCCTAGACACTTCCTTTGTGTTACCTATTTAGCGCTAACTAATGCGCTATTTTTTGATCTGTATCCCAGTGAATAAATCCTCTGGGGTTATCATTACCAGACCATCTATTACTCCTTTTTTAAGAATAAGAGAATTTTTGGTATATTTGATATATTTTTTAAAAAATATATACAGTCATGGCCAAAAGTTTTGAGAATGACACAAATATTAGATTTTCACATGATCTGCTGCCCTCTGGTTTTTATGTGTGTTTGACAGATGTTTATAAAACAGACAGAAATATAATAATTGCAAACATATGAGGAACAAAAGCTTATATTGACAGTTAGAATGAGTTAATGCAGCAAGTCAATATTTGCAGTGTTGACCCTTCTTCATCAGGACCTCTGCAATTCTCCCTGGCATGCTCTCAATCAACTTCTGGACCAAATCCTGACTGATAGCAGTCCATTCTTGCACAATCAATGCTTTCATTTTGTCAGAATTTTTAGGTTTTTGTTTGTCCACCCGTCTCATGATGATTGACCACAAGTTCTCAATGGGATTAAGATCTGGGGAGTTTCCAGGCCATGGACCCAAAATCTCTATGTTTTGTTTTGTTCCCTGACCCATTTAGTTATCACCTTTGCTTTATGGCAAGGTGCTCCATCATGCTGGAAAAGGCATTGATGATCGCCAAACTGCTCTTGGAGGGTTGGGAGAAGTTGCTCTTGGAGGACATTCTGGTACCATTCTTTATTCATGGCTGTGTTTTTAGGCAAGACTGTGAGAGAGCCGATTCCCTTGGCTGAGAAGCAACCCCACACATGAATGGTTTCAGGATGCTTAACAGTTGGCATGAGACAAGACTGGTGGTAGCGCTCACCTTGTCTTCTCCGAATTAGGCGTTTTCCTGATGTCCCAAACAATCCAAAAGGGGATTCATCAGAGAAAATAACTTTACCCCAGTCCTCAGCAGTCCACTGCCTGTACCTTTTGCAGAATATCAGTCTGTCCATGATGTTTTTTCTGGAGAGAAGTGGCTTCTTTGCTGCCCTCCTTGAGACCAGGCCTTGCTCCAAGAGTCTCCGCCTCACAGTGCGTGCAGATGCACTCACACCTGCCTGCTACCATTCCTGATCAAGCTCTGCACTGCTGGTAGCCCGATCCCGCAGCTGAAACACTTTTAAGAGACGGTCCTGGCACTTGCTGGTTTTTCTTGGGCGCCCTGGAGCCTTTTTGGCAACAATGGAACCTCTCTCCTTGAAGTTCTTGATGATGCGATAGATTGTTGACTGAGGTGCAATCTTTCTAGCTGCGATACTCTTCCCTGTTAGGCCATTTTTGTGCATTGCAATGATGACTGCACGTGTTTCTTTAGAGATAACCATGGTTAACAGAAGAGAAACAATGATGCCAAGCACCAGCCTCCTTTTAAAGTGTCCAGTGGTGTCATTCTTACTTAATCATGACAGATTGATCTCCAGCCATGTCCTCATCAACACCCACACCTGTGTTAATGGAGCAATCACTGAAAAGAGGTTAGCTGGTCCTTTTAAGGCAGGGCTGCAATGATGTTGAAATGTGTTTTGGGGGATAAAGTTCATTTTCTAGCCAAATATTGACTTTGCAAGTAATTGCTGTTAAGCTGATCACTCTTTATAGCATTCTGGAGTATATGCAAATTGCGCATTAGAAAAAGTGAAGCAGTAGACTTTGTAAAAATTAATATTTGTGTCATTCTCAAAACTTTTGTCCATGACTGTATATAAAAAGTATTTTTTTAAGGGTCTCTTTTCTCCAATGGGAAGACCCATTTCCGCCCAAGCTTTAACTTCCTGGCTGATATCTAGAGATGTATTGAAATATTCTTTTTTCATGATGCCATCTATTTTGTGAAGTGCACCAGTTCCTCCTGCAGCAAAACAACCCCACAACATGATGCTGCCACCCCCGTGTTTCACAGTTGGGATGGTGTTCTTAGGCTTCCAAGCTTCACCCTTTTTCCTCCAAATGTAACAATGGTAATTATACCGCAAAAGTTCAATATTAGTTTCAACATACCACAGGACATGTCTCCAAAAATTAAGGTTTTTGTTCCTGTGTGCATTTGCAAACATTGATCTGGCTTTTTTATGTTTCTTATGGAGTAATGGCTTCCTCCTGGCAGAGTGGCCTTTCTCCCCATGTTGACACAGTACTTGTTTCACTGTGGATTTTGACACAATCTTACCAGCTTCCACCATCATCTTCACAAGGTCTTTTGCTTTTGTCCTTGGGTTGATATGCACACGTCGAACAAAGCACATTCATCTCTGGGACACAAAACCCATTTCCTTCCTGTGCGGTATGATGGCTGGACATTAACATCTTGTTTGTACTTGCATATAATTGTTTGTACAGATGAATGATTCACCTTCAGGCATCTTGAAATTGTACCCAAGGATGAACCAGACTTATGCAAGTCCACAATTCTCTTCCTAATATCTTGACTGATTTCTTGAGACATTCCCATGATGCTACGGGAAAGGATTATCATGATTTCATGTCAGATATTTATAAAAACATGCTTATGTGTCATTTTACATAGTGTATGTAAACTTCTGGTTTCAACTGTACCTAAGAAGGAATACCTATATAATATAAAGGCAAAGGCAGCACAGATGCCAAATACTGATGCAAACAGCCACTGACAAATCTACCAATTCATGGAGGGGGTGGCTGTGTAGTTTTAAACATAATGATCATCTAATAGTATGAGCATCATCAATAGGCTGTTAGTCAGACACTGTGCATCACAGGTATCTGTGTGACTGGCGTCCTATGCAAGCTCCATTTGTGTGCACCTGGTTTAGTTCAGACATGCCGGTCTAGGATTCAGGATCAGATTTAGGCCACTCATGGACCTGGAAATAGTGTTCATGCACTGGCCGCATTGGGACCAAGGGAATTCGGGACAGACATAGCTGCTACAGGACCAGGGGACAATATTCAGGCCCTAGCCACTCTGGGACCAGGGGTCAGGGTTCAGGAACTGGCTGCTTTAGGACCAGGGGATGCGGTTCAGGCACTGGCCCCTCCGGGACCAGGGGAGAAGTTTTATTGCTGGCCGCTCCAGGACCCGGGGAAAGGTTTCAGGCTCTGGCAGCCCCGGGACCAGGGGGCGAGGTTCAGGAATGAACTCTCCGGGACCATGGGATGAGGTTAAGACACTGGTTGCCCAAGGACCAGGGGGCGAAGATACCGGACTGGCCACAATGGGACCAGGGGATAACTTTCAGGCTCGGGCCACACCGAGACCTGGGGACCTCACAACTCACCAGCAGTACACTTTACTAACTACTGATTCACTACACTGCATTGTGACTCCCTAGAGAAGAGGGAGTCTTTTATACAATATGCCTCCCAGCTATTCACTGGGAGCCATCTTGCAGGTGTATCACTTATGCTAAATGCCTCTCAGCAACAAGCTGAAAGCATGTAGCATAATGTGCACTGCCCCTTTAAAAATGGGGAAGCGTGGCACACCCATACTAGGCACACCACCGGACTGAGGCGCACACACACAAACCAAGAACCAGAAGAACGTCAGAGCAATGCTGCGAGGCTGGAGAGGTAAGTTGGCGTCCCTGCATGGGGAAGGAAGGGGACACCATGCACGGGCACTGGCAGCAGCGTTATAGTACCACCCTTACACCCCCTCTTCTTCAAGCCCACTAGGACTCTCTGAAGAGAAGTTGTAGGCCGAAACCTCTTCACAGACTCCCACAACTTCTCTAAGGAGCATGACTTCCATCCACTACAAGAAAAGATCACCTCGCACCATCTTCACGAATAGGACACATCTCTCAATGAAGCAATTCTCAGTATGAGACAAAGCGGGCATAGTACCAGGAACTGGGCATGGAGATGTCTCTCTCTGTACATAGAAATCAGCTACCACCCCAGAGGATTCAAGGACCGGCTGGTGTTCTTCCTCCTGGTTGGCGGATTGCAGAGACTTGGAAGATGTCACCGCCTTGACAATCTGTTCACCAGACCTATTAGGAACTGAAGATACCTGGTCTGGGTCCGTCTTTAGCCATTTCTTCAAGATGACATGTCCACTAGGCAGGGTGGTTCTTGGGGCCAAATCATTAGAACAATCATCGGGACTGTGGGGCCATTGCCTCCGCTTCCCTTTCTTCAGAGGCACCAGCACTCAGTGGCTCAGCAACTAGCAGACCTGGTGAAAAAGATGGCGACAGTGCTGGCAAACCTCAACATATGGGGATCAGACACTTCTTGTGATGCGACAGTCCCCAGCGAAGCACCATGCAGGGTCTCAAGACTAGAACGAGCATCTGAGTTCTTCGCTCTGGATGAAAAAGGTAATTCCAGACAGCTAATAGAAGGCGATCTTCTCCGAGTATAATGCTCTGATCTGGAGCTTAAGCTGTTCAGACATGACTTGACTGAATTTGAGTAGGGCTCGTCCTTTACTGGACAACACCCTCATTGGATTCTGGAGCTGTCGGACGGGAGACTGACACCAACTCTTTACTGCTCGCAGCACGAACTCTCTCGCCGCACCAAAACCTAAAGTTGCCACGGATGCACTCACATCTGTGAAGAGGTAGTACTCCCGCCAAGGGCAGACTCTCCTATTGGCCCAAGGTTTTTGAGTTTAAGCTTCATTGGACAAAGACCATCAGGATGTTCCACACAACCGCATCGATACCACAAATCTATCTCACGACTGAATTCCTGCTTCTGCTTAGCCTGCCAAACATGGTCGACCTTCATGGATTATGCAAGGCTAGCTGCCTCAACAGGCTGGCAAAAGGGTGGTTTTTGAAAGGACAGGGACAGACATAAAGGTTTCCTCACACCCGTCACCCTTCTGGGCTGCTCCTGGAAGCTGGGTAGGGAAGTTTTCTCAAGAGAATCTGGGTTCAGCTCATCAAAGACCAATTGGGAGTCCATCAGGAAGGCCTGCAAGTCCGAGGTGATAGGAGCCATTTTCTCCCATAGGGAAATGAGCCATGCCATGGCATCTCCTGATAGGTGGGACATCATGAATCCCACCTTGGCCCAATCTGAGGAAAATTGTTGGCAGAAAGCTTCAAAGTGCCACACAAGTTTCATGTTTACAGATGTCAGGGCTTCCAGTTGGGCATCTAGTGTCATCAGATCAAATAGGAACCAATGGGGCCAATGACCAAGCAAACTGTTGAGGTCATGGCTGGGCCAAGCAGACTGTTTATGCCCAGCCATGGCACACATGGATTTGTGGACCCACTGTGAAACAGGACCAGGCTTACCCAGGAAAGAGCGTAACTAAGTGGCTGCCTTGGTGTTCACCGGAGCCTCTACTGGTGAGGTTAGGCTTGTGTGTCAGGTAGCCCCCAGGTGCCTCTCCAGTGAAGAACCCGGCACTGCAGCTGCTGACCTGAGTGGTCAAGTTTTCTGACACTACTTTAGAGTTTAGTTCAGACATGATGCGCTAGGATTCAGGGTCATAGTTAGGCCACTCACTGACCCGGAATAGTGTTCATGCACAGGCCGCACTGGGACCAGGGCACATCGGCAACATGTCTGGCCGCTCCAGGACCAGGGGACAATATTCAGGCAATGGCCAATTTGAGGAGAGCCAGCAGCAGCCTTACATGTTCTAATGACATCAGGGACAAAACTGTAGCCCTGCACAAGGCTGGAATGGACTACAAGAAAGCAGCTATTGTTGGTAAAATATTTTAAGGGTTTCTGAGGGATGCTATTCTGGATGATCTCAATGAGAACAACTGTTTAACTCCATATAAGCATAGGTTTATGAGGAACCACTCCTGTCAAACTAATCCAATCAGTTATTCTGAAGAGGAGTTATTAAGAGTTAGAGTTATTAAGAGTTATTAAGAAGAGAAGTTATTATGAAGAGGTAAGCTATAGACTGGACCAAGGTGAGTCATTGGACGTGTTATATCTTGATTTTTCCAAAGCGTTTGATACTGTGCCACACAAGAGGTTGGTACACAAAATGAGAATGCTGGGTCTGGGGGAAAATGTGTGTAAATGGGTAATAACTGGCTTAGTGAAAGAAAGCAGAGGGTGGTTATAAATGGTATATTCTATTATTCTAATAACCATGTATAAGAATATAAAGGGACAATACAAATCTCTCTCCGAGAATGTTTTTATACCAAGGAAGGTGACGTTCACAAGGGGGCATTCTCTGCATCTGGAGGAGAGAAGATTTTTCCATCAACATAGAAGAGGATTCTTTACTGTTAGGGCAGTGAGAATCTAGAATTCCATGCCTGAGGAGGTGGTGGTGGCGAACTCAGTCGAGGAGTTCAAGAGAGGCCTGGTGTCAGGGACACCGCACTGCACTTGCTCACTGAGCCAGTGCGTGTGTCCTTAGTGAACAAACTATGCCCAAAGATACCTGTAGCAGAGCCGCAGCAGAGATGACGTGTGTTTCTCAGTAACAGGACCTTCCACATGTGACTGCTAGTGGGCGGAGCCGGCCACACGTCTCTCAGAGTCAGCAGTAGCAGATAGAGAATGCTTCAGACCAAAGGACCTGCAGGCACGTGACTGCTAGTGGGCGTGGCCTAAGCTCCAGAGAGCTATGAGGTGAAGGAAAACTCCTAGAAGGGTAACTACGGGAAACAGTTACCAAGGGGCATATACCGAACGGATAATCAGAACGTAGCCAAGGGGTCATACACATAGAGGGCAGCAGAGTACAAAAGGGACAGGCAAAACTCAAAACAGGGACACAGCCAAATCAGAACCAGACAAACAGAACGTAGCACAGGCACAAAGCACTGGCACAAGCACAACAGGGTCACACATAGTGTTGAGCGATACGATAATGTAAATATCGGCTATCGGCCGATATTAGCTCTATCGGCCTTTCGATAATTCGTTTCGATATTTTCGTCTTATCGAATACCGGAATCGGATTTGTCACTGTCACTGTGAGTGTCCGTCGGTCGGGTCTGTCAGGAGTCAGCGGCACTTACCTGGCAGAAGATCTCCGGCGGTCACGGCCTGGACTGCTTCATGGCCGCCATCATCTTTCCCCGGCGGTCACATGCAGTTTCTCGCGATAACTGCAGTGACTGCTGGGTAATCCCGGCCGTAAAGCAGTCAGTCCGATGACGTCACCGCCGGGGAAGCAGGTAATCAGCTGTGCTGCGCCGGGATGACAGGCTCTGCCTGTCATTCTGATGTAGCAGAGCTGGATCGTCGTGGGACACTCGTTACTATGGACTGCGTCGGTCAGGTAGTATACTTTTTTTTTTTTTTTTTTCTTTTTTTACAGGAGATCGATGGCGTCGCAGGATGAGACTGTAATAAAAGTAATGAAAACTGTGTTTTTTTTTTTTTTATTAAATTAAAAAACTTTTTATGAACATTCACCCGTCCGGGTACATAAACAATTTAACTATTTACATACAGTGACCCTGTCCGGGTTATTTATAATTCTTTGGCAGGAGTGTTCCAGGTACCACCTGGTACTCTTCTGATGCTTGCCAAACATCCGAGGCACCAAGGACCACCAGGACCTGATGACGTCGTGTGGCCTGTACAGTCAAGTCGTGACCCGCTATCTGGGTCTGTGTGGCCACCTCTTTCATCTCCCTCCGGGTCTGGAACCCTATGTCCCAGACTGAACGAACCCCAGGGGGCCTAACAGGCGCCGGGTACGGGCCAGCTATACTTATCATGTCCATAGCTGGGGCTGCTGAGGAGACCACTGAGGGAGGCTGGGGAGATTTACGGCGTGGGGTGGGCACTTTTGCAGAGGCCTGGATGTGGGAGGCTGAAGGCTCCGAGGGTCTCACAGGTTCCTGACACTCTGGGAGTAGGGGTCGCACCTGGTAACATTTAGGGCGTACCATCCATTGTAACCCCAGTGTCGGGTGTAAGTCACCAAGTCTCCTGGCAACAGGTCCCTCCCCGGGTGTCCTTCTGGGAGGTGAGCCTCCACGTCCCGCCGGTTCACAAAAACTTCTAAATAAAGTCCAGGCTCCTGGATGAAGCCCCAACCACCTTTCAATTTAAAGCTCCGTACTGCACCCTTACGCCGCGGCTCCCTCACCGTACTTTTATCTTTTCTCATCCGGTCCTTATCTGCCCGGTCCTTCTCCAGCTGACGTTGGCGAAGTTTTTGGGATTCTCGCTGCTCCTTTTGTCGCTCTGCTTCCTTCTCCCAACGTCTCCACTCTTCCTCCTGACACCGGTTGAAATTCTCCTCCACCAGCAGCTCCATGTCTCCACCATCAAACTGCAGCTTACAGTGTCTGGTTTGCGGCAGCTCTCCTGGCGCCCCCCAGTCCTGGCGGCGCTCACCTGCGGAGGAAGCAGCCGGCTCTGGAACAGATGACAGTCGGGCTCCGGTACAGGCAGGTAGTGCTCTGGTGCCTGCGCGGCCTCCTCCATGAGGACGGGTGTCGCTTCTTCTGTCTCAGCGACGGGGGCAGACAGCGGGATCTGGGGTGCTGCCGATGCAGCGTTATTTGCACGAACGGTGCCTCCACTGCGACAACGTCAACCGATCACATTGCAAGGGCTGGGATGCCCGCACGGACTCCTCTACTAGAACGGGTGCCTCACCTTCCGGTACAGACACTTCAGGTAAGAGGGATTGGCGCCGCTCCAAGTTTAGTTTTAGGATACGCCAGCTGGCTTCCATCCTGGCGACCTCCTCCCGGTGCCGGGCCAGGCCTCTTAGGGTATCCTCCGCTTCTTGCAGCGTAGGAGGGTTTCCAGGCCGGGTGCCCAACGGTGGTTCCGTGGCGATCGGGTCGCTTCCGTGGGGGGAGAGCTCTGACTGCTCCATCCCTTCACACTTCTGCTCGTGTCCATTAGCCATCTCTGCCAAGTCACATGTGTCATTAGCATCTGGAGAGGGCCCCTCTTTTGTAGTGAGGCGGGACCTTCGTGTTAGTTTCCGCACACTGAGGAGGATGAGGAGGCGGAACTGAAGAGCTGTGGGGCACGATCTTACATTGCAGTACCATTTAGAGCCATCGTTTTCGCGTCACTGAGTGAGTGTGTACACCCATGAAGAGCACGCCCTTCTTCTTCACCAGTGCCTCGTCGTGACGCAGATATGGCGGAAAAATGGCAAATACATTCTCTGATGATTTTAGCAATTCTCAAGCACAAAACCAGTTCAATTCAGGCACACAGGACTCGCTTATAGCGAGCTACAGAATCCTGTTCGTGACGCCCAAGTTGAGTCGCACAGAGCCAGAGGTTTTTGGGGTACTCGGCACCGAGCCCGTCGACTTCTATGGGGTATGTCACGGCTTTACCCGGCAATTGAATCAGAGTCTATTTTACTATGTAGAAGTGTATAAACTATAAATATATGTATATATATATGTCACAATGACATGTATATATATATATATATATGTATTCTATGTGTGTATATTTAGTGTTTACAAGGAAATAAAGGTTTTTTTTTAGTTGCGATATTTTGTTCCCATAGACTTACATTGGACTTCCGGTATCGAAATCGGATATCGACGATATTTAGTGCTATCGGCGATACAATTTCGATACGATATTTTTAGATATCGAGCACTATCGCTCAACACTAGTCACACACACTCGGCCAAGGGTCAGAGTATAAGCGACAGAGGATGGCCCCACAATGAGGCTATAAAAAGCCTCCCAGAATCCCAGAGTGAGGCCATCCCGGTTAACCCTAAAACCACCTAATCCCAGAAACTCAGCAGACCGTGACACCTGGATGATTTCCCGGATCATAACAATATTGTATCTTACAGTTATTAGGTTCTTTAGAAGGACGTAGATCTGGGGATTTATTCTGATGGAATATAGGCTGAACTGGATGGACAAATGTCTTTTTTTGGCCTTGCTAACTATGTTACTAGCTTGGTAAGAAGGCAACAACAGTTGGCACAATTATTAGAAAATGGAAGAAACACAAGATGACTGTCAATCTTTCTTTCTATGGTTCTTCATGCAAAATCTTTCCTCATGTGGTAAGGATGATTCTGAGAAAGGTCAAGAATCAGCCCAGAACAACACTGAAGGACCTGGTTAATGACCTATATAGAGCTGAGACCACAACCTCAAACATTACAGTTAGTAACACACTATGCCGTCATGGATCAAAATTCTGCATGGCATGCAAGGTCCCCTTGCTCATGCCAGCACATGTCTAGGCCAATTTGAAGTTCATCAGTGACCATCTAGATGATCCAAAGGAGGCAATGAGAGAAGTTCACGTGGTTAGATGACACCAAAATAGAACTTTTTGGTATCGACTCCACTCACCGTTTTTGGAGGAAGAAGGATGAGTACAACGTCAAGAACACTGTCCCAACCATGAAGCATGGCAAGAACCACTGAACCATATTGAAGGGAGGATGGATGGATGATGTATCGTGATATTTTGGCTAGCAACCTCCTTCCCTCAGTAAGAGCATTGAAGTTGGGTCATGGCTGGGTCTTCCAACATGACAATGACCCGAAACACATAGCCTGAGCAACTAAAGGTACTGTCACACTAAGCGAGATCGCTAACGAGATCGCTAAAGAGTCACCGATTTTATGACACAGTAGCGATCTCGTTAGCGACGCAGCTGTGTGTGACATGTAGCAGCGATGTGGCCCCTGCTGAGATGTCGTTGATCGCTTATGAACGTTCTTAGCTGTTTTTTGGTCGTTGATGTCCCGCTGGTGAGCCTGAATCGCTGAGTGTGACACCCTTTATGAACGACTTTACCAGCGTCGCAGGTGGGACTAGGTTTTCTCAATGACCGCAGAGGTCGTTATACAGATCGCTGATCTCTGATGAGATTGTGTTTGGAAGCTAACTAGCGACCACATAGCGATCTCGCCAGGTTGTGTCATTGTCGTGATCGCTAGTGCGATCGCTAAGTGTGACAGTGCCTTAAGGAGTGGCTCCTTAACAAGCATTTCAAGGTCTTGGAGTGGCCTAGCCAGTCTCCAGACATGAACCCAATAGAAAATCTTTGGAGAACAGTGGTGTCACACTTTCACTCCACATTAAAGGGAATCTGTCACCCCCTGGGGCACTTTTCAGCTATTACTATGGGCATACAGGTAATAGAAATGTTAATCTAGTCATACCTGTAAAGGGTATGCCACACTAAACAATATCGCTAACGGGATCGCTAAAAAACGTCACTATTTAGCGATCCCGTTAGCGATGTTGTTCAGTGCGGCAGCTTCCAGCGACGAGCTTCCTGCTGTGATCTCGCTCGTCGCTGGAATCGTTCCGGACCCTATTTCATCGCTGGCGCTCCGCTGGGTGAGTATCTAGTCGCTGTGTGGCACCTTTTCTTAGCGATTTAGCGGTACTTTTGTACCGCTAAAGTCGTTAAGAAGATCGCTAACGGCGATAGCGTCGTTAACTATATCGCTAAATGCGGCAGCATTTAGCGATATAGAAACAATCCCGCTAGCGATCTCATTAGTATGCAACGCTAACGAGATCGCTAGCGGATTGCTTAGTGTGGCAGTACCTTAAGCCTCATAGCTGCTGTCTAGATGTGGATAAATAGACTTTTATTTCATTATGCTAATTATTTTTTCCAGGCTCCGGGGTGAGCAATGCCTGGAAGAAATCCCTGCCTCAGTTATTCTTTATACTATCACCCTTCTTCCATGCACGTCACACTGACCTGTGATGTGCAGTTGTGGCTCCAGAATCCCACGTATGGGCCCTGCACTTTCTTGACAATCTGTACTTTTTCCTTCTCTTGATGGAAAATGTACTCAGCGTTCTTGTGCGCGGGCGCCTGCACACAAGAACGGGACCGTAAAAAGAAGGAAAAGATACAGATTGTTGAGGAAGTGCAATGCGCATGTGCGAAATTCTGATGTGGGATTCAAGCACCACCACGGCATGTCACAGGTCAGTGTGATGTGCACGGGAGGGAGGGTGATAATATAATGAAGAGAGGAGGCAGGGATTTCTTCCAGGCACCTCACACCCTGGAGCCTGGAAGGAACCATTAGCATAATTAAATAAAAGTCCATTTCTCTACATCCAGACAGCAACAGGCATAGAACTAAAACTAAATTAACATTTCTATTACCTGTATCCACAGAGTGCTAACTGAAAAGTGTCCCTTAAAAGAGTGACAATAAAACATTTAAAATCAAAGAAAAGTGGACTTTACAGGAAAAAATATATTAAGAAACATTCTTTCCTGTATAATTACTTGTATATAAGTCAAAATATTAAAAATATTTAAAAAAAAGTAGTAATCTAAGTAAACCAAAATTGAAATTTTGATTTAAAAAATAGAAATGTCAGTGTAATTCATAAAGGAAGCAAAAACTTCTGAAAATGTGATGGAAGAAGGACTCATATACACCCTGTATTTGACATAAAGGAGGGCATTGTACACATTCTGTTCAAATTGTCATGTAGTCGTACTCCTAGACTCTTAAATGCTATGCACTAAGTTCAAAGGCTGCCTGCAAAAAATTACAAGTAGGGTCTTCCATACACCCTTGAAGGCATCAACTGCAGTACCTCATTCAAATATTATGAACAAAGTGTAGTTGTGGTACTCCTACATTCATAAAAGATCTGCAGACATTGCAATTAGTGATGGGCGAGCACTAAAATGCTCGGGTGCTCGTTGCTCAGGTCGACCAATTGGAATACTTGGGTACTCGGACAGAACAACGAGCCCAATGTAAGTCTATGGGAGACCCGAGCATTTTTACTGTGATCCCTCCTGGGGGTACTTTTTAGGTCAATAAACGTCTGAAAATGATGGAAACACTGATGGAAAAACATTTCTGACTCCTAGGTCACAGCTCTAAACAATGTTGTCAGAGTTTCACGCCCTTTTTACAGGTACACCAAAAAACTTACAAAAACTAAACCAAACTGTATTTTGCTGAGAAATATGTTAAGGAACATCCTTTCCAGGTTAAGTACTTTTATCTAAGCCAAATAATTAACCCAAACAAAAATGTTCCTCCACCACTTGGGCTATGTTCACACACCGCATTTTTGAGGCGTTTTGCAACTATAGCGTTGCTAACAACAAATACAAATGCATTCACTGGGAAATGTCATTGTAACATACAGTATAACAACCCTAGCTGGCCATGTGGTGTGTGACACATAAGCAGACATATCTTGTTTCATTTATGGGAGGGACTCTTAAAGTCACAGAGCCTATCTTTACAGGGGCATCAGGCAGCATTAATCTTCTTAAAGGGCCATTATTAAACAGTGGGTCTCCTATGCTGTTATTGCCTATGCAATGAGTGGATGAGCTGCCAAATATTACGCACCCCAATACCCCTTTCATGAGAGGTACAGGAGGGATTCCTGAAAAAATGTTACATTGAATGCAAGGCCTAGCTTGCCCCAAAGTTACATGCACCCCAATAAGCTTTTCAAGCTACGTACTGGAAGGGCACCGGAAAACCACTTCACATTATTAATTTCGTAATCCCAAACTCCCAAACTCTTTTCTTAAGCATGGACAGCAAGGCCTGCCCTGCTGCCAAGTCATATGCACCCCAATGAGCCTTTGAATCCATACTGGAAGGACACAGGAAAATCCACTTCACACTATTCATTTGCACTCCCATCTGTTTTCTTATGCATGACAGCAAGCCTGCCCTGCTACCAAGCCATGTGCACCCCAGTAAGCCTTTGAACACAGGTTCTGGATGGCACAGGAAAATCCACTTCACATTATTCATTTTGTACTCCCATACTCTTTTCTTATGCATTGACTGCAAGGCGTGCCCTGCTGCCAAGCATTGCACCCTAATAAGCCTTTGAACCCAGTTACTGGATGGGCACAGGAAAATCCCACTTCACATTATTCATTTTGTACTCCCATACTCTTTTCTTATGCATTGACTGCAAGGCGTGCCCTGCTGCCAAGTCATATGCACCCTAATATGCCTTTGAACCCAGGTACAGATGGGTACAGGATAATCCACTTCACATTATTCATTTTGTACATAACCATGACACTACCCTGGGAAACAGCAGATTTTCTCTTTACAAGATATGGACGATGATGGTATTGATGACGACTTTGAAATTTACCACATCCACACCAAGAAGATGAAGATCACAGCTGCAAAAAATGTGCAAAAAACGCTGTGAATGTCTGGAAAATCATTTTCTGTAGGGCTAAGTTATCCTCTTACTAAAGTGGTACCAAATGATGCATACACAGCTCTCATGTCTACTCATCATGAGATGATTGAAAGATGATGTATTCTGATTTGTCCATGTCCACTTTTTGAAAGCGAGCAGAAAAGAAGCATGATATAGTGGGAAGACTGGATGGGCACAGAAAAATCCACTTCACATTATTCATTTCGTAAACCCAAACTCTTTTCTTATGCATTGACAGCAAGGCCTGCCCTCCTACCAAGTCATATGCACCCCAATATGCCTTTGAACCCAAGTAATGGCTGGGCACAGGAAAATCCACCTCACATTATTCATTTTGTATTCCCATTCCCTTTTCTTAAGCATTGACAGCAAGGCCTGCCCAGCTACCAAGTCATATGCACCCCAATAAGCCTTTGAACCCAGGTACTGGATGGGACCCAGAAAAATCCAATTCACACTATTCACTTTGTACTCACATTCTGTTATCTTATGCATTGACTGCAAGGCCTGCCCTGCTACCAAGCCATATGCACCCAATAAACCTTTGAACCCAGGTACTGGATGGGAACAGGAAAATCCACTTCACATTATTCATTTTATACTCCCATGCTCTTTTCTTATGCATTGACTGCAAGGCCTGCCCTGCTACCAAGCCATATGTGCCCTAATATGCATTTGAACTCAGGTACTGAATGAGCACAGGAAAATCCACTTCACATTATTCATTTTAAACTACCATTGTGTTTTCTTATTCATTGTGTTATGAGCTCGGTTGCAACAGCTTTATTATATAATGGTTTGCAACTGAACCCGGGGTCCGCGATGCAGTTTATGTTCACTGCTGCTGAACACCCCTATAGTATGAGGGTCAAACTGACAACGGAAATCAACATTAGCTCTCGCCTGTGTTACATCACACTAGGAGAGATGTAGAATTGACACTATTTCCGTTAACGTCACGGAGATGTGCTCTCGACTGGCGTAGATGTAGCCCTGTTAATGGCACAGAAGCCACTTGCCAGATATTATATTTGCACTATGTGCTGCAAGCTGGTATAGATGTAGCCCTGTTGACTGCACAGAGGCTACGTGCCAGCCGCTAGGAAGTGTGTGCGACTAACGCCAGGCGTACGTGCTACTAGCCAGCGTGATACCGGACTGAACCACTCTCTGTTCAGCTTGGCAGGCGATGTCCAGGTAACGCGCCCCGCAGTCTGCTCAGGGTTTATAGCTACCCTATATTCATAGCAAGACTGAGCTACGTTAGCTACAGGTTACGCGCCCCACAGTCTTCTCAGGGTGTATAGCTACCCTATATTCATAGCAAGACTGCACCACAATGGCTACCTGCCTGGCATAAGCTGAACCTGCCTGAAGGACCTGAGATAATAAGCCAAGCATACTCTGGCAAGGTCCCGGAGAGCAGAGCTAGAGAGCACGTGGAACCCAGATTCTGGTACGTCCACACATGAGCACTGCCTATTTTAGTATGATCCGGCCGTGCCGCGCCGCAGACAGACAAGCTATTTAAGGGCTAAGCTCCGCCCCCAGCCAACTCGTCAATATCATCACCGATGACGTCATCCGTGACCAATCAGGCGATGCCAGGTCAGAGGATCAGCTGACACTAAGCACCAATCATGGCTCGCCATGTCACGGACATGCTCAGTGCAGGCATTTCTGGACTTAGGCTTGCAACAGCCTTTTCTTGTTCCGTAACCTAGGTTTAAGGCTACTAGGAACAAAGACCCGAGAAACTCTCGGGTATTGGCTAGGCATTGGGATCAACGGCGAAGCTGAGCAGCATCTGCCTTGGCTGGGTCTGGTTGGGAGACCATAGACTCCTTGGATCCAGGTTCAGATCCCACCATTGCCTGATGCCTAACACATTGACTGCAAGGCCTGCCCTGCTACCAAGCCATATTTACACCAATATTTGTTTGAACTCAGGTACTGGATGGGCACAGGAAAATCCAATCCACTTCGCATTAATCATTTTGTACTCCCATAATCTTTTATTATGCATTGACTGCAAGGCCCGCCCTGCTACCAAGCCATAAGCACCGCAATATGCCTTTGAACCCAGGTACTGGATGGGCCCAGGAAAATCCACTTCACATTATTAATTTTGTACTACCATTGTGTTTTCTTATGTATTGACTGCAGGGCCTGCCCTGCTACCAAGTCATATGCACCCCAATAAGCCTTTGAACCCAGATACTGGATGGGAACAGGAAAATCCACTTCACATTATTCATTTTGTACTCCTATACTCTTTTCTTATGCATTGACAGCAATGCCTGCCCTGCTGCTATGTCATATGTGCCCCAATATGTCATTGAACCCAGGTAATGGATGGGGACAGGATAATCTACTTCACATTATTCATTTTGTACATAACCATGACATAACCACGACCCTGGGAAACATCAGATTTTCTCTTTACAAGTTATGGACGATGATGGTATTGATGACGACTTTGAAATTTACCACATCCACACCAAGAAGATGAAGATCACAGCTGCAAAAAATGTGCAAAAAAGGCCGTCAATGTCTGGAAAATCATTTTCTGTAGGGCTAAGTTATCCTCTTACTAAAGTGGTACCAAATGATGCATACACAGCTCTCATGTCTACTCAGCATGAGATGATGTATTCTGATTTGTCCATGTCCACTTTTGAAAGCGAGCAGAAAAGAAGCATGATATAGCGGGAAGACTTGTGATTTTGGTCAGTAAGGAGGTGATGTCGGGTACAGATAGGTAGATCTGTGTGTCATCGACGTAGTGATGATATTACATCAGCTGTCCCAAGCCGAAGGTGTAGTTGGAGAAGAGTAGGGGTCCCAGAACAGAGCCTTGGGGAACACCGAAAGACAGGTATCGAGGTGAGTACATGGTGTGGAAGAGGAAGACAATGAATGTCCCCCTAACAGTCTTGTTTTTTAAAGACTCTGCTGATAACCCAAAAAGGCCATTTGCACCACCGGCCATGCCCGCATCAGCAGAGGTAGCAAAACTACCTGACCTTACCACCACCTGCATGATTAGGCACATGGCAGCAAAGCATACGACATTGTTGGTTTAACACTATGCTCCATGAATAGTGTCTGTGGATGATACCACTGCGTCTTCCGCTGTTGTGCTTGCAAGCCAATCCCTTGTCCATGGTGCATGCAAAGATGCCTCCTGCCCTGCATCTGTAGTTGCACACAAACTCAACTAGCACCATTAACAATCATGTCCACGTCCTTGTCCCAACGCAGCATTCAGTTGTCCATAACCCAGTCCTTGGAACGCAAGCGGAAATACACAGTCAATGCCACAGTACTAAATTCACACATTTCTCATCTATTTGCAATGGAAATGTTGCATTTTAGGCTCGTGGAAAATGGAATCTTTCCGCAATCTGATGGCAGTGACCGTAACAAAGTACTCTGTCCCCACCCGCCACTATTTCTCCCGATCTGCCGTAACGACATTACACAAGCAAGCATGTGTCCTACAACATTACCCGGGCCCTCAACAATGCTGTTACAGGGAAAGAGCACCTAACCACGGACAAGAGGACAAGTGCTTGTGGGCAGGGATGGATCATCTCGCTGATGGCACACTGGGTTAGCGTTGAATAAGTCATGAACCACTCAGACATTGGGAGACGATGTTATAGATGTATGGAGGATACAGTTTTTGGAAGGCTTTGTATTGTCATAGTTAGGCTTTTGAACTGTAGCCTATGGGCAATAGAAAGGCAGTGAAGGGCTTGGCAGAGAGAAGAGGCTGGGAATAACGGAGCGACATTAGGATTACTCTGACAGCAGAGTTTAGGATAGAATTGAGTGGTTCAAGAGTGCTAGAGGGGAGGCCAGAGAGTATAAGGTTGCACTAGTCGAGGCAGGAGATCATGAGGGCGTGCACAATATTTTTAAGTTTCTTGGAATGTACAGATCCAGGAAATGATTTTGAGTTGCAATGAGCCAGAGGAGACAAGGGCTTGGATATGTAGCCTGAAGGAGAGGGCAGAGTCGAGGATCACCCCAAGGCCACAAATAAGCTGGACTATTTTTCACGGTGTGCCGTCCCAGCATTACACAGGCACGTGTCTCACAACATTACCCTTGGCCTCCACAATGCTGTTACTTGGAAACTCAACCTAACCACAAACACATGGACAAGTGCTTGTGGTCAGAGATGTAATATCTCACTGAGGGCTCACTGGGTTAACATAGTGGAAGCCGAGACCCCACTCCAACTTTGGAATGATGCACGTCCTCCCAACCCATAGTATTGCGGGCCCTATGTCAATCTGGGTTGCCCCCACAGTCTACAGCTCTTGCACCTCCTCCTCCTTCTCCTCTTCAGCCTCCATCTCCAAAAATAGCGCATCAGACAAACGCTGGGAGTATACGGTTGTTTTATTTTTTTACGTTTTATTACAGGAGATCGAGGGCGTTGCTTGGATCTGAGCGTATAATAAAGATATGAAAACCGTCTTGTGTTTTTTTTCATTAAAATACTTTATTCTTTGGCGTGTGTTGTTTTTTTTAACCCTTTGTTAAGATAAGATTAATAATGGATAGGAGTCTTATTGACGCCTCTCTGTTATTAACCGGGCTTAATATCACCTTACAATAGCAAGGTGATATTAACCCCTTATTACCCCATATCCCACCGCTACAGGATATGGGGTAAAAATACCAGCACCTAGCCGCCCCAGAATTGGCGCATCTGTGCAATGCGCCAATTCTGGCACTTAGCCCCTCTCCTCCCACTCCCCTGTAGCGGTGGGATATGGGGTAATAAGGGGTTATTATCACCTTGCTATTGTAAGGTGATATTAAGCCCGGTTAATAACAGGAGGCGTCAATAAGACTCCTATCCATTATTAATCT
Source organism: Oophaga sylvatica (assembly GCA_033576555.1). Lineage (NCBI taxonomy): Eukaryota > Metazoa > Chordata > Amphibia > Anura > Dendrobatidae > Oophaga > Oophaga sylvatica. The sequence continues at coordinate 51,080,163 of JARQOD010000004.1, read as the reverse complement.
TAAATTAATTAAGGGTTAAAAAACAACACACGCATAATAAATTATTTTAATAAAATAAAACACAACACGGTTTTCATATCTTTATTATACGCTCAGATCCAAGCGACGCTCTCGATCTCCTGTAATAAAACGTAAAATAATAAAACAACCGTATACTCCCTGTCCGACGCAGTCCAATTAATAACGAATGTCCCACGACGGTCTACCCTATAGAACAGTGACATCAGGTGATGCCACTGCTCTGTAGGGCCTCCCAGTGATGCACTGACATGAGACAATGGCTCCTGCAGTGCATCACTGAGTTCAATCTCTCACTTTATGGCAATGCTGCGTGGGAATTTTCTCACCCAGCATTGCTGGTGAGAGAATGAACTTTAGTGACGTCATTCTTTCCCGGCGTCTGAGTGCATCGCAGGGACGGTGTGGAGCGCTGACATCGCCAGATGTCAGCGTTCTAGACCGGAGATCGTCGTGGGACACTCGTTAATCACTGGACTATGGCGGACAGGTGATGTATAGGTTGCTTTTTATTTTATTTCTATTACAGGAGACGATGGCATCAGGGAATAGGTGATTGGTGAGTATGTACTCTATGTTATGTGTTGTATGTTATGTGAATATTCTGTATGTTATGTGTTCTATGTATGTTCTGTATATTATGTGTTGTATGTTATATGTATGTTCTGTATATTATGTGTTGTAAGTTATATGTATGTTCTGTTTGTTATGTCTTATATGTATGCTCTATATGTTATATGCATGTTACGCGTTGTATGTTAAATGTATGTACTGTATGTTATGTGTTGTATTTTATATGTATGTTCTGTATGTTATGTGTTTTATGTATGTACTGTATGTTATGTGTTGTATGTTATATGTATATTCTGTATGTTATGTGTGATATGTATGTTCTGTATGTTATGTGTTATATGTATGTTATGTATTATATGTATGTTCTGTATGCTCTGTGTTATATGTATGTTATTTGTATGTTCCGTGTTGTATGTTATATGTATGTTCTGTGTTATATGTATGTTATGTGTTATTTGTTGTATGTTCTGTATGTTGTGTATGTAATGTATGTTTTTTTTGACATTCAACACATTAGCCGGATGATGCGACTACTGTCCCATCATTGGCTAATGTGTCACTCACTGACAGTGTAGCAGGCATAGCTGGATGGGACTTGTAGTCCCATCGGACGATGCCTGCATACACGCACACACAGACTGACAGGGTAGCAGGCATAGCCAGATGGGACTTGTAGTCCCATCGGACGATGCTCGCATACACGCACACACAGACTGACAGTGTAGCAGGCATAGCTGGATGTTGTAGTCCATCGGACGATGCCTGCATACACGCACACACAGACTAACAGTGTAGCAGGCATAGCCGGATGGGACTTGTAGTCCCATTGGATGATGCCTGCACACACGCCCACACAGACTGACAGTGTAGCAGGCATAGCCAGATGGGACTTGTAGTCCCATCGGACGATGCCTGCATACACACACACACAGCCTCGCATACACACACACACACAAAGCAGGGCGGCACCGCCCAGCCAATGGTGGGGGATTTGAATCCCGCGCCTCTCGTTGGCTGAGCCGCCCACCGGCTCTGCCAATGAGCAGCGCCACTTTGGCAGGGGATTTGAATCCCGCGCAGCTCATTGGCTGAGCCGCCCTCCGGCTCTGCCAATGAGCGGCGCAGCTTTGGTGGGGTATTTGAATCCCACGCCGCTCATTGGCTGAGCCGGCGGGCGGCTCAGCCAATGACGCGGCTTGGTGGGGAATTTGAAGCGGCGAAACCCGGCCCCGACTTCTTTGCCAAATTGTTTGCCGAGCGTTCGGCCAACTGCACGCCACAGTCGGGTTTCGTTTCATGAAACCCGACTTTAGCGAAAATCGGCGATTTTTGAAATTTAACGACCCGTTTCGCTCAATCCTAGTGACAGCAATACTGATTAGTGACACTTTTAGATCCATGCTACCAGCAGAACTTTCTATCTCTTATGCCAGAAGCAGACAGGTGTACTAAAATGTTGGAGAACCAGAGGGTCCTTCTTGCCAAATTATTAAAAAAATGTACATATGAAAACGCTGCAGTAGAGGTCACAGTTTGTTGGCCAAGCAAGGAATACAGGTGAGAGACACAACTCCAATCCAGCAGATGCAGTGGAACACTGGCAAAGTTCGGGGAGAGTTATCTCAGACCCTTCCATCGCCCTTGGCCCTGAGGCACGGTGGACTCTCACAAGGAGTGAGAAGTTTGTGAAAATACTGAGGGAGTAACTGGCTGACTGTACCAATGTCCTCTCTCATTCCTCTGTGCCTTATAATTATTGATTATCCACGCTGAACACATGGCATGACCTGGCTCTCTGCACTGCGCACGTGTGCTGTACTCACAGTCAAGGAGCGCACGGCGCCTTGCTCTCTGACAGTCACTAGTCACACGGCACCTTGATAAATGGCAATACCTCTTTTAGTGGTGGTAGCCAACGGGAACAGTCCTTTGCAGTTCCAGTGCGCTAAGGAAGGAGCATGCTGCTCAGCCTCCTATGCGCTGCTTGTCCACGCCAAAAAATCTATACTGTCATGCCCACTTTGTGTTAAGCTCGCCCCCTGTCTGTAGGTCACTGGGTCTGTTTGTGTGCTGCAGTTCGCTGCAGCGTTGGCGCTTCTGGTGCGCTGCCCCCCTTCATGCTTTTTTTTCCCACACCTTCTGCACAGGTTCCTTGTCTAAATATGCCACTTCTTCATGGGTAATGGGACCTGTCTGTTCCCCTATTCCTTCCCCAGGGATACAGGGATGCAGCCTTGACAGTTCTGGACCCGACGCAGCACAGGTACCCGCAACGCAGTCATCCTGAATCCGTACATATCTGGCCAATCAGTTCTTTAATGCAAGCATCATAGAAGGCATGTTTTCCCAATTTTAAAGAGAAAATTGTACATTACATCCAGAACAGTGTCACTTTGAAGTTCTTTGTGGCTCACATCAATCCACAACATGACACTAGTAGTTTCATACTTCAAATTTTTTTGGTGGAAAATAATTTCCCCAGTAATAGGTTGTGTATGTTCTGACTTATGTAACATAATTTGGGTGATAATAATTATTCATACCTATTTGCTTCACAATATATTCATCTTTTTCTTTAAGGCTTCCGAATATAATGTTGTAAAAGTGAAAACAAGTTGAGGAACTGTGTTTAAACTCAAATGTGAAAATAATTGTCATCTTTGCTATTTTTCCATTCCGTGTGCGGCTAACCCATCTCATTGATCTTATTGATTTTCTTTGGCAAGAAACCAACAGCTCCATCAATACCACGTATTTTTCCAATTAATTCATCATGCTTGAAAAGTAGAGGTGAGATTAGGGATCTAGATAACATATCGGGACTGTAGTCAATATGACACTGTGTCACGAGCCACTGGGGTTTAGCTAACAATTTCACATAGTTAGTGCACTGCAGAACAGAGTTGTCAGAAAAAAAAGATTTTGATTCAATAACATGTTGGATGGAGTGTCAAGTTGAAACACCCATATAATATTATTATAACTATTATTTAGTTATATAGCGTCATTTATTCCATGGTACTGTACATGAGAAGGGGTTACATACAAAGTAATAAATATCGTTTATAGTTAACAAATTTAAAATGACAGACTGGTACAGAGGGGAGAGGACCTTGTCCTTGTGGACTTACATTCTGTGGGATAATGAAGAAGAGACAGAAGTTCGGGGTTGAGGCACCTCGGTTGTTGGAGAGGCGGCATCTCGGGTAGTGGTGCACAAGTCACATCTACGACCACCACGCTCTCCAATTGACACCGCTTGAAATGCAGCCAAAATGTCACAATCTCTAGCTTCTGTTATAGAAAATGCAGGGGCTCCTTTTTGACATCATCTTCCAACAAGTTCAGTATTAGTAGATGATGGCTTGTCAGATTCCGGCCCAGGAACACCAGGCTTCAGTAGTTGCAAGTACTGGCCCCGTGCTCTTCCAGGTGCTCTTCCGCCGGATCATCCATTCATGATTTCATCTAGAACATTTCACCTTCTTAATCCAGAGACAGAGTACAACACCGCCCAAGCGTTCACCCACTGCTCCTCAGACTTTCTATCTGTGCAGTGACAGACTCTAAGCAGAAGATGATGATGGTGGCAGTAGTTGGAGCATTTAAGACAGTTATGAAGCAGCCATAACAACTTGAAACAGAAGTATTTTTACTGAGATACCACACTGTTCAATATCTGGGCTGTATTTTTACCCAAAAATAGTGTAGAGAATTACACCATGTTCCAAATTGTTATGCAAATTGGTTTTAAGTGTCATAGCATTTTTTTTTTGTAAATGAAACTCATTGATGGTATTGTGTCTCAGAGTTCTTTGGATCGCTGAAATCAATCTCAGAAACCTGTGATAATTAGTTTGTCATGAGAGCCCAATAAAAGGAAAACTGGATTTTCCACACTATTAAGCAGGCCAGAGTTTTCAAGTAACATGAGAAAGAAAAAGGATCTCTCTGCTGCTGAAACGCATCTAATAGTGCAACGCCTTGGTGAAGGGATGAAAACATTAGATATTTCCCAAAAACTTAAGCGTGTTCATCGTACTGTTAAGAGATTTGTGGCTGATTCTGAGCACAGACGTGTTTGTGCTGATAAAGGCAGAATGAGGACGATTTCTGCCAGGCAAGTTCATCAGATTAAGAGATTAGCTGCTAAAAAGCCATTACAAACCAGCAAACAGATATTTGAAGCTCCTGGTGCCTCTGGAATCCCTCGAACCTAAAGGTGTAGGCTCCTTCAAAGGCTTGCTGTGGTGCATAAACCTACTATTCGGCCACCCCTAAACAGTGCTCACAAGCAGAAACAGTTGCAGTGGGCCCAGACATACATGAAAACTAATTTTCAAACAGTCTTTTTTACTGATGAGTGTCGAGCAACGCTGGATGGTACAGATGGATGGAGTAGTGGATGGTTGGTGTATGGCCACCATGTGCCAACAAGGCTGCAACGTCAGCAAGGAGGTGGAGGAGTCATGTTTTGGGCCGGAATCATGGGGAGACAGCTGGTTGGGCCCTTTAAGGTTCCTGAAGGTGTGAAAATGACTTCTGCAAAGTATATAGAGTTTCTGACTGACAACTTTCATCCATGGTATAAAAAGCTGAAACGTACCTTAAGGAGCAAAATCATCTTCATGCATGACAATGCACGATCTCATGCTGCAAATAATACCTCTAAGTCATTGGCTGCTAAGGGCATAAAAGGAGATAAACTCATGGTGTGGCCACCATCTTCCCCTGACCTCAACCCTATAGAGAACCTTTGGAGTATCATCAAGCAAAAGATCTATGAGGGTGAGAGGCAGTTCACATCAAAACAGCAGTTCTGGGAGGCTATTCTGACTTCATGCAAAGAAATACAAGCAGAAACTCTCCAAAAACTCACAAGTTCAATGGATGCAAGAATTGTAAAGGTGATATCAAAGAAGGGTTCCTATGTTAACATGTAACTTGGCCTGTTAGGATGTTTGGAGTTAAATAGCTTTTTTGTTCAGTGACCTCCTAATGCTGCAAATTCCACAAATGAGCATTTTAGTTCTTTAAAACATATGAAATGTTTAGAAATTCTACTGTGCCTAATAATTTGGAACAGTGCATTTTGAGTTTTTATTCATTTGGAGATTATGCTGTTATCATTTCGAGGTTTCTTCAATAAAATTCCATGTATACTATAACTGGTGATGACTTTTATTAGACTGTCATTTGCACCGACCACTTAGGAAAATCAGAGAAAACTATCATTTGCATAATAATTTGGAACATGGTGTATAGTAACAGACAGCAAATACAGTGGAATGTAGGCCTGAATTGCCTCAGTTTAGGGTCCACAAATTCATCAGACATTTGACAGCGATACCAGACTGTTCAATATGTGGCCTGAATTTTTTAATTTTAAAAATGTCTTTAAAAAAAAAACAGACTCGGGAAGACGTAACAGTTGGACTGTCGACTTCCATCATATTGTTGTTAGGGGAATGGTTGACCGCCTTCTGTCTGCAACCACCACACGTCTTCTTCCTGCAAAAGAGGTGCTACGCCTCCCTCCCCCTGTGTGCTGCTGTCCTCACTCTGCATGTTCTCCTGCCAGATTGGGTCAGTTACTATATCATCCACCGCCTCATCTTCCACTTCCGCACCTTGGTCCTACTACTGAACTTTCCGGCAAATGTGTCTCATCATCGTCCATTCTTTGGACCATGGCTGCTCAAATATTTGGGCATCGCTACATGGAATCTCATCTTGCCCCACTTCAAGTGGACTGGGCGAGAGGCCCAAATATATAAATGGAAAAGTGAACAGCTCTTCGGAGTGTCCAAGTGTGTGATCAGTTGTCTCAGGGCACTCAGCATGGTGTGAAGAATGAGGATCAGGGTAAGGAATATGTGGGCCAGATTCACGACTGCTCAGACTTGACCATGTGTAAGACAGGGTGCTGGTGGAGGTGGCCATGTAACTGGAATTATTATCCGCTATCCAACCAACCACCTTTTCACACTGCTCTGGCTTCAATAGTGTTGTCTTGCTGTGGTCCCCTAGGACTTAGGAAACTAAGGTCCAGCGAGAAGATGTGGGTGTTTTTGTTGACCCAATTTCAGCTTGCCCACGGCCTCTGCCTCGGCATGCACCATGATCATCACGGCCACTTCCCTGTCCCTTGCCAAGCAGTCTTGCCCATTTTAAATGGACTACAATATTATACACGTTCACTACAAATGGCTGAATTGGGAGCAAACATGTATGTGATATGTATGCGGGAAAACGACACTTTAAAATATGTGGACTGCAGTTACAAATGTTTTTTTCCTTAGCCAATTGGAGCCACTAAGTATCGTTACAGACAGCAAAAACACTAGAATAGGTAGGCCTACAATGCCCATATTTGTAGCACACGGATGTATGATGCATGTCACAGATATACCACACTGTAAAATATGTGGGCTGTTTTATTTAAAAAAGCAACATAGTGCTGTATATAACTTGAGTAACAGACAGGAAAGCACAGGATTACCGGCCTAAAATGCACCAATTTTGGAGCACACGGATGTATGAGATGTGTCACACATATACCACACTGTAAAATATCCGGCCTGTTTTTTTTAACAAAGCAACATAGTGCTGTATATAACTAGAGTGACAGCAGGAAAAATTGAATGCCAGCCTAAAAGGCGCAAACTTAGAGCACGCACGAACGGAGATACTACACTGACAATTCTGTGGCCTGTTTTTTTGCTTTTGTAGGCTAAATAGTGCTGTGTATAACTAGAGTGACACACAGGAAAAAATTGAAAACCGGCCTAAAATGGCAAAACTTGGACCACTTAGGTATATGAGCTGGCACTGCGATATAACATAGACAAATCTATGGCCTATACTTTTTGCTATTTTAGGCTAAATAGTGCTGTATATAACTAGAGTGACACACAGGAAAAAAATTGAAAACTGGCCTAAAATAGCCAAACTTGGAGCACGCAGATATATGAGCTGGCACAGAGATACCACACTGACAAATCTGTGGCCTGTATTTTTTGCTAAATAGTGCTGTATATAACTAGAGTGACACACAGGAAAACAATGGAAAACAGGCCTAAAATGGCCAAACTTGGAGCACGCAGATATATGAGCTGGCACGGAGTTACCACACTGACAAATCTGTGGCCTGTATTTTTTGCTTTTTTAAGCTAAATAGTGCTGTATATAACTACAATGATAGATAGCAAAAAGATATGGAATTTAGGGCTAAAATAAACAAAATTCTTAGCAAACGGATGGATGAGGTGTGTCACAGATACACTGCACTGTAAAATATGTGGCCTGTATGTATTTTTTGGGGGGTTCAGCAAAATGGTGTCAAGAAATTGTGTAAGACACTAAAAAAAATTCTACTCTACAGTACCACATAAAAATTAAATATTTCTTTTTGCACTGAAAAGTGATTTTTGGGACCCCTTTAAAATTGCAGGATTTTCATGCTGTGTAAGGAAAAGGATCTGGCTGTATTGTGCACTGTCAAAAAGCAAATGGAGAAAAAAAAGGGCTCTGGATTGCTTTGCAATAAAATAAGCTGTATTAACCTGACCAAAAAATTTTTCCAAGCCAATTAGACCGGGGGCAAGGTATATACGGTCAATATATCCTATAGGTAGCAGCAGCACCAGCAGACAGGAAGGGAATGGACCCTCTTGATGTATGCAATGATATGTATATACACACAGTGCCTGCAGGCCTTACACTGATATGTATAGAGTGACGTACACTACCCTGCCTACCTAACACTGGAACCTATATACTTCGGAATTAGTCCTTAGAAGGACTGTTGGTTTAGCTGGATTTGAGTACTTTAGGATGGTAGACCCACACTGACTAAGAAATCCCCAAATCTGACCCTATCTCGGCAGCAGCTCTCCCTACACTATCTAAATCCGGATCTGAATGCACTGAGCAGTGCGGCGTCTGGTCTCTTATACCCCTGATGATGCTGTGCGGCCAGCCAATCACTGCATGACCACAACAAAGATGGCTGCGGCGTTTCATTGCCTAGCAGACAATCCCTGAATCGTGATCGGGTCTCTAAAGACAGCCAAAAAAGCAGGGTGGAGACCCGAGTTGCCGCCGAGTAATCATGGAAATGCTCAGTGCTCGCCGAGTACACCGAGTACCGTGATACTTGGTGGATGTAATGACTAGTGGTGAGCTTGTTCGCTCATCACTAAGTGCAATTCCTGCCAAAAATTACAAGCAGAGTCATCTATACACTCTTCAAGGCACCAACTGTAGTATCTCATTCAAATATTATGATCAAAGTGAAGTTGTGGTACTTCCACACTCATAAAATTTGTGCTCTAAGCAAAAAGCCTGACAAAAATTAAAGCAGGGTCATCCATACATCCTTTAAGGCACTAACTGTAGTATCTCATTAAAATATTGTGAACAAAATGTACTTGTGGTACTCTCACACTCATAAAAGCTCTGCACTAAGTTCAAAACCTGACAAAAATTACAAGCAGAGTCATCCATAAACCATTGAAAGCACCAATAGTACTTAATTTAAATACGAAGAAAGTGTAGTTGGAGTAATCCTACACTCACAAAGGCTCTGCAAAAAGTGCAAAGCGAGAAAAAATTGTAAGGAAGGTCATCCATACACCCCTGAAAGCATGAACTGGAGTGCCTGATAAAAAAAATTGAAAGTGTAGTTGTGGAACCTGTACACTCATAAAGACTTTGCACACAGTGTAAAGCCATGAAAAAATTATAAGTATGGTCATGCAGTCATCCATAAACCCTTGAAGGCAACAACTGGTGGGACTCATTCAAATATTGAAGATTAAAAACACTTTATGTGCTGTTGTCATCTGGTGCTGTGTAAAAATCTGGGCTAATACAGGCTTTGTTCATTTTTATCAGAGTGAGCATTTTATGTTGACATCCAAAAGCGACTGTCTGTTATAACCCTCCCGTCAGCACTAAATACCCACTTAGACAAGATGCTAGCGACAGGGCAGCACAACACCTCTAAAGCATAAAGGGACAGATCATGCCAGGTGTCAAGCTTTGATACCCAAAATATGAAGGACTCAGAGGAATTAGTGAGTATGCTGGTTTTGTCAGCCAGGTATTGCTTGATCATCTTTAAATATTTTTCCCTCCATGTCAAAAAATACCTGATCATCAGAGCATGGACGCTGGGAGGGTGTCATTAAATTGGCCCAGGCCTTTGACAGTTTACCCCTGCCTCTGCTGTACCGGGTGTGTGTCTACCTCGCCTTTCCTCCTTAGTTGGGCAAGGAAAATTGTCCCCTGCCGCTAGCATTGTCTTATTGGAATTTTTTCAACATATTTTCCACAATGGCCTTAATAATAATAATCTCTTTATTTATATAGCGCCAACATATTCCACAGCGCTGTACAGTTTTTGCACACATTAATATCGCTGTCCCAATGGGGCTCACAATCTAAATTCTCTATCAGTACATATGTGGGAGGAAACCGGAGTACCTGGAGGAAACCCCCACAAACACGGGAAAACATACAAACTCCTTGCAGATGTTGTCCTTGGTGGGATTTGAACCCAAGACTCCAGAGCTTCAAGGCTGCAGTGCTAACCACTGAGGCATCTGCTGGCCTTGTGGTATAGCATCATTTTAGTAGACCTCTCTGCCTCAGGTAGAAGAGCTACAAGGCTTTCATTGTATCGTGGGTCTAGCAGTGTGAATAACCAGTACTCTTTTTTGGTAATGATGAATGTGACGCGATGGTCACGGAAAGAGCAGTAGTACATAAATTCGGCCCTATATGCCCACCTCCATACAGCCAACACTTCCATATTTCAACCATGATGACTGCTCTCCATCTCATCCTCCTTATTCCTCTCTTCAGCCCATCCACATAGGAGGCATGGAATAAAGCTGGTGTGGGTTCTAGCCTAGCAACCAGCTCATCTCAGCCTCCACCTCCTCATTGTTGTAAAACCCATGCTGAGTAGATGATATGAGGCTGGGCTGGGTAGTATCTCCCTGTGTCACTTTTTCATCCATCTTCACCTGGTATGTATGCAAAGCTTTAGCTTGAATTCTAACCAGCAACTGTTTAAATAAGCACAGAAGCTGGATCGTTGCGCTGATTATGGTGTTGTCACCACTCACCATCTTTGTGTAATCCATAAAGTTTTGGAAAACCACACAAATATCAGACATTGATGCCCACTTTTCAGTTGATATATGTGGAGGCTGCCTAGAATACTGACAAGCGTGTTGAAGCTGATATTCAATAAGTGTCCTCTGATGCTCGTAAAGCCTTACCAGCATGTGTAGTGTGGAGTTCCAGCACGTGGTAACGTCACACATCAGTCATTGAGCTGGCATTTGCATGCGCTGCTGCAGCACTGTCAGAGCGGCAGCAACTGTAGCCAACTTGCAGAAATGGGCATTGACTCTGCATACCTTGACCATAAGCTCTCGCAACTCTGGACAGGTTTTCAGAAACTGGTGAACTACCAAGTTGAGCATGTGGGCCAAGCATGTTACACATGTGAGCCAAGCTTCACAGATGCCACCAGATTGCTGTCATTATCACATGCAACCATGCCTGTTTGTAAGTTCAGCGGCGAAAGCCACAGATAAACACGTGGTCAAAATTGTTGGTACTCCTTGTTTAATGACAGAAAAAACACAATGGTCACGGAAATAACTTGAATCTGACAAAAGTAATAATAAATCAAAAATCTATGAAAATGAACAAATTAACCCATTAATGTCCACTGACGTGCAGAGTCCGTCATGGCAAGGTGCCAGTTCCGGCACCAGGACGGACTCTGCACGTCATGCCTTTGATCTACCACTGCGTGTAAACACGCAGTGGTAGATCAGTGCCGACAGCTGTCACAGACAGCTGACAGGCACGGCAAGCGGTGCGGGGACCTTTGCCGTCGGTCCCCGCACTCACAGCGCTGTGATTGGTCAGTCAATCTGACTGACCAAACACAGCAACGATCGCGCAGGAGAAGCTGAAATTTCAGCTTCCCCAGCGCGATCAGTGCAGGAGCTGGCGCTGCAGTGGCCAGGCTTCCTGCACTGACAGCCAGGAGCGGAGCCCCCACCGCCCCTGGCTGTTAACCCCCTGACTGCTGCAATCCAGCGCGATCGCAGAGCTCAGGGGGGGAGGCAGAGGGTCGGGAGCTCCCTCTGCCTCAGATCGCACCCTGCACTGTATTTGCAGGGGCCGATCTCTGCCTTGATGACCCGGGGGTTGTCATGACAACCTCCGGGTCATTTAGCTACGGGAAGCTGCTGTGATCATGTCACAGCAGCTTCCACTATAGTTGCAATGCATTGCAATGCCAGAGCATTGCAATGCATTGTAACTGCAATAAAAAGTAAAAAAAGTGAAAGTCCCATAAAGGGACAAGTTGAAAAAAATAATTTTTTTTAAAAAATTGTAAAAAAAATATTAAAAAATAATTTAAAAAAAATCCCCTAAAAAATACACATTTTTATGTAATAAAAAAAATAAAAAACAAAAAAAATACACATGTTAGGTATCGCCATGTCCGTAAAAATCCCATCTATAAAAGCATAACCCTAGTTAACCCTTCAGTGAAAGCCGTAAAAAAAAACCACAAAAAAGTAGTAAATTATACTTTTTCCAAGCGGTATCATCACACCGCTTGGAAAAAGTGCAATAACACGCGATCAAAAAGTCAGATATAAATAATCATGGTACCGCTGAAAACGTCATCTTGTCCCGCAAAAAACAAGCTGCTATGCAGCATCATCAGCGAAAAAATAAAAAAGTTATAGCTCGCGGAATAAACTGATGCAAAAATAATTATTTTTTCTATAAAATTCTTTATTGTGTAAAAAACGCCAAAACATAAAAAAAATATATAAATGAGGTATTGCTGTAATCGTAGTGACCCGAAGAATAAAGCTGCTTTATCAATTTTACCACACGCGGAACGGGGGAAAAAAAATTAAAAAAAAAACAATTCCTGAATTGCTGGTTTTTGTTCATTCTGCTTCCACAAAAATCGGAATAGGAAGCGATCAAAAAATGTTATGTGCCCGAATATGGTACCAATAAATATGCAGCTCGTCCCCAAAAAATAAGCCCACAGATAACTCTGTCGGCCGAAATAGGAAAAATTATAGCTCTCAAAATACGGCGATGCAAAAAATTCTTACAAAAAATTATTCCAAAAAAATCATCTTTTAGTGTGTGACAGAAGCTAAACATGAAAAAAGGGTGTAAATCTGGTATCGCTGTAATCGCACCGATCCGAGGAATAAAGTCGCCTAATTTCTAATACCGCACGAGGAACGGCGTAAAAAAGAAAACCAATTCTTCACCTTTGGTAGATTTGTTCATTGTGCCTCCCAAAGATCGCAGTAAGGCGATCACAGTGGTTCCCCCCCGCATATGGGGTATCAGCGTACTCAGGACAAAATGCACAATAGCTTTTGGGGTCCTATTTCTCCTGTTACCCTTATAAAAATAAAAATTTGGGGGCAAAAAGGTCATTTTTGTGGAAAAAAATATGATTTTTTTTATTTTCACGGCTCTACGTTATAAACTTCTGTGAAGCCCTTGGGGGTTCAAAGTGCTGACCACACATCTAGATAAGTTCCTTGGGGGTCTAGTTTGCAAAATGGGGTCATTTGTGGGGGTTTCTACTGTTTAGGCACATCAGGGGCTCTCCAAGCGCGACATGACACCCGCAGACCATTCCATCAAAGTCTGCATTTAAAAACGGTGCTCCTTCCCTTCCGATCTCTGCCATGCGTCAAAATAGTGGTTCCCCCCCAAATATGGGATATCAGCGTACTCAGGACAAATTGCACAATAGCTTTTGGGGTCCTATTTCTCCTGTTACCATTATAAAAATAAAAATTTGGGGCAAAAAGATTATTTTTGTGGAAAAAAATATGATTTTTTCATTTTCACGGCTCTAAGTTATAAACTTCTGTGAAGCACTTGGGGTTCAAAGTGCTCACCACACATCTAGAAAAGTTCCTTGGGGGGTCTAGTTTCCAAAATGGAGTCACTTGTGGGGGGTTTCTACTGTTTAGGCACATCAGGGGCTATCTAAACGTGACATGACACCCACAGACCATTCCATCAAAGTCTGCATTTGAAAAAGGCGCTACTTCCCTTTCGAGCTCTGCCATGCGTCAAAATAGTGGTTTCCCCCCACATATGGGGTATCAGCGTACTCAGGACAAATTGCACAATAACTTTTGGGGTCCTGTTACCCTTTGGAAAATAATAATTGGGGGTGGAAAGATCATTTTTGTGGAAAATATATGATTTTTTAATTTTACTGCTCTACGTTATAGCCTTCTGTGAAGCCCTTGGGGGTTCAAAGCTCTCACCACACATCTAGATAAGTTCCTTGGGGGGTCTAGTTTCCAAAATGGGGTCACTTGTGGGGGGTTTCCACTGTTTAGGCACACAGGGACTCTCCAAATACGACATGGCATCCAATCTCAATTCCAGCCAAAAAAGTCAAATGGGCTGCTTACCCTTCCGAGCTCTGCCATGCGCCCAAATAGTGGTTTACCCCCACCTATGGGGTATCAGCGTACTCAGGACTAATTGCACAATAAATTTTGGGGTCCTATTATCCTTTGGAAAATAAAATTGGGATGAAAAGATCATTTTTGTGGAAAAAATATGATTTTTTAATTTACGGCTCTACGTTATAACCTTCTGTGAAGCGCTTGGGGGTTAAAAGCTCTCACAACACATTTAGATAAGTTCCTTGGGGGGTCTAGTTTCCAAAATGGGGTCACTTGTGGGGGGTTTCCACTGTTTAGGCACACAGGGACTCTCCAAATGCGACATGGCGTCCAATCTCAATTCCAGCCAAAAAAGTAAAATGGCGCTGCTTCCCTTCCGAGCTCTGCCATGCGCCCAAATAGTGGTTTACCCCCACATATGGCTATCAGCGTACTCAGGACTAATTGCCCAATAACTTTTGGGGTCCTTTTATCCTTTGGAAAATAATAATTGGAATGAAAAGATCATTTTTGTGGAAAAAATATGATTTTTTAATTTTACGGCTCTACGTTATAACCTTCTGTGAAGCCCTTGGGGGTTAAAAGCTCTCACAAACATTTAGATGAGTTCCTTGAGGGGTCCAGTTTCCAAAATGGGGTCACTTGTGGGGGGTTTCCACTGTTTAGGCACACAGGGACTCTCCAAATGGACATGGCGTCCAATCTCAATTCCAGCCAAAAAAGTCAAATGGCGCTGCTTCCATTCTGAGCTCTGCCATGCGCCCAAATAGTGGTTTACCCCCACACATGGTATATCGGTGTACTCTGGAGAAATTGTACAACAAATATTGTGGTTCATTTTCTCCTGATACCATTGACAAAATTTAAAAAATTGTGTCGAAAGAAAAATTTTGGGAAAAAAAGTTAAATGTTCATTTTTACCTTCCACATTGCTTCAATTCTTGTGAAGTACCTAAAGGGTTAATAAACTTCTTGAATGTGGCTTTGAACACGTTGAGGGGTGCAGTTTTTAGAATGGTGTCACTTTTGGGTATTTTCTGTCATATTGACCCCTCAAATTCACTTCAAATGTGAGGTGGTCCCTAAAAAAATGGTTTTGTAAATTTTGTTGGAAAAATGAGAAATTGCTGGTCAACTTTTAACACTTATAACTTCGTAACAAAAAAAAATTTGTTCCAAAATTGTGCTGATGTAAAGTAGACATGTGGAAAATGTTATTTATTAACTAATTTTTGTGACATATCTCTCTGATTTAATGGCATAAAAATTAAAAGTTTGAAAATTGCAAAATTTTCAAAATTTTTGCCATATTTCCATTTTTTTCATAAAAAAACGCAAGTTATATTGAAGAAATTTTACCACTATCATGAAGTACGATATGTCACGAGAAAACAATCTCAGAATCGCCAAGATCCGTAGAAGCGTTCCAGAGTTATAACCTCATAAAGAGACAGTGGTCAGAATTGTAAAAATTGGCCTGGTCTTTAACCTACAAAATAAGAAGAAAAGGTAGCACACTGTAGCGCTATAGCTTGCAAACACGAAATATGAAAAATATGAAAAATGAATTACATCATTACCTTAGAAATATGAAAAATTGAGAATTTCTAGCGCATAAGATGGCCAAATTATGTGAGCCTGATAGCCACGTCAAGGCTCTTCTCGTATATCAGGTCCCTAACTAATGCCTATCCTCGCTTTAGAAAAGTCTGTCTGCATGGGAACCTATGAATCCTCTTTTCAGACTAAAATCTACATCTCTGTGGAGGGGTGATGAACCTGCTGTAATTAAAAGGCCTGTGACCACCAGGTGGAGTGCTCAGGCAGAAGGTAAGGTTTTTGATATATATTTAACCTACAAAATGGCTTGGTCATTAAGGGGTTAAAGTCCGACATTGCTTTTCAACCATGCTTCCACAGAAATTACAAAAAAATAAAACTCATGAAATAGGCTTGGACATAAATGATTTTATCACTGAAAATAGTGTGACAAAAGGGAAATGTTAAATCAAAGTGTGTCCACTAATTCGCATAACAGGTTTCTACAATCTTGGAATCAGCGAGTGGGCCTGTATAGAAGGCTACCTGTGCTGTTTGGTGACACGGTGTGTATCACACTCAACATGGACCAGAGGAAGCAAAGGAAAGAGTTTTCTCAGGAGATTAAAAAAAAAAAAATTATAGACAAACATGTTAAAGGTAAAAGTTATAAGACCATCTCCAAGCAGTTTGATGTTCCTGTGACTACAGTTGCACATATTATTCAGAATTTTAAGCTCCATGGGACTGTAGCCAACCTCCCTAGACGTGGCCGCAGGAGGAAAACTGATGACAAATCAAAGAGACGGATAATACAAATGGTAACAATAGAGCCCAGAAAAACTTCTAAACAAATTAAAGGTGAACTTCAAGCTCAAGGATCATCAGTGTCAGATAGCACCATCCGTTGTTGTATGAGCCAAACTGGACATCATGGGAGACGACCAAGGAGTACACCATTGTTGAAAAAAAATCATAAAAAGCCAGACTGAAATTTGCCAAACTACATGTTGAAAAGCCACAAAGCTTCTGGGAGAATGCCTTATGGACAGATGAGACAAAAATTGAACTTTTTGGCAAGGCACATCAGCTCTATATTCACTAGGGTTGAGCACTCCGATACCGCAAGTATCGGGTATCGGCCGATATTCGCTGTATCTGAATTCCGATACTTAGTTCCGATATTTTTCCTATATCGTATACCGGAATCGGAAGTTCCCATAATTCTTTGAGAGGCACTGTGATTTTAGTCAGCCAATGAGGAATCCTACGAAGTGTGGGCACATCCTGTACTGCTGCGGTCATGTTAACTAATGGCATGGCTGTGATTGGCTGCTGAAATGATGTCAGAATGCACTATAAAAGGCGCCACCGCCATTTTAGCGTCACTGTGCTGTGAACTCAGTTAGGGACAGAACGCTGCTCTGCTGACTCTGAGGGACAGTTAGAGATTGCGATTTTGTGTACTGTGCTTTAGGCAGGCTATTTTACCAACCGCTGTGTAAAGCTTCCTTTTGCCTTGCAGTGTTGTTTTAACAGCTCTGTGCAAGGTGTGTGTGTGTGAGAGTGCAGGTGACGCTGCAGTTTGCTCTGCATCCACCGCTGTTTGTAGGCATCTGCACGTGTCACTCACTGACTCTTTTTTTTATTTTATTTTGTGGAATTGGTGCTGCTCCATTCAATAGAAATTAACAGTGATCTATTAGTGTGACGCGCTTCCATCCGTATACAATACATTGGTTGCAAACACTATAGAATTACACAAAGGGGCCTTTCACAGATAGTGAACAGTTGTGTGCAGTGTTCACTGTAGTCTGTGAGCTTTTCATTTTTTGAGTGCAGATTACGCTCCAGTTAGTTCTTCAACCACTGCTGGTTGTAGTCTGCTGAGTGTGTGTCACTGCCTCATCCTTCCAATTTTTCTCAAATTGGTGCTGCTCCATTATATTTGAAAAAAATCTAATCTATTAGTGTGACGCGCTTCCATCCGTATACAATACATTGGTTGCAAACACTATAGAAGTACACAAAGGGGCCTTTCACAGATAGTGAACAGTTGTGTGCAGTGTTCACTTTAGTCTGTGAGCTTTTCATTTTTTGAGTGCAGATTACGCTCCAGTTAGTTCTTCAACCACTGCTGGTTGTAGTCTGCTGAGCATGTGTCACTGCCTCATCCTTCACATTTTTCTCAAATTGGTGCTGCTCCATTATATTTGAAAAAAATCTAATCTATTAGTGTGACGCGCTTCCATCCGTATACAATACATTGGTTGCAAACACTATAGAATTACACAAAGGGCCTTTCACAGATAGTGAACAGTTGTGTGCAGTGTTCACTGTAGTCTGTGAGCTTTTCATTTTTTGAGTGCAGATTACGCTCCAGTTAGTTCTTCAACCACTGCTGGTTGTAGTCTGCTGAGTGTGTGTCACTGCCTCATCCTTCCATTTTTCTCAAATTGGTGCTGCTCCATTATATTTGAAAAAAATCTAATCTATTAGTGTGACGCGCTTCCATCCGTATACAATACATTGGTTGCAAACACTATAGAAGTACACAAAGGGGCCTTTCACAGATAGTGAACAGTTGTGTGCAGTGTTCACTTTAGTCTGTGAGCTTTTCATTTTTTGAGTGCAGATTACGCTCCAGTTAGTTCTTCAACCACTGCTGGTTGTAGTCTGCTGAGCATGTGTCACTGCCTCATCCTTCACATTTTTCTCAAATTGGTGCTGCTCCATTATATTTGAAAAAAATCTAATCTATTAGTGTGACGCGCTTCCATCCGTATACAATACATTGGTTGCAAACACTATAGAAGTACACAAAGGGGCCTTTCACAGATAGTGAACAGTTGTGTGCAGTGTTCACTGTAGTCTGTGAGCTTTTCATTTTTTGAGTGCAGATTACGCTCCAGTTAGTTCTTCAACCACTGCTGATTGTAGTCTGCTGAGCGTGTGTCACTGCCTCATCCTTCACATTTTTCTCAAATTGGTGCTGCTCCATTATATTTGAAAAAAATCTAATCTATTAGTGTGACGCGCTTCCATCCGTATACAATACATTGGTTGCAAACACTATAGAAGTACACAAAGGGGCCTTTCACAGCTACTGAACAGTTGTCTGCAGTGTTCACTGCAGTCTCTGAGGAATAACCACACTTAGGCCTTATAACTTTTCTGACTTTCTTTATCAATCTACGAAGATGAAGAAGGCAGGGAGTAAGGCACGTGGTCGTGGCCGTGGAGTTTCAGCAGGGAGAGGACGTGGGGATTCTGTGGCTGCTGCCGCACCCAGTGACACAGCATCCACCAGTTTTCCCCGTGAGCGTTCCTTTATGCGCACTTTTGTAGGAGCTCGGCGTACCCCCCTGCTGCGGGAAGAACAAATTGAAGCCGTTGATGGTTGGATGGCAGCCAATGCATCGACTTCAATTGCTTCCACCTCCTCTCAGGACCACAGCACTGTTGAACAACCATCTGTCTCTTCACCGCCTGCCAAATTGCCCAGGCATTTAGAGAGCCCTGTAAAGGAGCCAGCTGAGTCTCTGCTTCTGTTCTCAGAATCTGTTGGCTTGCAAACAGGGGCCCAGCCAAGCAGCATTCTGGAATGTGAAGAAGAGGCAGTATGCAGTGATGCGCAACAGCTGTGTCTCTCTGAATGTGAAGAGGCGGGTGAGCCAGTGCCGATGGTCAGCACACCGCAGAACGCATCTGATGATGATGAGACTCAGGTGCCAGTTTCTGTTGAGCATGGTGCTGGCCAGACCACCCAACAGCAGCAGGTGTTGGAAGAGGGTAGTGAAGATGATGAGGTCCAAGACCCAACATGGCGTGAGGAACAGGAAGGTGGTGGTAGCAGCTCTGAGGAAGAGATTGCCCCAACGGTACAAACAGTAGGGAGAGGTAGGCTGCAGACTCGATTGCCTGTAGCCTCCAGTTTGGCACCGTTCGTAGCAGTTCTCTTCCAACAGCCAAAACGGGCGCTCCCAGGACTTGCACTGCGTGGTCCTTTTTTGACACACTTGCAGATGATATTTGCTATGTCCAATGCAAGCTGTGTAATCAAAAAGTAAAAAGAGGTAAAAGTGTCAGTAACCTTAATACCACAAATATGTGGAAACATGTGCGGTCAAAGCACATGGTTCAGTTACAAAGACACACTGGAGATGTAGGCCAGCCTACAGCAGCACCTACATCTTCAGCTCGTGTTGGAGCCTCTTCCTCCAGCTCACACACAGCTGGTTCGGCTTCCTCACAGGATCGCCATGGAAGAACCTCTGTCACTGTTGTCCAGAGACCCAGTGTTATTCCACCCACAGCTGCAAGTTCCCTGTCATCCTTACACTCCCAGGCCACAAAACAGCCATCGGTAGCACAGGCATGGGATAAAAGACGGCCATACTCTGCAAACCATCCACGAGCACAGGCTCTGAATGCTGGCATTGCAAAACTACTGTCCCTTGAAATGCTGTCATTCAGGCTGGTGGAGACTGACAGTTTCCGTAACTTAATGGCATTGGCAGTCCCACAATACAATGTGCCCAGCCGATTTTATTTCAGCAGGCAAGCCGTCCCTGGTCTGCAAAAGCATGTTGAGGGAAAAATTAAACATGCGCTACTAAACGCCGTCAGTAGCAAGGTCCACCTGACCACCGATACGTGGACCAGTACCCATGGCCAGGGACGATACCTTTCCCTCACTGCCCATTGGGTCAATGTTGTGGAGCCGGGTACAGATCTTGCGAGTGGCGCTGTACGTGTTCTGCCAACTCCAAGGATTGCAGGAATCCAGTCTGTCCACATTGACTCCTCCTCCTACTCCAGTTCCTCAGAATCATCGCTGCAGGAGCCGTCATGGTCTACCTCCACATGGATCCGTGAACGCTTACCTGTTGCAACCGATATGAGCACAGCCGTGGCCAAACGTCAACAGGCCGTCCTGAAATTAATTTCCATGGGGAATCGAAGCCACACAGCGCAGGAGCTCTGGAATGCCATCAAGCAGGAGAGCGACGTGTGGTTTTTGCCAGCAAATCTCCAGCCAGGCTTGGTAGTGTGTGACAATGGCCGAAATCTGGTGGCAGCTCTGGGCCTTGGCAACCTCACTCACATACCATGTCTGGCACATGTGCTCAACTTGGTCGTGCAGAGTTTTTTGAGGGACTATCTGGATCTTGATGCACTGCTGCACAAGGTCCGCCTAGAGTGCGCTCACTTGCGACGTTCCAGCATGGCCAGATCGCGCATTGCAGCTCTGCAACACAGATTTCGCCTTCCTGAACATCGCATCATATGTGACATACCCAGCAGGTGGAATTTCACGTTACATATGTTGGAGCGGTTGTGTGAGCAGCAGCCAGCAGTAATGGAGTATCAGCTGCATCAGGCGCAATCAACTCGCAATTTGCGCCGTTCACACTTCACCACTACTGAGTGGGCCTCTATGAAGGACATCTGCCACGTTTTGCGTGCGTTTGATGAGTCAACGCGGATGGCGAGTGCAGATGATGCACTAGTCAGCCTGACTGTCCCCCTTATCTGCTGCTTCAAAAAACACTGCAAGCACTAAGGGATGAGGTTTTGGAAGAGGTGGAGGATGAGGAGTCACAAATTCCATCACCTTCTGGACAGTCAGCGCAACGTGTTTCCTCACAAAGGGCTGGGCAGGGCTCACTTTGTGAGGAGGATGAGGAGGAGTCAATGGAGGAGGAAGACATCGCTCCAGAGGGAGGTACACAACGCTCTAGTCAGTATGTAGAGCGAGGGTGGGGTGATGCAGAGCAGGCAGAGATGATGCCTCTTGCAGGGGACAGCGTTTCTTGGCCAGTTGGGAGTCTGCAGCACATGGTTGATTTCATGCTGCAGTGCCTGAGAAACGACTGCCGCATCGCCCACATTCTCACCACGTCTGATTATTGGGTGTACACCCTCCTAGACCCTGCTACCGGGACAACTTACAAAGCCTCATCACACCGTTGAACCGGGAGCGTAAAATGCGGGAGTACCAAGACACACTGGTGCAATTCATAATGTTCTCCATTCCAGCCCAGAGCACTGCTGCTGCTACTGCTTTACAAAGCAGCTCTGTGCGTCGAGGCAGTGGAGACAGCTCTGCAACAAGAGGGAGCACAAGCAGCGCCTCTGCACAGGGCAAGACCAGTATGTTCCAAATGTGGCGAAGTTTTGTGGCAGCGCCACAAATGTCTACACGATCCGAGACGGCTCCAGTCAGCAGGAGGCAACGTTTCTGTAAGATGGTGACAGACTACATGTCTTTCCCTCTCAGTGTACTCCCAGATGGCTCTTCCCCATTCAAGTTTTGGGTCTCTAAGCTGGATACATGGCCAGAGCTTAGCCAGTATGCATTGGATGTGCTGGCTTGCCCTGCTGCCAGTGTATTATCGGAGCGCGTCTTTAGTGCTGCAGGTGGTGTACTAACAGACCATCGCATGCGACTATCCTCTGATAATGTAGACCGGCTTACTTTTCTGAAAATGAACAAGGCATGGATCTCGCCAGAATTTGTCTGTCCGTTTTCAGATTTAATAACTGGTTCACAACGTTATCCATGTCTCCTGTTATGTTCATCTTTCTACCACCTGAACTCTACTCCCTGGGCTACAACACTGCCAGTTGCTGCTCAGAAGTGTCGTGTCCACAGACCAATACACAAGCTATAGTGTTAGTGGGGTTCAGTAACGCCAGTGTTCCCCTGCTGTGTGGCCGGCAAGAAGTCTCCTGTTCCCTACACATGCACCGAAAAACCCATGTGGAACATGCTCCAAATAGGGAAGAGCCGTCACCCTGATTGTTATGCTTAAAACAGGAAATTGTGAAGTTTTCCAGGCCTAGAATGATAAATTTTTATAACAAATATGGACAAATAATAATTTGTCATCACAGCGCATATCTGCACATGTCTATTAGAAATGGTAACAAAAACTAAAACATAGTGTTCACTTTTTGAAATTAATGCATAAAAGTACATTTCATACTTATCAATTAATGCTTTTTAAGGAACTTTATCTGTACCTGTAAGATAATGCAGTCAATGGATGTACGAATCATAAAATCCTCATCATCATCATCACGAGTTTTATTTATGACAGACATTATAAAATCATGCATCATGCATACTGACAATAGGTAGTTATACCTGCAAGTGCTGTTGAAACAAGCACAACAGATATAAATTAATAATGGTTATAGGTATCACAGTGCATAGTTACTCATGGACAATGTCGATGTAATACTGTACCTCAATAAAGTCAGCGTCAACCATTATGCTTGTTAGTCTTGTAGATTGTTAAAGAGGGAACGTGCTTTTTTTGTTGGTCATAGGTGGAGTATTAGACAGTAAATGATTACTGCTGTCGTATTTTTGGCTCCCTAGGGCACAATAACGCTGCGTAACGTCACATTTTATAGAGTCATCTAATTGACACACGCTACCCTACCCTACGCGTGACAGTAGGAAGGTAGTGTTGACGGATAAAGCCTTGCACAACCAGACATGCTTTTACCCTCTTCAACACTGTACAAGCAAAAAATGCATGATTGCAGCCGCAGACTTTATTGACGTACAGTATAACATCGCCATTACCCATCAGAGGCTGTCCACTGTCTGATACAGACATAGAATATACCTTTGCTATCCGTAGCCTTTGTTTCACCTACACTTGCAGGCACACACTTACATTGTGGCAATGCATAATGTTTTTTTAAATGGTTATTTTTTATCGACATTATTGCGTCATCACATTGATGAGTCCATGCTGGACATGTCATACATGCTGTACAAAGTAACGATTTTATTAACTTAAATAATTGAAATGTCTGTGACTGTCACATATAAATTGCAATGATGATGATGAGTGACTATTACAAAATCCATTGTCTTCACTATGTTATGGTTTAACATAGCGTTCCTTAAGCATTATTCATAAATACAAAAATGGACTTTTATTCTTAAATTTACAACACTATATTTTGTAACCAATTTTTTGGTGGTGTATTGTTCCATTTCTTGTTGGCATGTGCATATATGCGTTTATATTTGCAGGGTCTTTATTTTTATTCTTGAAGTTAGGAAACATGTGTATCTTCGTACCGTGTTAGCCAGTAGATAGACAAATATTTAGACTTGAGAGTCCGCAGTGGTTGATACCTTTTAATGGATAACTGAAAAGATGGTAACAAATTGCAAGCTTTCGAGGCTACTCACGTCTCTTCATCAGGCAAAGACTAAAACAAAAAATGAAGCATAACATATTTCTATACACAACAGGACACAGGAATAGTGCAATAGGTAAGACAAGTAAGTCACGTGTAGCAGAACTGTCATTATGACAGAGGGATGAACATAAATATTGGAACAGTTCCTAGATAAGGATAGAAAGTTTTATTGCCCTCTGATTGGGGTCTGGTTTTCTGTTTTCATGCCCCTGGAAGGGCAGAGACGCAGATTCCTTAATTGATATAGAATGACATAAATCCCTGTGATCTATTCATTCCATCACTAAGAGTGTCAAAGGTCATGATGAGCTTATATTCTGAAACCTTTGTATCTTTCTCATATTTGAAGTTATATTTTAATACCAGTAATTCCATATCCTTCATGCTATGACCGGGCATACAAAAGTGTTTTGCCACAGGTAAATCCATTATTTTTTCTCTTATTGTGTGGCGCTGATAATTCATCCTTGTTCTCATTTTTTGGCCGGTCTCCCCTCACTTGTCCCTCCCTCACTTGTCTTACCTATTCCTGTGTCCTGTTGTCTGTAGAAATATGTGATTCTTCATTTTTTGTTTTAGTCTTAGCCTGATGAAGAGACCTGAGTAGTCTCGAAAGCTTGGAATTTGTTAATATCTTTTCAGTTAGCCATTAAACGGTATCAACCACTGAGGACTCTCAAGTCTAAATATTTTTCTATTCTTGGAATTGAAATTCATCATTTGATTGTCCTAGTAAAACTTCATTTATTCTTGTTTGAAGTACATACATTTGCAATGGCCACGTAACAAGGCAATAACTCAATATTTTATGCCTACACCCTCCTTGACCCTGGGCTTCAACACCACCAGTTGCTGCTCAGAAGTGTTAGATGCACAGATGAAAACAATCGCTGATGTGTTTGTGGGGTTCAGTAACGCCTGCTGTTCCCCTGCTGTGTGTCTGACAAAAATTACTGCTGCTAACTACAACTTCAACTTCAAACATCTCATACAAGACCTCTGCCTACACCCTCCTTGACCCTGGGCTTCAACACCGCCAGTTGCTGCTCAGAACTGTTAGATGCACAGATGAAAACAATCGCTGATGTGTTTGTGGGGTTCAGTAACGCCTGCTGTTCCCCTGCTGTGGTCTGGCAAAAATTACTGCTGCTAACTACAACTTCAACTTCAAACATCTCATACAAGGCCTCTGCCTACACCCTCCTTGACCCTGGGCTTCAACACCACCAGTTGCTGCACAGAAGTGTTAGATGCACAGATGAAAACAATCGCTGATGTTTTGTGGGTTCAGTAACGCCTGCTGTTCCCCTGCTGTGTGTCTGGCAAAAATTACTGCTAGCTACCTACACATGGTGAAAAAAGCATGACATGTCAAAGTGTCTAGTGCTACACATAGATATGAGGCTACACCCTGATTTCTAAGCTGTAAACATTTGAAACGTCAGCTTTAAAAC
The DNA here is from genome assembly GCA_033576555.1 of Oophaga sylvatica. Lineage (NCBI taxonomy): Eukaryota > Metazoa > Chordata > Amphibia > Anura > Dendrobatidae > Oophaga > Oophaga sylvatica. The sequence continues at coordinate 51,054,839 of JARQOD010000004.1, read as the reverse complement.
CATAAAATGATTAGTCTTTGTCACAAATCTGTAACAAAATAATTATGACATATTATTTCAGATATGCACATGTCGAAAACAAATGCTAACACAAAAGCCTACTTATGCTATAGGATACTGATGGTCAACCTTGTCACTCCATAGCTTAGACAAATCCAACTCACATCATGACTCAAATGCTGCAATGTTGGAAGTGCATAATGTGGGTTGAACTTTGACAACAGCTGCAGTGCGAAGGTTAGACTTCAGTGTTCTTGGCTTTTAAATAAAAGCATACAAGTAAATATAATAATCCAATGTTGATTAAGGGACGTGATGTACACCTGTAATATTGTGCAAACAATGCATGTAGGAATAGTCCTCTTCAACATTAATTATATTTGTGTCATTTTAAAAAATACATATTTAATTAGAAAGTTAACAGCCCATATCATAAAGGTCCTTCATGTAAACATGATAATCGCTAACAAAAATAATGCATTACCTTGTTAAAGTCAATTGTGCATAGTCACAATAGCAAAATATATACCTGTAAGTGGTGCTGAAAGAACGACAACTGATAGAATAGGTGAATGATATCTATTTATCAGACTGAATAGCGACACCTGTACAATGTCGATATAATACTGTACCTTAACAAAACAGCTGTGTCACACCTCACACTCGTTTTTCTTGTAGCTTGTTATGTAATAGGGCACATGCGTGTATGTTTCATCATAGGTGCATGTTTACTGAGTAAAGCAGTCATGACAACGCCTTTGTGTTGTCGGTACGCTTGCGATGATGAACGATGCGCACCGTGAATGTTAGTCTGCGTCATAAGACGCACAGACGCTCCAATACCCAACGCGTCACAGCAGGAAGCCAGTCTGTGCGTCCAAACAAAGGCGCAACCATACATGCACGTAACCTTTTATAAAGCTATATAAAAAAAAGGATGTAGTAGTAACGCACACTTTATTGAGGTACAGTATTACATCGCCATTCAACATCTGTGGCTATGCAGTCTCATCTATAGATACCTTATCTATCCGTTGTCATGCTTGCAAGTCCACAGTCAGGCATAAATAGCTGTTTTGACTATGCACTATGCACTTTTTAAAGTTTTTGTTTGTTAATATAAATGATTGGCACATATTATCAGTATTACATGATGGAAATTTTAGATATTTTTAAAAACTTTTTAGTGATATTATTCACCAAATGTAAACTTTTATGAATGTCAAAGATAACTTGTAATGCTGATTATGTTTTTAAGTCAGCCATTCATTGTCTACACAATAGAAATGGTGTACATACTGTTACTTAGCCATCATTAATGGATTCTGATATGTACTTGTATGCTTTTATTTTAAACCGTATAGCAGATTATTTAACCTATTTTAATTGTGGTTTGCATTGCTTTTCAACATGTTAATGTATGCGTTTATGTTTGTAAATTATTAATTTACATATATTTTTTTAAGTAAAATCATCATCTTATGGTTAGTGTTGAGCGATACGATAATGCAAATATCGGCTATCGGCCGATATTAGCTCTATCGGCCTTTCGATAATTCGTTTCGATATTTTCGTCTTATCGAATACCGGAATCGGATTTGTCACTGTCACTGTCTGTGTCTGTCGGTTGGGTCTGTCACTGTCAGTGTCGGTCGGTCGGGTCTGTCAGGAGTCAGCGGCACTTACCTGGCAGAAGATCTCCGCGGTCACGTCCTGGACTGCTTCATGGCCGCCATCCTCTTCTCCCCGGCGGTCACATGCAGTTTCTCGCGATAACTGCAGTGACTGCTGGGTAATCCCGGCCGTAAAGCAGTCAGTCCGATGACGTCACCGCCGGGGAAGCAGGTAATCAGCTGTGCTGCGTCGCGATGACAGGCTCTGCCTGTCATTGCGATGTAGCAGAGCTGGATCGTCGTGGGACTGTCGTTACTATGGACTGCGTTGGACAGGTGGTATACTGTTGGTTTGTTTTTTTTCTTTTTTTACAGGAGATCGATGGCGTCGCAGGAATGAGAGTACAGTAAAAGAAATGAAAACTGTGTTGTCTCTTTTATTTCATTAAAATACTTTTTTCTTGCTTTGTCTTTTTTTTATGCATTTAATAACTTTGGGATTAATAATGGATCGGTGTCTTATTGACGCCTCTCCATTATTAACCGGGCTTATTGTCACCGTGCAATCAACGGTGACATTAACCCCTTATTACCCGCTTGCCACCGCTACAGGGCAAGTGGGAAGAGCCGGGTAAAGTGCCACAATTGGCACATCTTTTGATGCGCCAAATGTGGGGCTGCTGTAGCCTGGTATTATCAGGCTGTTGAGGGCCAAAATCCATGGGCCTTGACAGTCTTTTAATACCAGGCCGCAGCAGTCTGCATTTTACTTGGCTGGTTAACAAAAATAGGGGGACCCCTACGCCGTTTTTTTTTTTCGAGGGGATCCCCTATTTTTGTTAACCAGCCAAGCTAAGCAGACTGCTGTGGCCTGGTATTATCAGGCTTGCAAGGTCCATGGATATTGGATCCTTACCAGCCTGAAAAACCAGGCCTCAGCGGTCTGCTTCATCTGGCTGGTTAACAAAAATAGGGGGGACCCCACGCCAATTTTTTTCGAGGGGATCCCCTATTTTTGTTAATCAGCCAAGATATGCAGACTGCTGTGGCCTGGTATTATCAGGCTGGCAAGGTCCATGGATCTTGGCTCCTTAACAGCCTGAAAATCCAGGCCTCAGCGGTCTGCTTCATCTGGCTGGTTAACAAAAATAGGGGGGACCCCACGCCATTTTTTTCGAGGGATCCCCTATTTTTGTTAACCAGTTCCCTCTGACGTCACTGATTGTGTCCCTGGCTGACCTGAAGTGAAAGTGGAAAGCAATCAATTAAGCTTTCCACTTCCTCTCCTGTCAGCCAGGAGAGGAACTCATTCATTTGGGGTTCACTGTGAGGCTGCAGCATTAGCTGTGGTCCCTGCAGTAAACATTAACCCTTTCTGATGGATTACACCGTGGGACCTGACTGTACATCGGATTGGTAAGAATAATTTTGCTTTATTATTTTATTTTTATTACAGGAAATGGTTTTAGCAGGTAAATAAAATATGGTCAAAAACTGTGTGATTATTTCATTAAACTTCTTTTTTATTAAAGTGTGTGTGTTTGATTTTTCTTTCATACAATAGGATTAATAATTGATAGTTGTCTGATTGACAGCTCTCAATTATTAACCTGGCTTAAAGTGACCTTTCAATTGCAAGGTCATTTTAACCCCTTATTAACCCATTCGCCACCGCTACAGGGCAATGGGAATAGACGGGCAAAGTGCCAGAAAGGGCAAATCTAATTAGAGATTTGCCCTTTCTGGGGTGTCTGGGGGCAGATGTTAGTAGCCGGGGGGGGCCAAAAATAATGGTCCCTCTCTGGGCTATTATTATCTGCCCCCACTCACTGGCTTTGTCTGTCTGGTTGCGAAAATAGGGCAGGAGCCCACGCATTTTTTTTCAGCAATTTTACACCTCATATATATATATACATGTCATTGAATTTGTGACACATATATATATATTTATATTTATAGTTCATACACTTCTACATAATATAATAGCTGCTAATTCAATTGCCGGCTTTTGTGAAAATGCAGAACCCGACATGAAATGACACTTGGTTTACATAGAGTTAACCATGTCTTTTCATGTAGTTTGATATCTGATTTGCACAAACAATTACATGAGTGTAAAGGTACTGCCACACTAAACAATCCCGCTAGCGATCACGATAACGACGCATACTAATGCGATCGCTAGCGGGATTGTTTCTATATCGCTAAATGCGGCCACATTTAGCGATATAGTTAACGACGCTATCGCCGTTAGCGATCTTCTTAACGACTTTAGCGGTACAAAAGTACCGCTAAATCGCTAAGAAAAGGTGCCACACAGCGATTAGATACTTACCCAGCGGGAGCGCCGACGAGAAAATAGGGTCCGGAACGATTCCAGCGACGAGCGAGATCACAGCAGGAAGCTCGTCGCTGGAAGCTGCCGCACTGAACAATATCGCTAACGGGATCGCTAAATAGTGACGTTTTTTAGCGATCCCGTTAGCGATATTGTTTAGTGTGGCATACCCTTAAGTGTGCAAAATTTCACACCTGTAGGGGTTAATTAAAGGTGTAAATTCGTAGCAAAAAAGTTCGTTTTTTTTACAACGAATTTACACCTTTAATTAACCCCTACAGGTGTGAAATTTTGCACACATAGACTGATGTAATTGTTTGTGCAAATTAGATTGCAAACGACATGAAAAGACATGGTTAACCCTATGTACACCAAGTGTCATTTCATGTCGGGTGCTTCTGTCTTTTCACAGAAGCCGACTTTACCCGGCAATTGAATCAGAGGATATTTTACTATGTAGAAGTGTATAAACTATACATATATGTATATATATATGTCACAATGACATGTATATATATATATATATATATATATATGTATTCTATGTGTGTATATTTAGTGTTTACAAGGAAATAAAGGTTTTTTTTAGTTGCGATATTTTGTTCCCATAGACTTACATTGGACTTCCGGTATCGAAATCGGATATCGACGATATTTAGTGCTATCGGCGATACAATTTCGATACGATATTTTTAGATATCGAGCACTATCGCTCAACACTACTTATGGTACTAAAGGTTATATTTCTCTTGTTTGGAGTATAGACATTTTTAATTGACACGTAACAAGGAAAATACTTGATCTAGTATTTAAACATCCTACTTGACCCTGGGCTCCAACACCGCCAGTTGTTGCTCGGAAGTGCTGTTAGCACAGTGAACACTTGCTCCTGTGTTATTGGGGTTCAGTAATGTCAGCTGTTCCCCTGCTGTGTGTACGGCAAACAGTCCTGCTGCCTCCACCTGTTGTCTTCTCATGCCTGGGCTACAACACCGCCAGTTGTTGCTCGGAAGTGCTGTTAGCACAGTGAACACTTGCTCCTGTGTTATTGGGGTTCAGTAATGTCAGCTGTTCCCCTGCTGTGTGTACGGCAAACAGTCCTGCTGCCTCCACCCTGTTGTCTTCTCATGCCTGGGCTACAACACCGCCAGTTGTTGCTCGGAAGTGCTGTTAGCACAGTGAACACTTGCTCCTGTGTTATTGGGGTTCAGTAATGTCAGCTGTTCCCCTGCTGTGTGTACGGCAAACAGTCCTGCTGCCTCCACCCTGTTGTCTTCTCATGCCTGGGCTACAACACCGCCAGTTGTTGCTCGGAAGTGCTGTTAGCACAGTGAACACTTGCTCCTGTGTTATTGGGGTTCAGTAATGTCAGCTGTTCCCCTGCTGTGTGTACGGCAAACAGTCCTGCTGCCTCCACCCTGTTGTCTTCTCATGCCTGGGCTACAACACCGCCAGTTGTTGCTCGGAAGTGCTGTTAGCACAGTGAACACTTGCTCCTGTGTTACTGGGGTTCAGTAATGTCAGCTGTTCCCCTGCTGTGTGTACGGCAAACAGTCCTGCTGCCTCCACCCTGTTGTCTTCTCATGCCTGGGCTACAACACCGCCAGTTGTTGCTCGGAAGTGCTGTTAGCACAGTGAACACTTGCTCCTGTGTTATTGGGGTTCAGTAATGTCAGCTGTTCCCCTGCTGTGTGTACGGCAAACAGTCCTGCTGCCTCCACCCTGTTGTCTTCTCATGCCTGGGCTACAACACCGCCAGTTGTTGCTCGGAAGTGCTGTTAGCACAGTGAACACTTGCTCCTGTGTTATTGGGGTTCAGTAATGTCAGCTGTTCCCCTGCTGTGTGTACGGCAAACAGTCCTGCTGCCTCCACCCTGTTGTCTTCTCATGCCTGGGCTACAACACCGCCAGTTGTTGCTCGGAAGTGCTGTTAGCACAGTGAACACTTGCTCCTGTGTTATTGGGGTTCAGTAATGTCAGCTGTTCCCCTGCTGTGTGTACGGCAAACAGTCCTGCTGCCTCCACCCTATTGTCTTCTCATGCCTGGGCTACAACACCGCCAGTTGTTGCTCGGAAGTGCTGTTAGCACAGTGAACACTTGCTCCTGTGTTACTGGGGTTCAGTAATGTCAGCTGTTCCCCTGCTGTGTGTACGGCAAACAGTCCTGCTGCCTCCACCCTGTTGTCTTCTCATTAGTGTTGAGCATTCCGATACTGCAAATGTCGTGTATCGGCCGATATTGGCTGTATCGGAATTCCGATTCCGAGTTCCGATATTTTCGTCATATCGGATACCGGAATCGGAATGTCACTGTCACTGTCAGTGTCCGTCGGTCGGGTCTGTCAGGAGTCAGCGGCACTTACCCGGCAGAAGATCTCCGGCGGTCACATCCCGGACTGCTTAATGGCCGCCATCCTCTTCTCCCTGGCGGTCACATGCAGTTTCTCGCGATAACTGCAGTGACTGCTGGGTAATCGCGGCCGTAAAGCAGTCCGATGACGTCACCGCCGGGGAAGCTGGTAAGCAGCTGTGCTGCGCCGGGATGTCAGGCTCTGCCTGTCATTCCGATGTAGCAGAGGTGGATCGTCGTGGGACAGTCGTTACTATGGACTGCGTCGGACAGGTGGTATACTGTTGGTTTGTTTTTTTTATTTTTTTACAGGAGATCGATGGTGTCGCAGGAATGAGAGAGTAATAAAAGAAATGAAAACTGTGATGTCTCTTTTATTTCATTAAAATACTTTTTTCTTGCTGTGTCTTTTTTTTTAAACATTTAAAAACTTTGGGATTAATAATGGATCGGTGTCTTATTGACGCCTCTCCATTATTAACTGGGCTTATTGTCACCGTGCAATCAACGGTGACATTAACCCCTTATTACCCCGCTTGCCACCGCTACAGGGCAAGTGAAGAGCCGGGTAAAGTGCCACAATTGGCACATCTTTTGATGCGCCAAATGTGGGGCTGCTGTAGCCTGGTATTATCAGGCTGTTGAGGGCCAAAATCCATGGGCCTTGACAGTCTTTTAATACCAGGCCGCAGCAGTCTGCATTTTACTTGGCTGGTTAACAAAAATAGGGGGACCCCTACGCCGTTTTTTTTTCGAGGGGATCCCCTATTTTTGTTAACCAGCCAAGCTAAGCAGACTGCTGTGGCCTGGTATTATCAGGCTGGCAAGGTCCATGGATATTGGATCCTTACCAGCCTGAAAAACCAGGCCTCAGCGGTCTGCTTCATCTGGCTGGTTAACAAAAATAGGGGGGACCCCACGCCAATTTTTTTCGAGGGGATCCCCTATTTTTGTTAATCAGCCAAGATATGCAGACTGCTGTGGCCTGGTATTATCAGGCTGGCAAGGTCCATGGATCTTGGCTCCTTAACAGCCTGAAAATCCAGGCCTCAGCGGTCTGCTTCATCTGGCTGGTTAACAAAAATAGGGGGGACCCCACGCCATTTTTTTTTCGAAGGGAACCCCTATTTTTGTTAATCAGTTCCCTCTGACGTCACTGATTGTGTCCCTGGCTGACCTGAAGTGAAAGTGGAAAGCAATCAATTAAGCTTTCCACTTAAGGGCCCGTCTCACATAGCGATATCGCTACCGAGATCGCTGCTGAGTCACTAGTTTTGTGACACAGCAGCGAGCTCACCAGCGATATCGCTGTGTGTGACATTCAGCGATGATCAGCCCCCCTGCCGGGTATCGCTGATTGTCGCTGAAATGTCAGGACCTTTTTTTGATCGCTGGTTTCCCGCTGACAGGCACGCATCGCTGCGTGTGACAGGCGGGAGACCAGCGATCCGCTGGTAACCAAGGTACACAGCGGGTTTCCAGGTGCGGGGCTGTGCCTAGAAACCCGCTGTGTACCTTGGATACCAGCGCCCTCATTCAGGGAGCTGGTATCCAAGGTACACAGTGGGTTTCCAAGCGCTGCGCGGTGCCTGGAAACCCGCTGTGTACCTTGGATACCAGCTCCCCTGCATCAGGGCGCTGGTATCCAAGGTACACAGCGGGTTTCTAGGCACAGCCCCTATTCAAGAGAGAAATGTGCTGCCCAGTGTCAGAAAGCTTGGTCTCAGTCGCAGGTCATTTGTCTTGCAACAGGATAATGACCCAAAACACAGCTAAAAACACCCAAGAATAGCTAAGAGGAAAACATTGGGCTATTCTGAAGTGGCTTTTATTAATCCTGACTAGGGATGAGCGATACGATACTGCAAATATCGGGTATCGGCCGATATTAGCTGTATCGGGCTTTCGATTCCGAGTTCCGATATTGTCGTCTTATCGGATACCGGAATCGGAATTGTCACTGTCACTGTCAGTGTCCGTCGGTCGGCTCTGTCAGGAGTCAGCGGCACTTACCTGGCAGAAGATCTCCGGCGGTCACGGCCTGGACTGCTTGATGGCCGCCATCATCTTTCCCCGGCGGTCACATGCAGTTTCTCGCGATAACTGCAGTGACTGCTGGGTAATCCCGGCCGTAAAGCAGTCAGTCCGATGACGTCACCGCCGGGGAAGCAGGTAATCAGCTGTGCTGCGTCGCGATGACAGGCTCTGCCTGTCATTGCGATGTAGCAGAGCTGGATCGTCGTGGGACTGTCGTTACTATGGACTGCGTTGGACAGGTGGTATACTGTTGGTTTGTTTTTTTCCTTTTTTTACAGGAGATCGATGGCGTCGCAGGAATGAGAGTATAATAAAAGAAATGAAAACTGTGTTGTCTCTTTTATTTCATTAAAAGACTTTTTTCTTGCTTTGTCTTTTTTTATACATTTAAAAACTTTGGGATTAATAATGGATCGGTGTCTTATTGACGCCTATCCATTATTAACCGGGCTTATTGTCACCGTGCAATCAACGGTGACATTAACCCCTTATTACCCCACTTGCCACCGCTACAGGGCAGTGGGAAGAGCCGGGTAAAGTGCCACAATTGCCACATCTTTTGATGCGCCAAATGTGATGCTGCTGTAGCCTGGTATTATCAGGCTGTTGAGGGCCAAAATCCATGGGCCTTGACAGTCTTTTAATACCAGGCCGCAGCAGTCTGCATTTTACTTGGCTGGTTAACAAAAATAGGGGGACCCCTACGCCGTTTTTTTTTCGAGGGGATCCCCTATTTTTGTTAACCAGCCAAGCTAAGCAGACTGCTGTGGCCTGGTATTATCAGGCTTGCAAGGTCCATGGATATTGGATCCTTACCAGCCTGAAAAACCAGGCCTCAGCAGTCTGCTTCATCTGGCTGGTTAACAAAAATAGGGGGGACCCCACGCCAATTTTTTTCGAGGGGATCCCCTATTTTTGTTAATCAGCCAAGATATGCAGACTGCTGTGGCCTGGTATTATCAGGCTGGCAAGGTCCATGGATCTTGGCTCCTTAACAGCCTGAAAATCCAGGCCTCAGCGGTCTGCTTCATCTGGCTGGTTAACAAAAATAGGGGGGACCCCACGCCAATTTTTTTCGAGGGGATCCCCTATTTTTGTTAATCAGCCAAGATATGCAGACTGCTGTGGCCTGGTATTATCAGGCTGGCAAGGTCCATGGATCTTGGCTCCTTAACAGCCTGAAAATCCAGGCCTCAGCGGTCTGCTTCATCTGGCTGGTTAACAAAAATAGGGGGGACCCCACGCCAATTTTTTTCGAGGGGATCCCCTATTTTTGTTAATCAGCCAAGATATGCAGACTGCTGTGGCCTGGTATTATCAGGCTGGCAAGATCCATGGATCTTGGCTCCTTAACAGCCTGAAAATCCAGGCCTCAGCGGTCTGCTTCATCTGGCTGGTTAACAAAAATAGGGGGGACCCCACGCCAATTTTTTTCGAAGGGATCCCCTATTTTTGTTAACCAGCAAAGATAAGCAGACTGCTGTGGCCTGGTATTATCAGGCTGGCAAGCAGGGTCGGACTGAGCCACCGGGACACCGGAGAAACCTCCGGTGGGCCCCAGCTCCTGCGTGGTGGGCCCTGATTTGAAAGGATAGGTCACGGGGCAGAGGGGGCGGTGGCCCCGGGCCCCGCGCTCTAAGGGGGCCCACCCGGAGCTACGCTACAGTAACTGTATCGGCGTGCACAGCACGCCGATACAGTTACATTCTGCGGCAGAGCAGGGAGAATCGATCTTCCTGCTCTGCCGCCCAGAAGCTATGGGGCCTGAACAGGCGTTGGGGGGGCCCGGTGCCAGCAGTGGGCCCCCCACCCGTCATCGGAGGGTCAGCTGTATCGGCATCCAGCCGATACAGCTGACGGCATAGAGAGAGAAGGAGCGAGCGCTCCTTCTCTCCCATAATCCCCCTCTCAGCGTCTGACAGCGGGCGCGATAACATCACCTGCCGGCGCCCGCTGTCAGACGCTGAGAGGGAGAACAGTGAGCAGCACAGGAGCCGGGAGGTGAGTATTGTTTTTTTTTTTTAATGGGGGTGCATTATACTACAGAGGCTGTATATGGGGGGTGCATTATACTACAGAGGCTGTATATGGGGGCTGCATTATACTACAGAGGCTCCATATTGGGGTGCATTATACTACAGAGACTCCCTATGGGGATGCATTATACTACAGAGGCTGCCTATGGGGGTGCATTATAATATAGCGGCTGCCTATGGTGGTGCATTATATTATAGACTCTGCCTATGGGGGTTTATTATAATATAGAGGCTGCCTATGGGGGTGCATTATACTATATTGAGGACTATCTGGTGAATTATGCTGTATGGATGCTATCTAGGGGCCATCATACAGTGTTGGACCCATTAAATAGTTTGGGGACATTAAGGGATCAGTATTAGAGTTGAGCGATACTTTCCGATATCCAAAAGTATCGGAATCGGAATGGTATCGCCGATACCATTAAAATATCGGCGATACCCGATACCGATACCGGAAATCCAATGTAAGTCTATGGGAACAAAATATCGTAACTAAAAAAACCCCATTCTTTCCTTGTAAACACTAAATATACACACATAGAATACATATATATATATATATACAAGTCATTGTGACATATATATATATACATATATGTATAGTTTATACACTTCTACATAGTAAAATAGGCTCTGATTCAATTGCCGGGTAAAGCCGGCTTCTGTGAAAAGACAGAAGCACCCGACATGAAATGACACTTGGTGTACATAGGGTTAACCATGTCTTTTCATGTCGTTTGCTATCTGATTTGCACAAACAATTACATCAGTCTATGTGTGCAAAATTTCACACCTGTAGGGGTTAATTAAAGTTGTAAATTAGTTGTAAAAAAAACAGACTTTTTTGCTACGAATTTACACCTTTAATTAACCCTACAGGTGTGAAATTTTGCACACATAGACTGATGTAATTGTTTGTGCAAATCAGATAGCAAACGACATGGTTAACCCTATGTACACCAAGTGTCATTTCATGTCGGGTTCTGCATTTTCACAAAAGCCGGCAATTGAATTAGCGGCTATTATACTATGTAGAAGTGTATGAACTATAAATATAAATATATATATATATGTGTCACAAATTCAATGACATGTATATATATATATATGAGGTGTAAAATTGCTGAAAAAAAATGCGTGGGCTCCCGCCCTATTTTCGCAACCAGACAGACAAAGCCAGTGAGTGGGGGCAGATAATAATAGCCCAGAGAGGGACCATTATTTTTGCCCCCCCCTGGCTACTAACATCTGCCCCCAGACACCCAGAAAAGACAAATCTATAATTAGATTCGCCCTTTCTGGCACTTTGCCCGTCTATTCCCATTGCCCTGTAGCGGTGGCGAATGGGTTAATATGGGGTTAAAGCCACCTTGCTATTGAAAGGTGACCTTAAGCCAGGTTAATAATTGAGAGCTGTCAATTAGACAACTATCAATTATTAATCCTATTGCATGAAATAAAAATAAAACACACACACTTTAATTAAAAATCATTTCAATGAAATAAAGACTAGTGTTGAGCGATACGATAATGCAAATGTCGGCTATCGGCAGATATTAGCTCTATCGGCCTTTCGATAATTCGTTTCGATATTTTCGTCATATCGAATACCGTAATCGGATTTGTCACTGTCACTGTCTGTGTCCGTCGGTCGGGTCTGTCACTGTCAGTGTCCGTCGGTCGGGTCTGTCAGGAGTCAGCGGCACTTACCTGGCAGAAGATCTCCGGCGGTCACGTCCTGGACTGCTTCATGGCCGCCATCCTCTTCTCCCCGGCGGTCACATGCAGTTTCTCGCGATAACTGCAGTGACTGCTGGGTAATCCCGGCCGTAAAGCAGTCAGTCCGATGACGTCACCGCCGGGGAAGCAGGTAATCAGCTGTGCTGCGTCGCGATGACAGGCTCTGCCTGTCATTGCGATGTAGCAGAGCTGGATCGTCGTGGGACTGTCGTTACTATGGACTGCGTCGGACAGGTGGTATACTGTTGGTTTTTTTTTTTCTTTTTTTACAGGAGATCGATGGCGTCGCAGGAATGAGAGTACAATAAAAGAAATGAAAACTGTTGTCTATTTTATTTCATTAAAATACTTTTTTCTTGCTTTGTCTTTTTTTTATGCATTTAATAACTTTGGGATTAATAATGGATCGGTGTCTTATTGACGCCTCTCCATTATTAACCGGGCTTATTGTCACCGTGCAATCAACGGTGACATTAACCCCTTATTACCCCGCTTGCCACCGCTACAGGGCAAGTGGGAAGAGCCGGGTAAAGTGCCACAATTGGCACATCTTTTGATGCGCCAAATGTGGGGCTGCTGTAGCCTGGTATTATCAGGCTGTTGAGGGCCAAAATCCATGGGCCTTGACAGTCTTTTAATACCAGGCCGCAGCAGTCTGCATTTTACTTGGCTGGTTAACAAAAATAGGGGGACCCCTACGCCGTTTTTTTTTTTTCGAGGGGATCCCCTATTTTTGTTAACCAGCCAAGCTAAGCAGACTGCTGTGGCCTGGTATTATCAGGCTTGCAAGGTCCATGGATATTGGATCCTTACCAGCCTGAAAAACCAGGCCTCAGCGGTCTGCTTCATCTGGCTGGTTAACAAAAATAGGGGGGACCCCACGCCAATTTTTTTCGAGGGGATCCCCTATTTTTGTTAATCAGCCAAGATATGCAGACTGCTGTGGCCTGGTATTATCAGGCTGGCAAGGTCCATGGATCTTGGCTCCTTAACAGCCTGAAAATCCAGGCCTCAGCGGTCTGCTTCATCTGGCTGGTTAACAAAAATAGGGGGGACCCCACGCCATTTTTTTTCGAGGGGATCCCCTATTTTTGTTAACCAGTTCCCTCTGACGTCACTGATTGTGTCCCTGGCTGACCTGAAGTGAAAGTGGAAAGCAATCAATTAAGCTTTCCACTTCCTCTCCTGTCAGCCAGGAGAGGAACTCATTCATTTGGGGGTTTACTGTGAGGCTGCAGCATTAGCTGCGGTCCCTGCAGTAAACATTAACCCTTTCTGATGGATTACACCGTGGGACCTGACTGTACATCGGATTGGTAAGAATAATTTTGCTTTATTATTTTATTTTTATTACAGGAAATGGTTTTAGCAGGTAAATAAAATATGGTCAAAAACTGTGTGATTATTTCATTAAACTTCTTTTTTATTAAAGTGTGTGTGTTTGATTTTTCTTTCATACAATAGGATTAATAATTGATAGTTGTCTGATTGACAGCTCTCAATTATTAACCTGGCTTAAAGTGACCTTTCAATTGCAAGGTCATTTTAACCCCTTATTAACCCATTCGCCACCGCTACAGGGCAATGGGAATAGACGGGCAAAGTGCCAGAAAGGGCGAATCTAATTATAGATTTGTCTTTTCTGGGGTGTCTGGGGGCAGATTTTAGTAGCCGGGGGGGGGCCAAAAATAATGGTCCCTCTCTGGGCTATTATTATCTGCCCCCACTCACTGGCTTTGTCTGTCTGGTTGCGAAAATAGGGCGGGAGCCCACGCATTTTTTTTCAGCAATTTTACACCTCATATATATATATATATATATATATATATATACATGTCATTGAATTTGTGACACATATATATATATATTTATATTTATAGTTCATACAGTTCTACATAGTATAATAGCCGCTAATTCAATTGCCGGCTTTTGTGAAAATGCAGAACCCGACATGAAATGACACTTGGTTTACATAGAGTTAACCATGTCTTTTCATGTAGTTTAATATCTGATTTGCACAAACAATTACATGAGTGTAAGTGTGCAAAATTTCACACCTGTAGGGTTAATTAAAGGTGTAAATTCGTAGCAAAAAAGTCTGTTTTTTTTACAACGAATTTACACCTTTAATTAACCCCTACAGGTGTGAAATTTTGCACACATAGACTGATGTAATTGTTTGTGCAAATCAGATTGCAAACGACATGAAAAGACATGGTTAACCATATGTACACCAAGTGTCATTTCATGTCGGGTGCTTCTGTCTTTTCACAGAAGCCGGCTTTACCCGGCAATGAATCAGAGGTATTTTACTATGTAGAAGTGTATAAAATACATATATGTATATATTATGTCACAATGACATGTATATATATATATATATATATGTATTTATGTGTGTATATTTAGTGTTACAAGAAATAAAGTTTTTTTTAATTCGATATTTGTTCCATAGACTTACATGGACTTCCGCTTCGAATCGATATCGACGATATTTAGTGCTATCGCATACAATTTCGATACGATATTTTAGATATCGAGCAATATCGCTCAACACTAATAAAGAGACATGTTTTGACATCTTTTATTTTACTGCAAAAACATTTCCTGTAATAAAATAAATAAAAGCAAATTATTCTTACCTATCCCATGCACAGTCAGGTCCCGTTGTAATCTTCAGAAAGGGTAATGTTACTGCAGGACCGCAGCTAATGCTGCAGCCTCACAGTAAACCCAAATGAATGAGTTCCTCCTGGCTGACAGAGAGTAAAGGCTGGTCTACTAACGATCACCAGCGATCCCGACAACGATATGCACTTGTCAGGATCGCTGGTGTATCGTAAATGATCGCTGTGAGATCCCAAACAGGCAGTCAGTCAGCGATCTGGCAGCGACATGCGGTAACATCGCTTAAGGCCGTCTCACATAGCGATATCGCTACGAGATCGCTGCTGATCACTAGTTTTGTGACACAGCAGCGAGCTCACCAGCGATATCGCTGTGTGTGACATTCAGCGACGATCACCCCCTGCCGGGTATCGCTGATCGTCGCTGAAATGTCAGGCCCTTTTTTTCATCGTGGTTTCCCGCTGACAGGCACGCATCGCTGCGTGACAGGCGGGAGATCAGCGATCCGCTGGTAACAAGGTACAGGGGTTTCAGCGCGGGGCTGTGCCTAGAAACCCGTGTGTACCTTGGATCAGCGCCTGATGCTGGGGAGCTGGTATCAAGGTACACAGCGGGTTTCCAGCAGAGGTGCCCGTGTCACGATACCAGCGATCATCAGGCCGACCATCAGCGACTAGCGATACCGCATTTGTGGTCGATCGCGCTGAGCAGCTCACACACAGCGATATCGCTGGTGACTCAGCGCGATCACAAGCAACTGTCCGGATCGCTGATGTCGCTGTGTGAGGACCTTTTAGTTCCCGCCAGGACCGTGGTTACAGGCGGATCAGGACTGTAACAAGGTACACAGGGGTTTCCAAGCGGGCGTGCTGAAACCGCTGTGTACCTTGGATACCAGCGCCTCGATGCAGGGGAGCTGGTACCTGGTACACAGCGGTTTCCAGCGATGCGTGCCTGTCAGCGGGAAACCAGCGATCAAAAAAAGGTCCCGACATTTCAGCGACGATCAGCGATACCCGGCAGGGGGGCTGATCGTCGCTGAATGTCACACACAGCGATATCGCTGGTGAGCTCGCTGCTGCGTCACAAAACTAGTGACTCAGGAGATCGCTGTGTGAGACGGGCCCTTAAGTGGAAAGCTTAATTGATTGCTTTCCACTTTCACTTCAGGTCAGCCAGGGACACAATCAGTGACGTCAGAGGGAACTGATTAACAAAAATAGGGGTTCTCTTCGAAAAAAAAATAGCGTGGGGTCCCCCCTATTTTTGTTAACCAGCCAGATGAAGCAGACCGCTGAGGCCTGGATTTTCAGGCTGTTAAGGAGCCAAGATCCATGGACCTTGCCAGCCTGATAATACCAGGCCACAGCAGTCTGCATATCTTGGCTGATTAACAAAAATAGGGGATCCCCTCGAAAAAAATTGGCGTGGGGTCCCCCCTATTTTTGTTAACCAGCCAGATGAAGCAGACCGCTGAGGCCTGGATTTTCAGGCTGGTAAGGATCCAATATCCATGGACCTTGCCAGCCTGATAATACCAGGCCACAGCAGTCTGCTTAGCTTGGCTGGTTAACAAAAATAGGGGATCCCCTCGAAAAAAAAAACGGTGTAGGGGTCCCCCTATTTTTGTTAACCAGCCAAGTAAAATGCAGACTGCTGCGGCCTGGTATTAAAAGACTGTCAAGGCCCATGGATTTTGGCCCTCAACAGCCTGATAATACCAGGCTACAGCAGCCCCACATTTGGCGCATCAAAAGATGTGCCAATTGTGGCACTTTACCCGGCTCTTCCCACTTGCCCTGTAGCGGTGGCAAGCAGGGTAATAAGGGGTTAATGTCACCGTTGATTGCACGGTGACAATAAGCCCGTTAATAATGGAGAGGCGTCAATAAGACACCGATCCATTATTAATCCCAAAGTTTTTAAATGTTTAAAAAAAGACACAGCAAGAAAAATGTATTTTAATGAAATAAAAGAGACAACACAGTTTTCATTTCTTTTATTACTCTCTCATTCCTGCGACGCCATCGATCTCCTGTAAAAAAATAAAAAAACAAACCAACAATATACACCTGTCCGACGCAGTCCATAGTAACGACTGTCCCACGACGATCCAGCTCTGCTACATCGGAATGACAGGCAGAGCCTGTCATCTCGACGCAGCACAGCTGATTACCTGCTTCCCCGGCGGTGACGTCATCGGACTGCTTTACGGCCGCGATTACCCAGCAGTCACTGCAGTTATCGTGAGAAACTGCATGTGACCGCCAGGGAGAAGAGGATGGCGGCCATTAAGCAGTCCGGGATGTGACCGCAGGAGATCTTCTGCCGGGTAAGTGCCGCTGACTCCTGACAGACCCGACCGACGGACACTGACAGTGACAGTGACATTCCGATTCCGGTATCCGATATGACGAAAATATCGGTACTCAGAATCGGAATTCCGATACAGCCAATATCGGCCGATACCCGATATTTGCAGTATCGGAATGCTCAACACTAGTCAGTATATATCCAGTGAGGGGCATTATTCTGTGTATAGGGGAGATGTACAGGGGGAGACTTGGGACATTATTAAATGTAAAGTGGACACTTATTGTTATAGGGGAACTCGGGTTACTGTGACTGTCAAAGGGGCACACAGGGCATTATTACAGTCTAGGGGACAAAATGTGGTCACTGTTTTCTAGGGCACTTGCACCCGGCATTACTATATTCTAGAGGGGTGCTTTAAAATTTAGAGGTCACACAGAACCACACAGCAGGTGCAGTAATAGGGACACATACGGCAGCAGCAGCAGCTCAGTAATGGGGTATCACGTGCAGTAATAGGGACACATACGGCAGCAGCGGCTCAGTATTGGGGTATCAGGTGCAGTAATAGGGACACATATGGCAGCAGCGGCTCAGTATTGGGGTATCAGCAGGATGAGAAGTTTGTGCAGGTTGAGAATAGTCCAATTGGTGACCAAGACAGTGCTAAAAATATGAGAAGTGAAATGTGTCTTTGTTGTAATCTCTGCAGTCGAGTCCTGGCTGGAGAAGTCGTCATGTCGGTCTGGGCCAGATGGAAAAGAGATGAAAAGTGAACAATTCCATTAGAAAGAACATCAGCGGTAAGCCATTATCTGTACCTGTGCTGTAATCTATTATATGTTCTGTAGGACTGGTATTATTTACCACAGACCATATGGCGGTAATATCAATATTGGTCTTTTTATATATAGATTATTTTTGGCAACAGCGCGGTCATTTGCTGAGGTTCTCTGATGATGGGCCCACTCAGAAGTTTTGCCCCCACTAAACCAAAACCCTAGCTACGCCTCTGGCTCTCTCTCTAGTCTTTCTTTCTCTCTCTAGTCTTTCTCGCTCTCTGTTCTTTCTTTCTCGCTCTCTGTTCTTTTTTCTCTCTGTTCTTTCTTTCTCTCTCTCTTTTCTTTCTTTCCTCTCTTTCTTTCTCTGTTTGTTCTTTCTCTCTCGCTGCTCTTTCTTTCTTTTCCTCAGTACCAGTCACTGTGCCCTCATTACCAGTCAGTGTGATCAGCAGTGCTAAATGGGTACGCTTGGGGCCAAGATATGGGTGTGATTAGCTGTTAAATGGGTGTGGTCGGGGCCTAAAATTTGCAGCGACGCCCTACGCGCGCCGCAGCCTTTAACCCTCTTTCCTGTCTTCAAAATTTGGGAGGTATGCTGTATGACCTCACTACAACTTCTGGCCATGCTCCTGATGAGCGCGATGGATGGTCTCCTGAGGGATCTCCTCCCACACCTGGACTAAAGCATCCACCAACTCCTGGACAGTCTGTGGTGCAACGTGGAATGGCCTAAAATTTGCTGCAGCAGGCACAGCGTGCCACAGCCTTTGTCCCTCTTTCCCTTCTTCAAAGGTTGGGAAGTATGATGGTGGGCCCCAAGAATATTTTTTCTCTGGTGGGCCCAAGGTACTCCAGTCCGACGCTGCTGGCAAGGTCCATGGATATTGGCTCCTTAACAGCCTTAAATACCATGCCTCAGCAGCAGGGGCGTACATAGAAATCATGGGTCCCCATAGCAAAAGTCTGAATGGGCCCCCCCCCAAAAAAAAAAACCCAGAGCCATTGTAAATGTAAAGTGCCAGCACAGTGAGGGGACACATTAAACAAAAAAATGTATTATGCCCTCATAGATTGTGCCCCCATAGATGCTCCATAGTATAGGCCCTTATGCTGCCGCAGCTGCTGCAACCAAAAAAAATAAAAAGACATACTCACCTTTCGTCGCTGGGGGCCAGGTGCCGGTGTCCTGAGCAGGGGGTGACACCAGGTGCCGATGTCACCGCTCGCTCAGGGCCCCGGCACCTGAGATATTTACCTGTCCTCTCTCCACTGCTGAGTGCCGCTGTCTTCGGGGTCCTCCAGCAGTGAATGATCAGGCGTCAGGCGTCATCGCGCCCTCTGACCTGAACATTGCAGCAAGAGGACGCGAGCAATGGTGGAACGGGACAGGTAAATATCCCTTATACTCACCCTTCCGCCGGCGCGGTCTGTGCAGCCCCTGCTCTTCTCCCACGGTCTCCGCCGCCAGTGTTCAGCGGTCACGCGGGACAGCTCATTAAAGTCATGAATATGTGCGTATTCATGACTGTAATGAGCGGTACCACCTGACTGCTGAACACAGGCGTCGGAGACCGTGGGAGAAGAGCAGGGGCTGCAGAGACCGCACCAGGAGGGGTGAGTATATAGAAGAGCTGCGCTCCCCCTCCCCCGCCGACCCCCTGGTACTACTGTGTCAGCACAGCTACCCGACCGTCGAGGGCCCCCTCACCTGTCCGGGCCCCATAGCAGCTGCTTGGTCTGCTTCATTCACGGTACGCCACTGCTCAGCAGTCTGCTTCATCAGGCTGGTTAACAAAAATAGGGGGACCCGACGCCATTTTTTTTTCAAAGGGAACCCCTTATTTTTGTTAATCAGTTCCCTCAGACGTCACTGATTGTGTCCCTGGCTGACCTGAAGTGAAAGTGGAAAGCAATCAATTAAGCTTTCCACTTCCTCTCCTGTCAGCCAGGAGAGGAACTCATTCATTTGGGGGTTTACTGTGAGGCTGCAGCATTAGCTGCGGTCCCTGCAGTAAACATTAACCCTTTCTGAAGGATTACACCGTGGGACCTGACTGTGCATGGGATAGGTAAGAATAATTTTGCTTTTTTATTTTTTTTTATTACAGGAAATGGTTTTTGCAGTCAAATAAAAGATGGTCAAAAACGTGTCTTTATTTCATTAAAATGATTTTTAATTAAAGTGTGTGTGTTTTATTTTTATTTCATGCAATAGGATTAATAATTGATAGTTGTCTAATTGACAGCTCTCAATTATTAACCTGGCTTAAGGTCACCTTTCAATTGCAAGGTGGCTTTAACCCCATATTAACCCATTCGCCACCGCTACAGGGCAATGGGAATAGACGGGCAAAGTGCCAGAAAGGGCGAATCTAATTATAGATTTGTCTTTTCTGGGGTGTCTGGGGGCAGATGTTAGTAGCCAGGGGGGCCAAAAATAATGGTCCCTCTCTGGGCTATTATTATCTGCCCCCATTCGCTGGCTTTGTCTGTCTGGTTGCGAAAATAGGGCGGGAGCCCACGCATTTTTTTTAAACAATTTTACACCTCATATATATATATATATATATATATATATATATACATGTCATTGAATTTGTGACACATATATATATATTTATATTTATAGTTCATACACTTCTACATAGTATAATAGCCGCTAATTCAATTGCCGGCTTTTGTGAAAATGCAGAACCCGACATGAAATGACACTTGGTGTACATAGGGTTAACCATGTCTTTTCATGTCCTTTGCTATCTGATTTGCACAAACAATTACATCAGTCTATGTTTGCAAAATTTCACACCTGTAGGGGTTAATTAAAGGTGTAAATTCGTAGCAAAAAAGTCCGTTTTTTTTACAACGAATTTACACCTTTAATTAACCCCTACAGGTGTGAAATTTTGCACACATAGACTGATGTGATTGTTTGTGCAAATCAGATAGCAAAGGACATGAAAGGACATGGTTAACCATATGTACACCAAGTGTCATTTCATGTCGGGTGCTTCTGTCTTTTCACAGAAGCCGGCTTTACCCGGCAATTGAATCAGAGGCTATTTTACTATGTAGAAGTGTATAAACTATACATATATGTATATATGTCACAATGACATGTATATATATAATATATATATATATATATATGTATTCTATGTGTGTATATTTAGTGTTTACAAGGAAATAAAGGTTTTTTTTAGTTGCGATATTTTGTTCCCATAGACTTACATGGGACTTCCGGTATCGGAATCGGATATCGCCGATATTTAGTGATATCGGCGATACCATTCCGATCCGATATTTTTAGATATCGAGCAGTATCGCTCAACACTAATCCTGACCTAAATCCTATTGAGCATCTTTGGAAGAGCTGAAACATGCCGTCTGGAAAAGGCAACCTTCAAACACGAGACAACTCGAGTAGTTTGCTCCTGAGGAGTGGAACAAAATATCTGTCGAGAGGTGCAGAAGTCTCATTGAGAGTTACAGGAATCGTTTAATGGCAGTGATTGCCTCAAAAGTTTGTGCAAAAAAATATTAAGTTAAGGGTACCATCATTTCTGTCCAGACCTATTTCATGAGTTTTATTTTTTTTATTTCTCTGGAAGCATGGTTGAAAAGCAATGTCTGACTTTAATTTGTTTATTTTCGTAGATTTTTGGTATATTATTACTTTTGTCAGATTCAAGTTATTTCTGTCTCCATTGTGGGTTTTTCTGTCATTAAATGAGAGGTACCAACAATTTTGACCACGTGCATATGTCTAGTCTGTTATTCCTATCAATAAGACCAGAGTCTGTTGCCGCATCATTGAGGCAGTGCTGCAGTGCTTCAGTGCTTCCAGTTTCCGACTGATGTGGACAACGTGCTCTGAGATGTCAAATGGGAGATGGAGTATGAGGAGGAGAAGGAGGGGTGCAGTAACTGGTGTAGGAAGTGGAGGAAACCCTGATAGAAGTAGGGTCACCAATCCTTGGCATTGGTAGCACGTGCTGTGCCAGGGTGGGACTTGACCACGTCCTTCACATTGTTCACCAAATGTGTTGTCAGGGAAATATAGCATCATTGGTCACAAGAGCTTGTCGGTTGTAAAGTGTACAATCCCAGTAGCTGCATTGGTAAGAGCACTGGTGATGTCCCTAGACACGTGCTGGTTCAAGGCAGGAGAAAGTGGTAGCTGGGTCCCGAGTACAGAGGAATGGCTGTCACCATGAGTCGGTGCAAATTCTCCGTGTCTACAAGCCTGAACATCAACATTTCCATGGCAAGCAGACTGGAAACTTGCCCATTTAGTATTTGGGCCTGTGGTTGGGAGATTGGAAACTTCTTTTTTTTTCCAAAACCTGGATAGGGACAGCTAAACCCTGTGCTGGCACAAGTTTTAGGAAGTGTCAAGGATGGTGATTCACAATGTGCAAGGACAGGTAAGTGCAGGGCGAGAGGTATCTGCACCAGTGTCATGGACATGGGATCAGAAAGCACCCAGCACAGGGGAAGAAGCAGTAGTGTCAGCCCCTGGCACCAATCGTGGACCCAGGTATTCGTCCTACCAAGTTAGATGATTAGATGACATGTGCTTGATCATGCTACTGGTGGTTAGGTTCTTAACGGTCAGGCCCCTCCTGATCTTGGCATGGCACAGGTTGCAAATGGCCATTTTTTGGTTTCTGAACTATCTTTAAAAAAGTCCAAGACTGGGAAACACCTAACTCTTTCACAGAGGAATTCACTTGTGTCGGTGCTCTGTTGAACAGTTGCTCACCTTCTCCCTCTGGTCACCCCACTGCCTTTTACTGCCTGTTTCGATGCTGCCGATCCCTCCCCCTAAGCACTGCTGGCCTCACTCTGCATGATATCTTCCTACGTTGGGTCGGTGACTTTGTCATCCACCACCTCGTCTTCACAGTTGCATCTGGTCCTCCTGACTTGAAAACTTAACAACAACCTGACTTATCGGCAATTGTATCTTGTCATATTCTACCTTTTTAGACAAAATTTGCCATTCCCCACCGTCATCTTCTTGTGACTGTGACTGCTCTAAGTTTTTTGCATCACTACAGAGCATCTCCTCCTGTTTCTCTTGGAACATGCAGGGTGAGAGGCCACAATCAAGAAATTATGTTGGAAAGAGGTCCTTGAAGAGTCCTAATTTGGATCACTGGTCTCCTGGGACTCAACACGGTGGGAGTTCCAATGCTCATCGAGTGTGAAAGCATATCCAAGCACCCAGCTACTCGAGTGATATCCTTATTTATTGTATACAAAGCTCCTGTGTATACTGACATTAGTGTTTGTACTCTGGCTTTTGTTTATGATCATATTAGTGGCATTATTTTATTAACTATAAGGTGGTAATATGTAGTCTGGTCATGGTATGGTGGTATTTGTCCTTTTTATGTGGTATTATTCAGCTACTATGTGGTAATAATATGTGATCTGTTCATGGTGTGGCACTATTGTCCCTTGTATGTGGTATTATTCAGTCACTATGTGGTGTGAATATATGGTTTGGTCAGGGTGTGGAGACATTTGTCCACTGTATGTGGTATTATTCGGTCACTATGTGGTGGTAATGTGAGGTCTGATCATGGTTTGATGGTATTTGTCCCTTGTTTGTTGTATTATTTGGTCATTCCTTTGTGGTAAAATGTCATCTGGTTATGGTGAGGCAGTATTTGTCGTTGTATATGATATTAATCAGTCCTTATGTGGTGGCTATGTGTGGTCTGACATGATGTAGAGGTATTTGTCCCTTGTATTTAGTATGATTTGTATTTCTGTCTTGCTAGAGTGGATAGTGTTGTCTATGGAGATTACTTACTCTAATATCGATCTATTGTTTCCTTTAGTGATTGAAAGGAACTTAAGCTTTGCCATGGTCCACAAAACAACCTGTTTCTTTATTCCACTCTTTCTACTTCTTCCAACAAAGCCTCTTTCTTTTTCTTTCTGTTGAAATAATACCTATAAAATCATTCATTTGGCAGGAATATGGAAATGAGTGTGCGACTAAATAAGGGGGCATTTTTTACCCACAGACTAATTGTCCTACTATTCATACTATCACATTCCCATAGGCAAGAGTAACATGATTTGCAAGAACAGCATCACCAACAGCTATTTTGTACATTTCTGCGTCCCTGACAATGCACAGTAAGCTAGGTATATGTACTCCGTTTTCATTAGCGAACTGCACATGCTCAGGAGGCAGTATCATAGATCACAGCCAGCCATAAGATTTACAGAGCTGGTGGTAATGGCAAGCTGTGACTTGTGTTACCACGGCCTTATATATGGCTACCAAGCTCTGCACTTAGTTTTTCTGGCAGCCCAATAGAGGATGAAAGGAGCAGAAATCAGTCTGACCTACCATTCCACATCTGTTGGGGATGTAAGTTCCCTATCCAAACATATCAATAAATTACCATCCATTCTATGGATTAGTGATAACATGTTTTAAGTAAATAATCTCATAGTAGTTGTGTGGACAAAGTAGATGTGCAGTAGCCATCTGTACATAAGAGTCAAGATTCTACTATAACAAGGATAATGTTAGAACTCTCCTGTTTTTTCTATCTTGCTGATCACATGACCTTTTTTGCCTATTTAATCATGCTCCGCCCTTCTGGCTTTGCTGGACTTCATTGTAATTTCTACTCTTATGCTAGCCGGGTGCTTTGTTACCTTACTCAATTAGATTTGCTTGGTCTTCGGACCTCTATGTTCTATGTTGTTTGTTTTTCTTTTACTGCTACAACTTCTGTTAGGAGGTGTCCATTTTTTCTCCCAGTCCCTAGTTCTTGTAGGGATCCCTCCCTCGCATCTATAGGTCTTCGTACAGACTAGCTGAGGACTTTAGCGGGTCTGATCGCAGGATCAGGTTCCCCATTACATCGTAGGGATCTAACTTAGTTCTATCGTAGGGACAGATATCCCTTTCTATCCTTAGTGCTGGTAGCAGAACATAACAGATAACGCCTAGAAGGTAGTTGCATAAAACTGTAGTTTGGAACCCTAAGGTCAATTCTACCTGTGGGCTCTAGGCACCCCAGTCTGACACTGCCTAAAGCATTTGGTTCACATCAGAGGGGAGCTATCATAGCCATTATAAAACAAAGGGGCTAGTCAAGGAATAATATTAAGCAATTATGATGTGCTCCTTTAAGAAAATTGTTAATTTGTATCTGACAACACAGTGTCTACTTGTTTCAGTGATAAACTAAAGGGAGGATGGACACACGGGGAAGAATGGAGACAAGGGTGCAGAATGGAGACAAGAGGCAAAATGGAGACAAAGGGCAGAATGGAGACAAGGGGAAGGATTAGAGATACGGTGGCAGGATTGGAGACACGTGGGCAGGAGGGGAAACATGGGACAGGATTGGAGACACGGGGGAAGGATGGGAAACGCAGGGGGCAGGATGGGTGACGCGGAGGCAAGATCATGGTGCAGTATGGAGACAGATGGTGCAGGATCATGGGGCAGTATGGATACGATGGAGACAAATGGGGCAGGATCATCGGGCAGATGGGGCAGGATCACGGGACAGATGGGGCAGGATCATGGGACAGATGGGGCAGGATGGGACATCACATGGGGCAGAATGTATACTCATGAGAGCAGGATGGGAGAACATATGGCGCCAGGATGGGAGAACATATGGCTGGAGCCAGGAATGAGACACACGGGGGCCAGGTTGGGGATATTATTACCATAAAGGCTAATAAAGGGATATTATTACTGCAGTCATGTATTTATTTTATTTTTTGAGGATACTGTTTTAAATCGGGGAGGTGGTCCTGTTATTGTGCAGAGTGACACTGTCACCTTTTTTTCTTCATCTGGTGTAGCTTAGAATTTGGGAAAAAATTAAGTAATGTATTTCTCAAGCGGTGCTCTAGATAACTGTGTTATTTCCTGCATAGACGAGCCCTGGTTGTAAGAAGTGACGGCGGTCTGTGCTGGATGAAGCTGTTATGCGAAGATGAAGGACTTCACGTAGAGACGTCACTGATGAGTCAGTGTGTTACCTGTACACTGACATTATACACTGTATACTATATACAGCGGTCCTGTGTACAATGTCACCAGTGATCACTGCATCACCTTTACACTATACACTATATACAGAGCTCCTGTGTATAATGTCACTTGCCATCACTGTATTACCTGTACACTATCCTCTATATACACAGCTCCTGTGTATAATGTCACTAGTGATCACTGTATTATCTGTAAACGGACACTATATACAGAGCTCCTGTGTATAATGTCACTGGTGATCACTGTATTACATGTACACAGACACTGAATACTAAGTACAGATCTCCTGTGTATAATGCCACTTATGGTGATATTAGTATTGTGTTTTTTTTATTAATGATCAGTATTGTAGTATTCAGTCACTATGTGGTGGCAATATGTTGTCCTGCCATGGTGTGGCGGTATTTGTTCCTTGTATGTGCTATTATTTGGTCACTATGTGCTGGCAATATGTGGTGTGGTCACGGTGTGGTGGTATTTGTTCCTTGTATGTGGTATTATTGGTCACTATGTGGTGGTAATATGTGGTCTGGTCATGGTGCGGTGGTATTTGTCCCCTGTATGTGATATTATTCGGACACTGTGGTGGTAATATGTGGTCTGGACATGGTGTGGTGGCATTTGTTCCTTGTATGTGGTATTATAGGTCACTATGTGGTTGTAATATGTGGTCTGATCATGGTGCGGTGGTATTTATCCCTTGTTTGTGATGATATTGGTCATTTTAAAAATGGAAAATTAAATAAAAATATACCTAAATTGTATTGGATATTTAACAAATATTTAATAGGTTAGAGTAGAGTAGGATTCGGCCAAAAAATTCTACCTTGTAGTGGTGGCAGCTTAAAAAAAATCTTTTGGCCAAAACAAAAGCTGCTGGCTATATGTATGATCTGGTGATGGGAATTGTTAATGTGTGATTGGTGAGTAGTGGAGTATTTCCAAGAGAGCGCGGTGAGACTGTGAACAGTTTGAGAGGTGGAGGCAGGACTGGGGTGGAGACTGGGCAGAATCTCAAGGGGGCCACTAAAATTTTGCCAGTATGGGGCCCTGAAATGCCTAGTGGCAGCCCTAGCACTGAGAATCAGCGGCCATGATCCCCTCTTGATGCATCTATGTAGCTCTTGGAACCGGCTACGCTCTCTCTCTTTTGCCGGCCACGCCCCCTTTTAATGCTGGCCACAAACCCTCTGCATACTTACATGCCCTTGCTCAGTGGAGGCCACGCCCCCACTGTACCGGCCACACCCCATATTGATGCTGGCCATACCAGCTCATTATGCCTTCAATAACCTCTCTGCTGCAGGTCAAGCCCCCTTTGTGTTACTGCCACACCCCCTTTGCCTGCCTCTGCTACCCAGGAAGAATCCTCACATGTGACCCCATCCCATCTCCACATCGCCACAGCAAAAACTGTTCTCATGCAACTTGACATAATAATTTGACCCTGCAGCAGCCAGGTCCAGCAGGAGAGGAGAGCAGTGGAGGTTGATTCTGGGCCCTGACAGTGTCAGGGCAGTGTCACGCGGACTTATGATATGTGTACGATGTCAGTAAACTATTCTTAAAAGAACAACACTCTATACAACATATAGATTAGCAACATCAGCATGTAAATATAGAATAGATTTACCTGACACGATATCCGTTGAACTCAGGGTTAATCTTGAGGACTTGATACACTGTCACAGGAAAGAGGAGGACCGGGGGTCTAACCTGACCCTAAACTGGGGTCCTAACTAATCCCTCACCTTGGAGGTACTGATAATGGTTCAGAGGTCCAAGTCTCCAGCCTAACCCAGTCTCCTATCAGTCCCTGAACCCTGTAATCAGTCCTAAGAAGGATTCTGATTACCACCAAAGGGATATGGGCTGATCTCTGCTAAATACACAGATTAGACATATAAGACAGACTGGAGAAAACACAGACTTGCATACACACTCAAACACAGAAGGAACATAAATGATCTGGGATATTAAACTCTAAGCAAGGTGAGCTTAAAACAACTAAGGAGCTCTTTAACTTAAGTCTATACAGATACAATCCTATCTGTGGTCTGCATGAAGAATTTCACTGGCAACTCCCAACACAGACAACCAGAGATTTAAAGGAAACCAATCAACAAATAATTAATTGCAGCCGGAAGAAACTGCACCCAGTCCCAGAACTAAGCACAGACAGAATTAACTCCCTAACTGCCAAACACAAAGAAACAGCAACTCAGCTGTGAGAAGTCAGAATGTGCAACCGCGACAATCTTCGTGGCGATGCACACATGACAGGCAGTCTCTCAGGGCAGTCAGCAACAGTCTTTCAGGACAGTGTCAGGGCAGTCTCTCAGGGCAGTGAGTCACTGTCTGCAGTCTCAGGGCAGAGAGTGGCAGTCTGCAGGCAGGGTGGTGTAAGGGGCTTTGTGAGCCTGGAATGGCACCCCTTTTTTGCCTCTGCTCACGGGGCCCGAGGGACAAGATTCGGCAGATTCTGTATTCATCTGAACGTGTGGACACGCGTTCATCTGTAATGCATTGTTTCCTGCTAGCCATGGAATAGTTAATAGCCGTCAGCCAATCAGGGGCTGGCAGCTGATGTGGGTGCGTGTAAAGTTAGTCATGCGCCGCCGCGTCCCGCGCTGCCTATGATGACCACCCGCTCTCTTGACAAGAGCTTGCAGCTGCGAAATATATGCAGCTAGCGGGTGGTGAGCAGGTGGTTGTGCCAGGTGATGGGATGCGAGTCACATACAAGTGTGACTCCAACCGAAAGAAGACGATAACGCTGAACAGCGGCCGGGTGAGGAGAAAGGAGGGGGATGATGCTGGATCGTGGCTGGGAGAGGAAGAAGGCGGAGGACGATGCTGGATCGCGACTGGGTGAGGAGGAAGTTAGCGGACGGTGCTGCATCATGGCTGGGTGAAGAGGAAGGCGGAAGACGACGCTGGATCGTGGCTAGGTGAGGAGGAAGGTGGATGATGACTCTGGACCGCGGCCGGGTGAGGTGGAAGGAGGAGGACGACGCTGGACCGTGGCCGGGTGAGGAGGATGACACTGGATCGTGGCCAGGTGAGGAGGAAGTGGACAATGCTGGTTCACGGCCGGGTGAGGACAAAGGCGGAGGACGACGCTGGACCACAGCCGGGTGAGGAGGAATATTTTTTTTGTACTACAGGCCGCAATATGGAGACAGGCAAATGGGGGCAGGTTGAAAATATATGGGAGAAGAAGGTAACACATAGAGATAGGGTTGGAGTGGCCTGCCGGAACAGCGGATAATCCCCCGATGGGACCCAGATCCTCGTGGGCCCCCATGCTGGACATAGAGTTGGCCCACCAGTAACCTCAGGCCCATTCTTTATACAATCACGGACCTATCAGGAACCGCAGCCATGTGTCGCAAACTAGGGTATTAAGATGGCAGCGGCGTTTGGGCCATCAGACATCATTGCTATGCTGATGTCAGCTCCCGGCGCATAGCATTGACTTTTAATGATCCCCTACCTATCAAAGGCCCTTTAAGCGCAAAAATAGCACAAATAATTATGTGATCTTGGTTAATTGGAGTTATCCATCCAGTACCTTTGTGTTTTTTTTCTTAAGGGGCTAAGAATTCACAGGCAAGCAGTTAACTACCTACCTGTTCTGCCCGATGCCGATTTGTGGTCACAGATGCTCCTGCAAGTCATTCTGCTTAATTTGACCTGACTGTTGAGAGAGGTGAGGGTAATACTTCTCATGATTACAGCAGATATGCAGAACAATAAGTCAACTATTCTCTAATTCCTCCCATTAACCAAAAGCACAATATTGTTAACCCCTTAGTGATAGAGCCAATTTGCAGCTTAATGACCTGGCCAATTTTTACAATTCTGACCACTGTCACTTTATGAGGTTATAACTCTGTAAAGCTTTAACGAAACCCGCTGATTCTGAGACTTTTTCGTGATATATTGTACTTTACGTTAGTGGTAAATTTTTTTGATATGACTTGCGTTTATTAATGAAAAAAATGGAAATATGCGAAAATTTTTAAAATTTTGCAATTTTCAAATTTTTAATTTTTATGCCCTAAAATCAGAGAGATATGTCACACAAATTTCTTAATAAATAACATTTCCCAGATGTCTACTTTACATCAGCATAATTTTGAAAACAAAATTTTTTTTGGTACGAAGTTATAAGGGTTAAAAGTTGACTAGCGATTTCTCATTTTTACAACACCATTTCTTTTAGGGAACACATCACATTTGAAGTCACTTTAAGGGGTCTATATGATAGAAAATGCCCAAAAGTGACACTATTCCAAAAAACTGCACCCCTCAAGGTGCTCAAAACCACATTCAAGAAGTTTATTAACCCTTTGCGTGCTTCACAGGAAGTGAAGCAATGTGTAAGGAAAAAAATTAACATTTAACTTTTTTTGCAAAAATTTACTTCAGAATCAATTTTTTTTATTTTCACAAGTGTTAAAAGAGAAAATGAACCATAAAATTTGTTGTGCAATTTCTCCTGAATACGCCAATACATCATATGTTGGGGGTAAACCACTTTTTGGGTGCACGGCAGAGGTCGCAAGGGAAAGAGCATCGTTTGAGTTTCTCAACACAGAATTGGCTGGATGCCATGTCGCGTTTGGAGAGCTCCTGATGTGCCTAAACAGTGGAAACCTTCCACTATTGACCCCATTTTGGAAACTAGACCCCTTAAGGAACTTATTTAGATGTGTGGTGAGCACTTTGAACCTCCAAGTGCTTCACAGTAGTTTATAACGTAAAGCCATGAAAATAAAAAATCTTTTTTTACCCCGTTATTTTTATTTTCCCAAGGGTAACAAGAGAAATTGGACCATAAAATTTGTTGTACAATTTTTCCTAAGTACGCTGATACCCCATATGTGGGGGGGAACCACTGTTTGAGCGCATGGCAGAGCTTGGAAGGGAAGGAGCGCCATTTTGTAATGCAGACTTTGATGGAATGTTCTGCGGGTTTCATGTTGTGCTTGCAGAGCCCTTAATGTGCCTAAACAGTAGAAACCTCCCACAAGTGACACCATTTTGAAAACTAGACCCCCCAAGGAGCTTCACAGAAGTTTATAAACGCAGAGCCGTGAAAAACAAAATAATTTTTTCCTCAAAAATGATATTTTAGCCAGCTATTTTTTATTTTCCCAAAATAACAGGAGAAATTAGAAGCCCAAAATTGGTGTGCAATTTGTCCTAAGTACGCTGATACCCCATATGTTGGGGTAAACCACTGTTCGGGTGCACGGCGGGGCTTGGAAGGGAGGGAGCACCATTTGACTTTTTGAACTCCATGTCGTGTTTGGAGACCCCCTTATGTGCCTAAATAGTGAAAACCCCTCAATTCCAGCTCCAACCCTAACCCCAACACATCCCTAACCCTAATCCCAACCCTAATCCTAACCCTGATCCCAACCCTAATTGTAACCCTAACAGTAATTGTAACCCTAAGCCTAATTGTAACGCTAACCCTAATTCTAACCCTAATTCCAACCCTAACCCTAATTATAACCCTAACCCTAATGGAAAAATTAAAATAAATATATTTTTTTATATTTATTATATTTCTCTAAGGGGGTGATAAAGGGTGGGTTTATTTACTATTTTTTTTATTTTGATCACTGTGATAGCCTTTATCACAGTGATCAAAATATACCTGCACTAAATGAATGAATCTGCCGGCGTGCCATTTTCTTTCCAGGAAGAAGACGCCGGGAGCTGCAGGAGCTGTGGGAGGACGGGGGGGACACCAGGAAATACGAGGGACATATCGGGGGACCCTATTTCTCTCCCCTGTGATGTACCATCACATCAGAGGAGAGAGAAATTAAATGCAGAATTGCGACTTTTATTTTGCAGTCACTGTTATATGGTTAAAACGGCGATCGCAAAAGCGGGGTCGGTAAAAACCGACCCTAATCATGTCCTCTGTTGTCTCGGCTACCCCCGGTAGCCGAGGCCCCAGAGAAAATCTGACTCTGGGGGGCGCTACATACTTACTCCACAGCATCGTGAATTAATGGCGCTGTGGTTTAAGTACCCTTAACCACCGCAGTTAAAAGGCGTATCGGCGGTCTTAAGGGGTTAAAGATATTTTATCTAATAGAGTGGATCTGTTATGTATTGTGCCACTTATATATTCTAATTTAAAAGAAATATTATTACCAAGTTTGCATTAATGCTTTAATTCCTTACGTGTAAATAAATGTATTTTTCTCTGTTTATAATTATTCTTTATGAAACAGTGTGATCAGCAGTGCTAAATGGGTGTGGTCAGGAGCATGGCCTAACATTTGCCACGGCGCGCCGCAAACATCATCCCTCTTTCCCTTCTGGGAAGTATGGTTTAAACACCTGCCTGTGGAAAGCTACATAGACCAAATGCACAGCCCTAAAAGCAGAAGCCACACCCCTGTAGCTACAAAGTACAAAAAATTAAAGCAAAACCAATTAAATGAGTAGTGACACATGTTGCTATGAGAGCAATGTGTAGGTGCATGTTCACACTGTGGACATTAATAGGCAAAACATGTGTTCCAGCTTATTTCTTTGGCTTTGTTTTCATTTTTTGAACTTTGAACATACATGTGCGTGGCTCTCCTTTTAGGCTGTGCATTTAGTCTATATTTAGCGTTCCATGGTTAGGATTTTATAATGTCAGGTCTAAGTACTGCTCTGCACCAGTCTATTTTGCTTTTATCCTATGTTTTGTCTATTAATGGCCACAGTGTGAATGTGCACCTACACAATGCACTCATTCCAGTATGTGGTCTGAGTCATTTCTTTGGTTGTGTTATTGGCACCATTACAAGAAGAAAGCATCAATTCTTTTAGTTGCCTTCAAATATCTGCTCTAACTTTCTTAACAGAGGCAAAAACACTCCATAAGTTTCCAGTAAAATCCTTAGTTCTTTATTTCAGATGCGTTACTTGACCTCCAGTTACTGAAACAGTCAGTGATCAGTAGGTTTCTAGAATGCCCTGTTTAATTCAATCTAATCTATTTGTGGAAATTAATTAGGTCACCTCTAAAGTGCTTTATCCCCAAAGTAAACAGCTCCTTAGCGTCACATCTTTCAGTACAGTGTACATGTCCTTAACCTTTTCATGATGATTACAGTATACTGTACAAAGTCCAATTATAGCTTGTTATTTAATTTTTTTAGGTGCACAAAAAGAATTTGGACATTTACATTTTAAAATGAGAGTCCACTTAAAGAGGCATTTTATTTCATATACTGGACAATTTTGTAACTAGCATTAGGTATGAGCGAACATATGAAACTGGGATATCACTTGAGTATCTGGGTGCTCGAATATGCTTGGCATTCGGCAAACATTAGCCAAATTTTAAACTCGAATCCCTGCATGTTTGACGTCTATTACACAGCAATAAGCATGTGAGGATTGCCTGTGAGCCACTGTAATGCTGTAGCCATCTTGGTAATGGCATTACTGTGATTGGCTGGCCATATGACATCATCAGAGGTTATAAAAAAACAGGCATCGCCGCGCTCGGCTCACTGACACAATTGCACAGCTCAGGGACAGTTATTATAGGAGGAAGAGAGTGCTTGTCCAGGCCTATGTGTGCACAGTTTAACAAACCACAGTCCTCTAGCTTTAATACTGGTGCTGATTCTGAACTATCATAATAACAGCCCTTGTAAGGGCTAAATCTCTGCTTTGCTGGTTGTATCAGATACATTCTGCGTTTAACGTGGGTCGTACAGTTCCTTGAGCAAGGAGAGCACCAGAATGCATTCTCTAGGCAGGGCTTAGAGTTTTCAGTCTGTTGTTAAATATACTGTATATCTGCTGCACGTGACCACATTTTCTTTTCGGGGGGTGAAAAAATTTACTATATTTTCATCCATAGAGTAACATGTGCATTGTGGTACATTTATGTGGTATATAGCACTCCAAGAAAGCATTGAAAAATTATTCTGGATTCAATTACTTATCCATAGAGTATTATTTGCTTTGTCATACATTTCACTACAAAAAAAGCATTGCAAATGTTTTCTTGATTCAATTATTCATTCATACAGTTTTGCGTGATTTGTGGTACATTTCTGTGTTATATAACACTCAAAAAACAAGGGACATTTTTTTTTGGAATTCAATTACTTATCCATACACTGTTATGTGCTATTTCTCCCTGGTAGGTCCTGAGATCTGATGGCCTACATGTCAGCAGAGGGTGGCAGTGATGAGAAATAAACCCAGTTGTGAAAGTGCAGGTGTGCTCAAATGATATTGAGTTGCACGTACCAGGGCTTTGGGGTACTCGGCACCGAGCCCGTTCACTTCACTGAGGGATGTCACGGGTAGCACAGCTCGGTCCGTTGCCCTGGGCGCTCACTAAAGGGGATATTTACATGGGATGATAGAAATGTTCGTGACGCCACCTGTGGTTCCTGGTCAGGGTGACCAGCGCTGCAGGGTAAGTCCTCTGAGGGTTTGGGGCAGCAAGGTGTTAAGTCTCCCACAGGCGAGACTGATTCCTCGGAGTATATGGCGGTGTAAAGGTGCAGGAGCAATAATGCAAACACACACAAGACAGTCTCTTTCGGTACCTTTACTGGTGGTAGATTCAGGCACGTCTCGGGAAGCTGCTCAGGGTGGAGGATGCACGTCCAGTAATCACTGAGTAGGTGTAGGGCCTCCTTACGTCTTCATATGTGTGAGTTTCTGACTTGCATGAAACAAAGCCTAACTCCGTGTGAAACAGCTACGCCCGGCTGACATTGGGTGGAGCCTTCTTTTGGACAGAACTAAGCCTCTATCTGCAGCGTCCTGCTAGACTCCTGTTCTTCCTGACCCCGGTTACGCATCAGCACTGTTGGGCCCCTCTGAGACCTGTAGTCCAGCAGGGTCTCCGGTTTTTCCCACTAGCCGTGAAGGTACTAGCAAGCTCGGACCTGGTGTCCGGTAGTGCAGAGTGGAGGTAAGCTATTGTTGCTATTTCTCCTCAGTCACTCTCTTTCCCTTTTTCCACTTGCCTGTCATCCTACTCACACCTTTTAACATAAGCACAACAGCAGTAGATGTCAGCTTCCTTCCCTTCACCGCTCTCCAAGCGTCGGCACGCTTACTTTCTGAAACGCTCACTGTTGGACTCTCAGTGGACTCAATCTTGACCAGACCAAGTGGCAATCCTTCCCACTACACTGGACTCCACGATATAAGCTGAGTGTTTGCTGAAGTCCTCAGGCTTTCAGATAAGTCTTTCTTTCTGGCTAGAGTTCCCTCTCAGAATGTCTGAGGTAACTAGCTCGTCTGCTCTCCAACACGCTCTGACACAGACCAGTGTAATCTGAGCTCTGAGCTAGAATGTCTAGAATGTCTCAGCTAGAATGTCTACTGCTGCGTCTCTCCACAACCTTATATACCTGCGTAATCTAAAGGGCTCCCTCTGGTGGTACCAGGAAAATGTGGAGTGTGAATGAATATCAGGTGATTGTGAATTACCTTTCATGCATCCTCCAGGGTAACATGTGGCACCAAGCACAGCTGGGCTACACAATATGACACTCAAGAAGTGAAAACTTACGTACTATATTTCGAGGCTCTTCCCTTGTCTCAGCTGTCGAGATGCATTTCTATCCCTTATCCTTTCCTTGGGGGTTCATTAGGGGACTGTACGTTCAGGAGAAACTCAATAGGCCCATGAGCTGAAGGAAGGTGTCAATCCACCCCTCCCATATAGTCTCTGTGCCCTCCTGGGTTTATTTTTCAGCACTGCCTGTATTTCAAATTAGCTGGCTGATATCCTAGATAGAGGTCAATATATTAGGTTGAACCCAATAGGATTTTGTGGTTGAGCAGTACGTTACATATGCACAAGAGCACTTTAATAGAACCAATAAGCAACACCTGTGGTTGTATTAGACTATTTGAATCTGACACATATCATTGATAGACAGATCTATGGATTATATTCATATACAATGAAAATTGCCTACACATATGATTCCTCCTCAAATATACTCCAAATAAAGAAAAAGAGGTTTTCCAATCATAAAAAATACAATTTTATTAGATAATCATATAAAATTAATATTAAAATACAAAATACAAATACATATGCAAATATGGGGACTACAAAATGCAACAGAATATGCAAATCAGGCCTAATTAGGGAAAAGATGAATTTAATGGGGCCAGGTAGAATAATGTGCATAAGTAACGTATTGCTGCTAAAAGGCGATACATACATCTGCTATATAATGCAGCATAATACTATCTTCCATGGAAAAAAAAAAAAAAAATCATCTTCAACATATATCCAGCTTATATTAATATAGCCATGTGGCTCGTTAATGTCATGTGGCTATAGAAAAGTGCATAGTGCTTTACAAAAGTATATTCCTAAATGAGCACCCATATGTCCAGGCCCATGAAATAGATATATAATGCATAAATCCATGTTCAATAAAGCTCACACTCAAAAAATCATTGCTGGTAATATGCTATCATACCTCGATATAGGCTGCAGCACCCATGACGCGCGTTTCGCTAGTCGCTTCTTCCAGAGGGGACGTGCTATTCAGGTTACCCCTAGGTGTGCCTTATATAGGTAC
This sequence comes from Oophaga sylvatica, assembly GCA_033576555.1. Lineage (NCBI taxonomy): Eukaryota > Metazoa > Chordata > Amphibia > Anura > Dendrobatidae > Oophaga > Oophaga sylvatica. The sequence goes on along the minus strand of JARQOD010000004.1, from coordinate 51,018,354 downwards.
AATCAGCATGCTTGGCAGCTGTGATGTCACGCCCCCGGTGACGTACACTCCTCGCGCCACCATTAGCCGGTGTCACGTGACGCCCAGCTGCCTCCTAGCTCCACGCGTCAGAGCAGGAAGTGCCCCCGCTGACGTACACTGCTCGCGCCACCATTAGTCAGCGTCACGTGACGCCCAGCTGCCTCCTTGCTCCACGTGTCAGAGCAGGAAGCATGAATGGGCGGCACAGCGAACTCGTCACCACGGCAACGCGATACAGGCTGTCATAGAGGTCGGTATCACGCATGTAACATCCAAAATAAACGGATATTATATCATATACGCCAGCAATAAGAAGAGAGATGTAATGATTGCATAATTCTTTAGCTATATAATGTGCACAAGGTGTAATCCATATTTCATAAATCCCAACAGATAATTCATGAATTATATAACAAAAATGAAAGTATATAAAATATTGAACAAAATAAAGAATAAAGTATAATTATACTAAATATAAATTGATAAATAATAATAATCCATAATCAAAAAACCTAAATTAATTTATATTAATTAAGTGAAAATTAATCTATCCCACAAAAAAAAAAAAATATATATATATATATATATATATCTCCCTATATTATGTGTGATCTATAAATAAACAATCATAAACAAAAAGGTGAATAATTCCAATATATAGGCCAAAAAACATATGTAAATGCTAAATTAATACGTGCCAAATTATACATAGATAAATATTAATATATAAAGAATAACGATAAAAGGCTAATGCTGTAACTGTAGTAGTATGCCAATAATTCATCTTTCTCTTCTCTTCCTTCTCCAGTAGAAAAGGAGTGAACACGACATCCAAATCCAAGCCTCACAGACGATCCCAAATCGCGCACAAGGTAAGCAATGGTTATAAAGCATCAAAAAAGCATCATATGCATATATAGAATCTAAAAATATAAAAATAAAGGATTAAAATCAAGAAGAAAAAATGTGTCAAATAAAATATATATCAAGAGATACATATCAGAGAAACAATCACCACTAGTGTTGAGCATTCCGATACCGCAAGTATCGGGTATCGGCTGATATTCGCTGTATCGGAATTCCGATACTTAGTTCCGATATTTTTCCTATATCGTATACCGGAATCGGAAGTTCCCATAATTCTTTGAGAGGCACTGTGATTTTAGTCAGCCAATGAGGAATCCTACGAAGTGTGGGCACATCCTGTACTGCTGCGGTCATCTTAACTAATGGCATGGCTGTGATTGGCTGCTGAAATGATGTCAGAATGCACTATAAAAGGCGCCGCCGCCATTTTAGCGTCACTGTGCTGTGAACTCAGTTAGGGACAGAACGCTGCTCTGCTGACTCTGAGGGACAGTTAGAGATTGCGATTTTGTGTACTTTGCTTTAGGCAGGCTAGTTTACCAACCGCTGTGTAAAGCTTCCTTTTGCCTTGCAGTGTTGTTTTAACAGCTCTGTGCAAGGTGTGTGTGTGAGAGTGCAGGTGACGCTGCAGTTTGCTCTGCATCCAACGCTGTCTGTAGGCATCTGCACGTGTCACTCACAGACTCTTTTTTTTTTTTAGTGTAATTCTAGCTGCTCCATTCAATAAAAATTATAGTGTGATGCGCTTCCATCCGTAAACAATACATTGGTTGCAAACACTGTAGAAGTACAGAAAGGAGCCTTTCACAGATAGTGAACAGTTGTGTTTCAGTGTTCACTGCAGTCTGTGAGGTATTTTTTTTTTTTTTTTAAATGCAGATCACGCTCCAGTTACTTCTTCAACTAATGCTGCGTGTACTCTGCTGAGTGTCTCTCACTGGCTCATCCTTGTAATTTTTCTAAAATTGGTGCTGCTTTATTCTATTTTCAATTTACTAAAATCTATTAGTGTGACGCTCTTCCATCAAAATACAATACATTGCTTGCAAACATAATAGAAGTCCACAAAAAGGCCTTTCACAGCAAGTGAACAGTTGTGTTCACTGTTCACTCTAGTCTGAGGTTTAAATTTTTGGTAGGAGTGTAGATCCGCTCCACTTACTTCAACCACCGCTGCGTGTACTCTGCTGAGCGTGTCTCACTGCTCATCCTTCAATTTGTGAGTGTAGATCCCACTCACTACTTCAACACCGCTGCGTGTACTCTGCTGAGTGTCTGTCACTGGCTCATCCTTGTCATTTTTCTAAAATTGGTGCTGCTACATTCTATTTTCAATTTACTAAAATCTATTAGTGTGACGCTCTTCCATCAAAATACAATACATTGCTTGCAAACATAATAGAAGTCCACAAAAAGGCCTTTCACAGCAAGTGAACAGTTGTGTTCACTGTTCACTCTAGTCTGAGGTTTAAATTTTTGGTAGGAGTGTAGATCCCGCTCCACTTACTTCAACCACCGCTGCGTGTACTCTGCTGAGCGTGTCTCACTGCCTCATCCTTCACATTTTTCTCGAATTGGTGCTGCTTTATTCTATTTTCAATTTACTAAAATCTATTAGTGTGACGCTCTTCCATCAAAATACAATACATTGCTTGCAAACATAATAGAAGTCCACAAAAGGCCTTTCACAGCAAGTGAACAGTTGTGTTCACTGTTCACTCTAGTCTGAGGTTTAAATTTTTGGTAGGAGTGTAGATCCCGCTCCACTTACTTCAACCACCGCTGCGTGTACTCTGCTGAGCGTGTCTCACTGCCTCATCCTTCACATTTTTCTGAATTGGTGCTGCTACATTCTATTTTCAATTTACTAAAATCTATTAGTGTGACGCTCTTCCATCAAAATACAATACATTGCTTGCAAACATAATAGAAGTCCACAAAAAGGCCTTTCACAGCAAGTGAACAGTTGTGTTCACTGTTCACTCTAGTCTGAGGTTTAAATTTTTGGTAGGAGTGTAGATCCCGCTCCACTTACTTCAACCACCGCTGCGTGTACTCTGCTGAGCGTGTCTCACTGCCTCATCCTTCACATTTTTCTCGAATTGGTGCTGCTTTATTCTATTTTCAATTTACTAAAATCTATTAGTGTGACGCTCTTCCATCAAATATACAATACATTGCTTGCAAACATAATAGAAGTCCACAAAAAGGCCTTTCACAGCAAGTGAACAGTTGTGTTCACTGTTCACTCTAGTCTGAGGTTTAAATTTTTGGTAGGAGTGTAGATCCCGCTCCACTTACTTCAACCACCGCTGCGTGTACTCTGCTGAGCGTGTCTCACTGCCTCATCCTTCACATTTTTCTTGAATTGGTGCTGCTACATTCTATTTTCAATTTACTAAAATCTATTAGAGTGACGCTCTTCCATCAAAATACAATACATTGCTTGCAAACATAATAGAAGTCCACAAAAAGGCCTTTCACAGCAAGTGAACAGTTGTGTTCACTGTTCACTCTAGTCTGAGGTTTAAATTTTTGGTAGGAGTGTAGATCCCGCTCCACTTACTTCAACCACCGCTGCGTGTACTCTGCTGAGCGTGTCTCACTGCCTCATCCTTCACATTTTTCTCGAATTGGTGCTGCTTTATTCTATTTTCAATTTACTAAAATCTATTAGTGTGACACTCTTCCATCAAAATACAATACATTGTTTGCAAACATAATAGAAGTCCACAAAAAGGCCTTTCACAGCAAGTGAACAGTTGTGTTCACTGTTCACTCTAGTCTGAGGTTTAAATTTTTGGTAGGAGTGTAGATCCCGCTCCACTTACTTCAACCACCGCTGCGTGTACTCTGCTGAGCGTGTCTCACTGCCTCATCCTTCACATTTTTCTCGAATTGGTGCTGCTACATTCTATTTCAAATAATTCAAATCTATTACTGTGACGTGCTTCCATCCGTATACAATACATTGGTTGCAAACAATATAGAAGTACACAAAGGGGCCTTTCACAGCTAGTGAACATGGTTTTTTAATTTTTAACTAAAATATGTATTTTTTCAAATGACACAAATATAAGTAATGTTGAAGAGGAATAGTCCTACATCCATTGTTTGCACAATATTACAGGTGTACATTACGTCCCTTAATCAACAATGTATTATTATATTTACTTGTATGCTGTTATTTAAAAGCCAAGAACACAGAAGGATAACCTTCGCACTGCAGCTGTTGTCAAAGTTCAACCCACATTATGCACTTCCAACATTGCAGCATTTGAGGCATGATGTGAGTTGGATTTGTCAAAGTTATGGAGTGAGAAGGTTCACCATCAGTACCCTATAGCATAAGTATGCTTTTGTGTTAGCATTTGTGTTAGACATGTGGATAGCTGCCATAATATGTCACAATTATTTAGTTACAGATTTGTTACCAACAGTAATCATTGAATGGTTTTAAATGTGACGTTTCACTTGTTTACAGCTTAGAAATAAGGGTGTAGCCTGATATCTATGTGTAGCACTAGCCACTTTAACATGTCATGTTTTTTTCAACATGTGTAGCTAGGTAGCAGTAATTTTTGCCGGACACACAGCAGGGGAACAGCAGGCGTTACTGAACCCCACAAACACATCATCGATTGTTTTGATCTGTGCATCCAACACTTCTGAGCCCAGGGTCAAGGAGGGTGTAGCCTGAGGCCTAGTATGAGATGTTTGAACTTTAATTTGAACTTTAATTTGGAGTTAGCAGCATTAATTTTTGTCAGACACACAGCAGGGGAACAGCAGGTGTTACTGAACCCCACTATCACTATAGCTTGTGTTTTGGTCTGTGGACACGACACTTCTGAGCAGCAACTGGCAGTGTTGTAGCCCAGGGAGTATAGCTCAGGTGGTAGAAAGATGAACATAACAGGAGACATGGAAAACGTTGCCAACCAGTTAGTTAATCTGAAACCGGACAGGCAAATTCAGGCGAGATCCATGCCTAGTTCATTTTCAGAAAAGTAAGCCGTTCTACATTATCGGAGGATAGTCGCATGCAACGGTCTGTTAGTACACCGCCTGCAGCAGTAAAGACGCGCTCCGATAATACACTGGCAGCAGGGCAAGCCAGCACCTCCAATGCATACTGGCTAAGCTCTGGCCATGTATCCAGTTTAGAGACACAAAACTTGAATGGGGAAGAGCCATCTGGGAGTACACTGAGATGGCAAGACATGTAGTCTGTCACCATCTTACGGAAATGTTGCCTCCTGCTGACTGGAGCCGTCTCGGATGGTGTAGACATTGGTGGCGCTGCCACAAAACTTCGCCACATTTGGAACATACTGTTCTTGCCCTGTGCAGAGGCGCTGCTTGTGCTCCCTCTTGTTGCAGAGCTGTCTCCACTGCCTCGACGCACAGAGCTGCTTTGTAAAGCAGTAGCAGCAGCAGTGCTCTCGGCTGGAATGGAGAACATTATGGATTGCACCAGTGTGTCTTGGTACTTCCGCATTTTACGCTCCCGGTTCAACGGTGTGCTGAGGCTTTGTAAGTTGTCAAGGTAGCGAGGGTCTAGGAGGGTGTACACCCAATAATCAGACGTGGTGTGAATGTGTTCGATGCGGCGGTCGTTTCTCAGGCACTGCAGCATGAAATCAACCATGTGCTGCAGACTCCCAACTGGCCAAGAAACGTTGTCCCCTGCAAGAGGCGTCATCTCTGCCTGCTGTGCATCACCCCACCCTTGGTCTACATACTGACTAGAGCATTGTCTACCTCCCTCTGGAGCGATGTCTTCCTCCTCCATTGACTCCTCCTCATCCTCCTCACAAAGTCCTTCAAATACATAAAAATTTACAAAATTTAAAACTCAAAATTTAAAAACATTGTATCATAATTCTGTAACATCAGTTTATGGAAACACAATAGCATTACAAAAGGATAGACAAAAACTGTACATTATGTGCTTTGTAAATACATTAAAAGTTTGGAATGGTTATGAAAATATAGACAGCGACTCTGGAGGTTCAATTGTTGATACAGCATGGTACTTTGAAAGTCCTCCAGCCCTTTGTGAGGAACCACGTTGCGCTGACTGTCCAGAAGGTGATGGAATTTGTGACTCCTCATCCTCCACCTCTTCCAAAACCTCATGCCTTAGTGCTTGCAGTGTTTTTTGAAGCAGGCAGATAAGGGGGACAGTCAGGCTGACTAGTGCATCATCTGCACTCGCCATCCGCGTTGACTCATCAAACGCACGCAAAACGTGGCAGATGTCCTTCATAGAGTCCTTCGCCACTCATTACACTGGCTGCCCATTCATTATAGGATCCAATTCTAATTACTGGTTCTCACCAACAAAGCTCTCCACAGTGCAGCACCCCCCTACATCTCCTCCGTCATTTATATTTATCGGCCTAACCGACTGCTGCACTCTGCAAACGACCTTCGACTAACCTCTGCACTAATCCGTACCTCCCACTCCCAACTCCAAGATATCTCCCGCGCTGCGCCAATCCTCTGGAATGCTGTACCCCAAGAAATTAGGACTATCCGCAATTTGGATGGTTTCAGGCGCTCCCTCAAAACACATTTGTTCACAGTGGCCTATCACATTCAGTAATCAAAGTCATTCTATGTGTAAGTCTGTGTGTGTAGCCCATTCACTATCTCCATGCATCCCTCACTCCCTTAAAATGGCTGGACCATCATTGTAAAAACACCATTGTATATAAACACCTGTACTTTGTATCTCCCCACCTCATTGTAGATTGTAAGCTTTCACCAGCAGGGGCGGCTGATTTAGCTTAAATTATTGTATTGTTAACGTTGTTACTTATGACTTTTGTTTTGAAACTGTTAAACTGTAAAGCACTGCGGAATATTATGGCGCTATATAAATAAAGAATATTATTATTATTATTATAGAGGCCCACTCAGTAGTGGTGAAGTGTGAACGGCGCTAATTGCGAGTTGATTGCGCCTGATGCAGCTGATACTCCATTACTGTTGGCTGCTGCTCACACAACCGCTCCAACATATGTAACGAGGAATTCCACCTGGTGGGTACGTCACATATGATGCGATGTTCATGAAGGCGAAATCTGCGTTGCAGAGCTGCAATCAGCGATCTGGCCATGCTGGAACGTCGCAAGTGAGCGCACTCTAGGCGGACCTTGTGTAGCAGTGCATCAAGATCCGGATAGTCCCTCAAAAAACTCTGCACGACCAAGTTGAGCACATATGACAGACATGCTATGTGAGTGAGGTTGCCAAGGCCCAGAGCTGCCACCAGATTTCGGCCATTGTCACACACTACCAAGCCTGCCTGTAGATTCGCTTCCACAAACCACACGTCGCTCTCCTGCTTTATGGCATTACAGAGCTCCTGCGCTGTGTGGCTAAGATTCCCCATGGAAATTAATTTCAGGACGGCCTGTTGACATTTGGACACGGCTGTGCTCATATGGGTCGCAACAGGTAAACGTTCACGGGTCCATGTGGAGGTAGACCGTGACGGCTCCTGCAGCGATGATTCTGAGGAACTGGAGTAGGAGGAGGAATCAATGTGTACAGACTTGATTACTGCAATCCTTGGAGTTGGCAGAACACATACAGAGACACTCGCAAGATCAGTACCCGGCTACTAGGGTTGAGCATTCCGATACTGCAAATATCGGGTATCGGCCGATATTGGCTGTATCGGAATTCCGATTCCGAGTTCCGATATTTTCGTCATATCGGATACCGGAATCGGGATTGTCACTGTCACTGTCAGTGTCCGTCGGTCGGGTCTGTCAGGAGTCAGCGGCACTTACCTGGCAGAAGATCTCCGGCGGTCACGTCCTGGACTGCTTGATGGCCGCAATCTTCTTTCCCCGGCGGTCACATGCAGTTTCTCGCGATAACTGCAGTGACTGCTGGGTAATCCCGGCCGTAAAGCAGTCAGTCCGATGACGTCACCGCCGGGGAAGCAGGTAATCAGCTGTGCTGCGTCGCGATGACAGGCTCTGCCTGTCATTGCGATGTAGCAGAGTTGGATCGTCGTGGGACTGTCGTTATGGACTGCGTCGGACAGGTGGTATACTGTTGGTTTGTTTTTTTTTCTTTTTTTACAGGAGATCGATGGCGTCGCAGGAATGAGAGTACAATAAAATTAATGAAAACTGTGTTGTCTCTTTTATTTAATTAAAAGACTTTTTTCTTGCTTTGTCTTTTTTTTATACATTTAATAACTTTGGGATTAATAATGGATCGGTGTCTTATTGACGCCTCTCCATTATTAACCGGGCTTATTGTCACCGTGCAATCAACGGTGACATTAACCCCTTATTACCCCGCTTGCCACCGCTACAGGGCAAGTGGGAAGACCGGGTAAAGTGCCACAATTGGCACATCTTTTGATGCGCCAAATCTGGGGCTGCTGTAGCCTGGTATTATCAGGCTGTTGAGGGCCAAAATCCATGGGCCTTGACAGTCTTTTAATACCAGGCCGCAGCAGTCTGCATTTTACTTGGCTGGTTAACAAAAATAGGGGGGATCCCCACGCCGTTTTTTTTTCGAGGGGATCCCCTATTTTTGTTAACCAGCCAAGCTAAGCAGACTGCTGTAGCCTGGTATTATCAGGCTGGCAAGGTCCATGGATATTGGATCCTTACCAGCCTGAAAAACCAGGCCTCAGCGGTCTGCTTCATCTGGCTGGTTAACAAAAATAGGGGGACCCCACGCCAATTTTTTTCGAGGGGATCCCCTATTTTTGTTAATCAGCCAAGATATGCAGACTGCTGTGGCCTGGTATTATCAGGCTGGCAAGGTCCATGGATCTTGGCTCCTTAACAGCCTGAAAATCCAGGCCTCAGCGGTCTGCTTCATCTGGCTGGTTAACAAAAATAGGGGGGACCCCACGCCAATTTTTTTCGAGGGGATCCCCTATTTTTGTTAATCAGCCAAGATATGCAGACTGCTGTGGCCTAGTATTATCAGGCTGGCAAGGTCCATGGATCTTGGCTCCTTAACAGCCTGAAAATCCAGGCCTCAGCGGTCTGCTTCATCTGGCTGGTTAACAAAAATAGGGGGGACCCCACGCCATTTTTTTTTCGAAGGGAACCCCTATTTTTGTTAATCAGTTCCCTCTGACGTCACTGATTGTGTCCCTGGCTGACCTGAAGTGAAAGTGGAAAGCAATCAATTAAGCTTTCCACTTAAGGGCCCGTCTCACATAGCGATATCGCTACCGAGATCGCTGCTGAGTCACTAGTTTTGTGACGCAGCAGCGAGCTCACCAGCGATATCGCTGTGTGTGACATTCAGCGACGATCAGCCCCCCTGCCGGGTATCGCTGATCATCGCTGAGATGTCAGGACCTTTTTTTGATCGCTGGTTTCCCGCTGACAGGCACACATCGCTGCGTGTGACAGGCGGGAGACCAGCGATCCGCTGGTAACCAAGGTACACAGCGGGTTTCCAGGCGCGGGGCTGTGCCTAGAAACCCGCTGTGTACCTTGGATACCAGCGCCCTGATGCAGGGAGCTGGTATCCAAGGTACACAGCGGGTTTCCAAGCGCTGCGCGGTGCCTGGAAACCCGCTGTGTACCTTGGTTACCAGCGGATCGCTGGTCTCCCGCCTGTCACACGCAGCGATGCGTGCCTGTCAGAGGGAAACCAGCGATCAAAAAAAGGTCCTGACATTTCTGCGACGATCAGCGATACCCGGCAGGGGGGCTGATCGTCGCTGAATGTCACACACAGCGATATCGCTGGTGAGCTCGCTGCTGCGTCACAAAACTAGTGACTCAGCAGCGATCTCGGTAGCGATATCGCTATGTGAGACGGGCCCTTAAGCGATGTTACCCGCAGTGTCGCTGTCCCAGATCGCTGCCTGAGCTGCCTGTTTGGCAGCTCAGCAGCGATCATGTAGCGATACACCAGCGATCCTGACAAGTGCATATCGTTGTCGGGATCACTGATGTATCGTTATGTGACACCCAGCCTTTACTCTCCTGTCAGGCAGGAGAGGAACTCATTCATTTGGGGTTTACTGTGAGGCTGCAGCATTAGCTGCGGTCCCTGCAGTAAACATTAACCCTTTCTGAAGGATTACACCGTGGGACCTGACTGTGCATGGGATAGGTAAGAATAATTTTGCTTTTTTATTTTATTTTTATTACAGGAAATGGTTTTTGCAGTAAAATAAAAGATGGTCAAAAACATGTGTCTTTATTTCATTAAAATGATTTTTAATTAAAGTGTGTGTGTTTTATTTTTATTTCATGCAATAGGATTAATAATTGATAGTTGTCTAATTGACAGCTCTCAATTATTAACCTGGCTTAAGGTCACCTTTCAATAGCAAGGTGGCTTTAACCCCATATTAACCCATTCGCCACCGCTACAGGGCAATGGGAATAGACGGGCAAAGTGCCAGAAAGGGCGAATCTAATTATAGATTTGTCTTTCCTGGGGTGTCTGGGGGCAGATGTTAGTAGCCGGGGGGGGGCAAAAATAATGGTCCCTCTCTGGGCTATTATTATCTGCCCCCACTCACTGGCTTTGTCTGTCTGGTTGCGAAAATAGGGCGGGAGCCCACGCATTTTTTTTCAGCAATTTTACACCTCATATATATATATACATGTCATTGAATTTGTGACACATATATAAATATATTTTATATTTGTAGTTCATACACTTCTACATAGTATAATAGCCGCTAATTCAATTGCCGGCTTTTGTGAAAATGCAGAACCCGACATGAAATGACACTTGGTGTACATAGGGTTAACCATGTCTTTTCATGTCCTTTGCTATCTAATTTGCACAAACAATTAAATCAGTCTATGTGTGCAAAATTTCACACCTGTAGGGGTTAATTAAAGGTGTAAATTCGTAGCAAAAAAGTCCGTTTTTTTTACAACAAATTTACACCTTTAATTAACCCCTACAGGTGTGAAATTTTGCACACATAGACTGATTTAATTGTTTGTGCAAATCAGATAGCAAACGACATGAAAAGACATGGTTAACCCTATGTACACCAAGTGTCATTTCATGTCGGGTGCTTCTGTCTTTTCACTGAAGCGGGCTTTACCGGCAATTTAATCAGAGGATATTTTACTATGTAGAAGTGTATAAACTATACATATATGTATATATATATGTCACAATGACATGTATATATATATATATATATGTATTCTATGTGTGTATATTTAGTGTTTACAAGGAAAGAATGGGGTTTTTTTAGTTGCGATATTTTGTTCCCATAGACTTACATGGGACTTCCGGTATCGGTATCGGGTATCGCCGATATTTTAGTGATATCGGCGATACCATTCCGATTCCGATACTTTAGGATATCGGAAAGTATCGCTCAACTCTACCGGCTACACAACATTGACCCAATGGGCAGTGAGGGAAAGGTATTGTCCCTGGCCATGGGTGTTAGAAGCCTCTTGTTAGGTTTTGTTTCAGTTTGCTGGTCACATGACCTTTTTTCCCTATTTAGTCTGGCTCTGCCCTTCTGGCTTTGCTTGACTTCATTGTATTATCTACTGTTAAGCTAGCCGGGTGCTTAGGTGCCTTAATCAGTCAGTTTTGCTTGATGTTAGGATCGCAAAGTATTTTTTTTTCTGTTTAATTATCCATGCTACAATTTATGTTAGGAAGTGTCCACCTTTTCTCTCAGTCCCTAGATCTTGTAGGGATTCCTCCGTCGCAACTATAGGTCTTCGTTCACACTAGATGAGGACTTTAGCAGGTCTGGTCGCAGGATCAGGTTCCCCGTTACATCGTAGGGATTCAGCTTAGTTGTATTGTAGGGACAGAATTCCCTTCTTTCCTTACTGGTTGTAGTAGCAGATCATAACAATGGGTACTGGTCCACGCATCGGTGGTCAGGTGGACCTTGCTACTGAGGGTGTTTAGTAGCGCATGTTTAATTTTTCCCTCAACATGCTTTTGCAGACCAGGGACGGCTTGCCTGCTGAAATGAAATCGGCTTGGCACATTGTATTGTGGGACTGACAATGATATTCAGTTACGGAAACTGTCTGTCTCCACCAGCCTGAATGACAGCATTTCAAGGGACAGGAGTTTTGCAATGCCAGCATTCAGAGCCTGTGCTCGTGCATGGTTTGCGGAGTATGGCCGTCTTTTATCCCATGCCTGTGCTACCGATGGCTGTTTTGTGGCCTGGGAGTGTGAGGATGACAGGGAACTTGCTGCTGTGTGTGGAATGACACTTTGTCTCTGGACAACAGTGGCCGAGGTTCTTCCATGGCGATCCTGTGAGGAAGCAGAACCAGCTGTGTGTGAGCTCGATGAAGAGGCTTCAACACAACCTGAAGATGTAGGTGCTGCTGTAGGTTGGCCTACATCTCCAGTGTGTCTTTGTAACTCAACTACGTGCTTTGTCCGCACATGTTTCCACATATTTGTGGTATT
>JARQOD010000004.1:50951360-51005939 GCA_033576555.1 Oophaga sylvatica | reverse complement strand
TGGTGCAGACAGGAGAAAAAATTTCCAATTCAAAATAATTAGTTCCAATACTTAGGTGCAGGCCCCAGCCAACATTTCATAATCAAAATGTTACGTTAATACTCTGCTGCAAGCACCAGGCCTTATTTCATAATCAAAATCGTTTGGCCTAATACTCTAGTGCAGGCTCAAAGCCTCATTTCATAATAAAAATCTTGTTGCAGGAATTAGCCATTTTTTCGTAATGAAAGTAGTTTGAGCTAATGTTGTGAGAATCTACCTGAGGAATGTAGCAGTCCCCTGCCGAAACGCATAGTGGTCTAAAAAAGGTTTGTTTACCACTAATCAATTGCAGTGTGCTCTATAGCCATAGCGCTCCTTAAGTTGACCACCTATATATTTTTTCCAAAAAACATTGACGTTCCCTTAGAGGGATTGTGGCCAGAGCAGCTTGGAGCTATAGAGTTCATATCCAGGCAATAGGACCTGCAGTGATGTCACATCCTGTGAAGTGGTATCACGTGACTGGATCTTGGGCCCACATGACCAGACCAGGAAGTACAGCACAAGAGCGATCCCGGAGCTACAGAGCAAGAGTACACGGAGACATTCCGAACCGGAATTGTGCGGGGGTGCACAACCCCTCCAGGTGAGAGGCTAATCCCACCACCTTTCATTGTAACATCCCAAATCAACCACCTGGTGCTTCTCATGCTGCGCCCTTCCATGTTTATTGTCTTAAATATTGTGAGTGCAGGCACCAGCCCACATTTCATAATGTAAATACTTTGTGCTAATACTGTGGTGTAGGCACCAGACCTCATTTCATAATCAGAATCGTTTTGCCTAATACTCTGATGCAAGCACCAGGCCTCATTTCATAATCAAAATCATTTGGGCTAATAGTCTGGTGCAGGCACCAGGCCACATTTCATAATCAAAATCATTTGGGCTAATACTATGGTGCAAGGCACCATGCCATGCCATATTTCATATTCAAAATTATTTAATTTAATACTTTGATATAAAAAATAAATAAAACCAATTCTTCATCTGCTGTTGATTTGTTTATTCTGCCTCCCAAAGATCGCAGTAAGGCTCAACTCAAATTTACCCTGAGCTCTGTGCTGAGCGCTTAAACTGGCGATGTAAATCTCTGAAATAGATGATTCAGACAGGACCTCCAGTAGAATATGCCCTATAATGAGGCAAATGGACACACAGTGGACACTCTCTAGCCTATGATATGGCGGTGTCTGTCTTCTTAGGCATGCTTTAAAATGCGGTTGGCCACAGTTTTGTGCACCTGTGAAAAAAAGAACACTGAACTGAGGTCAGAAGGAGTCCAGAGGAACTCTGCTGCCTCATGCTAGTGAATGGATCCTTTGGGAGTTCCATCTAAATCACGTCACTTGGGAATTTAATTGGAAACCCTGATATAAATGCTCAGTGTAGATTACAGGATAAATATGATCCCAAATGTTGTGTAAAATTTCCCAAATAAAAGCTTCAACTCAACCCACAAAAAAAGCCCCCACATAGGTCTGTCATCTGTTAATGGAAATATAGGGGGCTTCCACATTACTGGTAGTACAAAGGCTCTGGAACACCATTAGGGCTCCTCGCCTCCCAAAAGAAATCAAATGAATTCTGCGCTTCCAAACTCCAATGCCCCATCCCTTATAATCCCCACAAGTGTGCCTAAACCACATTTAGCATCCACATGTCAATAGCTATGGCATTTCAATAGCTATGAGAGCCCATCTAATTTTCGGTTGCTTGTCTCCAGAAGCAAGATCTGGGCAGTACCACCTAGAGGGCAGTACAACAGTAGTTTTCAATTTCCACTCAGTAACATCCGCTGCTATTTCTTTCTGGAAAGCGACAAATATAGACCATATAAGGAACCATCAATGACCAAAAGCCAAATAGACCAACAACCCTGTGGTGAGGTCTATACCACAGCAATTGAATAGGACACTTCCAAGTTCAACAATAACCAAAATAGGATGGAGTACTAGGTCCAAAAATATATAAATTAACAAACAAGATTGCATGTTTCAGTAGAAAATAAAGAACAGTACAAGAGACAAAAAACAAGCATCAGGATCATGTAGACAGTGGCTCAGTGTCCTAATGATTACAGATAGTCATATAGTAAAATGCAAGTAGTGCCTGTTGTGAATGGACTTGAAATGAGTTCTGAGCAGAGGCTCCCTCTGGTGGTTACAAGCGGTACTGGACTGTCCAGTGAAGATTGTGAGGATTGGGAATCAGGTGTTACTGACTGGTCTTATATAAGGGAGTCGCCTTCCCATCAGGGTTGCCGGTGATCAATTGTTCTGGTCTCAATCCTTGATTCCTGTTTCCTTTGTAGCCTGCTGTGTCGTGTCTGCATCTCCTGCTAACAGATAAGACATTTTCTTCTTTTTGTTTTTGTGCTTGATTTTTGCATTTTGTCCTGCACTTCTGTGGGGGCCTTCAGGGTCCCCTCCGGGGGCTTTTGCCCTCTCAGTTTAGTTCAGCCACTGATGTTTGTACATTTGCTGTTTCCAGTTTTTTCAGTGGCTGCTGTTTTGATTTTGTTACACCAGAGAACTAATTTAGGTGGTAGAGGTCGTGTGATCTCAGGTGTTTTTGAAATTAGTAGAGTTGGTGCTTTTCAGGGTTTTTTGGGATTGCAGTAAGTGCCCTTCCTATCCTTTTCTATTTAGGTAGTTTGGGCCCCAACGTTTGCTCATACTATTTTCTGTCTGTGTCAGTATTTCTTCTTGTCTAACCGCCATTACATGTTTGGGGGCTTTCTATGTTCTTTGGGGATCTGCTCCGGGGCAGATAGTTTTCCTCTTTCTATCTTTAGGTGTAGTTAGTTTCTCAGGCTGTGACGAGGCGTCTAGGACCAACGTAGGAACGCTCCACGGCTGCCTCTAGTTGTGGTGGTTAGTCAGGGTACTGCAATCTCATAGATTCCAACTGCTCTGGTGTATTGCCTTTTTTACCTGCACTCCTCAGCTACCGAAACATAACAAGTGCCTATTTGAATGGGAGCAGTTGGGATGAAAACCAGTATTTAAATAAAGTCATCGCCTAAATGCGCCAAAATGATTCTTCAATCTCGGTCCCCCTACTTATAAGTGCTTTCCCATCTTTAGTACAAATAGGACCCGCGCTACACTTATTGAGGTGCATGTTACTTTGATGCAGGGCAGGCCTTGCAGTAAATGCCTAGGCTAACAGTATGGCAGTACCAAATGGAAAAAATGTTAACTTTGGTTTCATGTGGCCATCCACGTCGTCTGTTCCAAGTGTTATTGGGGTGCATGTTACTTTGATGCAGGGCAGGCCTTGTATTCAATGCATAGGCAAAGAGTATGGTAGTACCAAATGGCTAATGTGAACTTGGTTTTCATGTGGCCATCCAATATGTGGGTTCAAAGGCTTATTGGGGTGCGTGTTACTTTGGTGCAGGACAGGCCTTGCATTTAATGCCTAGGCAAACAGTATGCCTATATCAAAAGGAAAAAATGGGAACTTTGGTTTCATGTGGCCGTCCAGGACGTCTGTTCCAAGTGTTATTGGGGTGTGTGTTACTTTGCTGCATGGCAGGTCTTGTATTCAATGCATAGGCTAACACTATGGGAGACCCATTTTCTTATAATTGGAAAACTTTTTCATAAGGCCTCCTGTACGTCTTGTCAAAGGGGTATTGGGGTGCGTCCTAATTTTTGGCAGCCCTGCCACTCACTGCATAGGCAATAACAGTATAGGAGACCCACTGTTTAATAATGGGAACAACAAAGCATAGCCAGCTGATGGCCCTTGAAGAAGATTATTGCCACTTGGTGCCCCTGTAAAAATAGGCTTTGTGACTTTCAGAGTCCTTCCTTCATAAATGAAACATGATGTGTCTGATGATGTGTCACACACCACATGGCCAGCTAAGGTTGTTAAATGTTAAAATGACATTTCCCAGTGAATGCATCTGTATTTATTGAAAGCAATGCTAAAGTTGAAAAACGCATCAAAAACACTATGTGTGAACATAGCACAAGTGGTGGAGGTACAATTTTTTGGGGTTATTTCTTTTGCCTTAAATACAAATTATTACCCTGGAAAGGATGTTCCTTAACATATTTCCCAGGAAAATCCATTTTAGTTTCATTTTGTATGTTTTAGTGTGCGCCTGCAAAAGTGGTGTAACACTCTGACAACATTGGTCACAGCAGTGGCCTAGGAGTCAGAAATGCTTCCAGGGTATCACCATGATGTTTCCGTGTCATTTGAGCACTGTTCCCATCAATTTTATATTGTTTTTAAACCCTAAAAGGACCCCTGGGAGAGATCGCGGCAAAAATGCTCGGTTTTCCCATAGACTTACATTGGGCTTGTTGCTCGGGTCGAGTACCCGAGTATTCCAATTTGCTCGACCCGAGCAACGAGCAACGAGAACCCGAGCATTTTAGTGCTTGCTCATTACTAACCGGCAGTAATTATTTTACAGCCAATCAGAATCAGTGTTTGTCATGCTGTCATACATATGACAGTGCAAGAAACATCCGATGTTCGGGAGGCCAAACCCGAACAGTAAAAAGAACTTTCGGGTGAAGTCCATGTTCGGTGTTCGTGCCCGAACTGTTGGTGTTTGGTACAGACGTCGAACTTTACTGTTCATGTTCGTCCATCTCTAGTTTCAAGTCTGCAGTTCACAGGGTGGTAAGTGTTGCCTAGCCTGGACATTTTTTGAGACCATAAAGGATTACCCAACTCACGTTATCTGCCAAATTTGCAAAAAAACACTCATTAAAGGTAAAAATTGCAATAATTGACTACTATATTCATAAACCAGCACATGCACGATCAACATGCCTTAGTCTGGGTACCTTACTGCGCTAAAATGCAGACTAGCGGTCTACCAGCCGTCCCATCTACCACATCTGCTGCTTCTTCCTCCTCCTTCTCTGTGCTAAGTTTTCGCACACAGTTCTCTGGCAGCAGAAACTCCACTTGTTTAACTCCTAGAAATGGAGGGAGAGTCCATCAGCTGTGATGGTAATCGACATGCCTGCTGTTTTTGTTTCATCAAACACACACCACATCTTTCTCAATCCATTATAACATCTACGTCTCCACGTCACTCACAGTCCAGCAGTTTGTCGCATTCACCCTACTTCACTCTCTCTCAGCACAGCAGCCAGCACTTGGTCCTGAAGTTGTGGTCACGTAAAAGAATGCTTCCTCCTACACATACCAAAGCAAAGAGCTTGAGCTCCACCATCTCCAATCTGTTGGCCATGGAAATACTGCTTTATGCATGGTGGATACACACGGTTTACGAAAGTTGATGGCGGTCACAGTCTTCCAGTACCAGTTGCCCAGTCGCCATTACTTCTATATGAAAGCTGTGCCTGCTAGTGTTGAGCGATACTGCCCGATATCCTAAAATATGGGATCGGGTTGGATCGGCCCGATACTCAAAAAGTATCGGGTATCGCCGATCCGATACCGGAAACCCAATGCAAGTCAATGGGACAGAAATATCGGAACTAAAAAAACCTCTTTCTTTCCTTGTAAACACTAAATATACACACATAGAATACATATATGTATATATACATGTCATTGTGACATATATATATACATATATTTATAGTTCATACACTTCTACATAGTAAAATAGCCTCTGATTCAATTGCCGGGTAATGCCGGCTTTTGTGAAAATACAGAAGCACCCGACATGAAATGACACATGGTTTACATAGAGTTAACCATGTCTTTTCATGTAGTTTGATATATGGTTTTCACAAACAATTACATGAGTGTATGTGTGCAAAATTTGACACATGTAGGGGTTAATTAAAGGTGTAAATTCGTTGTAAAAAAAACGCATTGTTTGCTACGAATTTACACCTTTAATTAACCCCTACATGTGTCAAATTTTGCACACATACACTCATGTAATTGTTAGTGAAAACAATATATCAAACTACATGAAATGACATGGTTAACTCTATGTAAACCATGTGTCATTTCATGTCGGCTTCTGTATTTTCACAAAAGCCGGCAATTGAATTAGCGGCTATTATGCTATGTAGAAGTGTAGGTACTATAAATATAAATATATATAATATATATATATATGTGTGTCACAAATTCAATGACATGTATATATATATATATATATATGAGGTGTAAAATTGTTGAAAAAAAATGCGTGGGCTCCAGCCCTATTTTCTCAACCAGACAGACAAAGCCAGCGAGTGGGGCAGATAATAATAGCCCAGAGAGGGACCATTATTTTTGCCCCCCCCGGCTACTAACATCTGCCCCCAGACACCCCAGAAAAGACAAATCTATAATTAGATTTGCCCTTTCTGGCACTTTGCCTGTCTATTCCCATTGCCCTGTAGCGGTGGCGAATGGGTTAATAAGGGGTTAAAGCCACCTTGCTATTGAAAGGTGAGTTTAAGCGAGGTTAATAATTGAGAGCTGTCAATTAGACAACTATCAATTATTAATCCTATTGTATGAAATAAAAATAAAACACACACACTTTAATTAAAAATCATTTTAATGAAATAAACACACAGTTTTTGACAAGATTTTATTTTACTGCCATTCCTTGTGAAGCCCTTGTTCACCTGTAATAAAAATAAAATAATAAAGCAACATTATTCTTACCTATCCGATGTTCAGTCAGGTCCCCCGATGTAATCCTTCTGAAAGGGTTAATGTTTACTGCAGAGACCGCAGCTAATGCTGACAGTCTCACAGTAAACCCCCGACTGAATCATCTCCTCTCCTGGCTGACAGGAGAGGAACTGGTTAGTATAATTGATTGCTTCCCACTTTCACTTCAGGTCAGCCAGGGACACCCACAGCATCAGAGGGAATCCCGGCTGACCTGAAGTGAACTGATTAACAAAAATAGGGGATCCCCTCGAAAAAAAAAATGGCGTGGGGTCCCCCCTATTTTTGTTAACCAGCCTGATAAAACAGACTACTGAGGCCTGGTTTTTCAGGCTGTTAAGGAGCCAATATCCATGGACCTTGCAAGCCTGATAATACCAGGCCTCAGCAGTCTGCTTATCTTGGCTGGTTAACAAAAATAGGGGATCCCCTTGAAAAAAAATGGCGTGGGGTCCCCCCTATTTTTGTTAACTAGCCAGATGAAGCAGACTGCTGAGGCCTGGTTTTTCAGGCTGGTAAGGATCTAATATCCATGGACCTTGCAAGCCTGATAATACCAGGCCACAGCAGTCTGCTTAGCTTGGCTGGTTAACAAAAATAGTGGTTTCTCTCGAAAAAAAAATGACGTGGGGATCCCCCTATTTTTGTTAACCAACCAAGTAAAATGCAGACTGCTGCGGCCTGGTATTAAAAGACTGTCAAGGCCCATGGATTTTGGCCCACAACAGCCTAAAAATACCAGGCTGCAGCAGCCCCACAAATGGCGCATCCAAAGATGCGCCAATTGTGGCACGTTACCCGGATCTTCCCACTTGCCCTGTAGTGGTGACAAGCACAGTAATAAGGGGTTAATGTCACCTTTGATTGATCGGTGACAATAAGCCCGGTTAATAATGGAGAGGCGTCAATAAGACACCGATCCATTATTAATCATAGTTTGAAAATTTTTAAAAAAAGACACAGCAAGAAAAAAATCTTTTAATGAAATAAAACACAGCACAGTTTTCATTATTTTTATTACACGCTCATCCTGCTACGCCATCGGTCTCCTGTAAAAAAAACAAAAATAACAAACCAACACAAATACTCCCTGTCCGACGCAGTCCAAAATCACGAGTGTCCCACGACGAGTCCAGCTCTGCTACATCTGGATGACAGGCTGAGCCTGACATCCACATAGAGCAGAGCTGCTTACCAGAGCTGCTTCCCCGGCGGTGAAATCATCCGGACTGGTTTACTGCCAGCTGTCGCGAGAGTACAGCTGGCCGAGATTACCCAGTACCCGGCAGTCACTGCAGTTATCGCAAGATTCTGCACGTGACCGCCAGGGACAGGGTAATGGCGGCCATCCAGGAGGACGTGACCACCGGGGAAGTGGATCTTCTGCCAGGTAAGTGCTGACTATGCTGAGTCCTGACACCTGACAGACCAGACCGACTATGACAGTGACAGTTTCGGGAAGTTCCTGTGTCACGTACTTCGTTCTGTGACACAGGAACTCCCATAGACTTTTTCGGAAAACTCAGATTCCGGTATTCGATATGACAAAAATATCGGAACTCAGAATCAGAATTCCGATACAGCAAATATCGGCCGATACCCGAAATTCGCAGTATCGGAATGCTCAACACTAGTGCCTGCGCTACACCAGCATGTCGCAGACAACATCACCCATTCCCTGAAAAAGTCTATGTTTGCCAGACTGCATTTTACCACTGATACCTGGACAAACAAACATGAGCATGGGCGTTACATCTCGCTGACTGGGCACTGGGTGACTGGTGGCTGTAGGGGCAGGCAGTCGAGGGATTGCTCCAGAAGTATTTGAATTCCCAAACCTAGTGGGAAAAACCTCTGTATATAACACTTACTTCACTGTTTCTTGCTCCTTCACCTCCTCTAGGACCTTCACATGTGCTCTCAACCTCTTGCTTTATGAGACACACATTCCAGCAGTGCAGAGAGAATTCCCCCCACCTCCGTACTGCGCAGCCTGATCTCAGGCAGTGTTTAATCACTTCTCGACATGCGCCATACATATGCTGCTTTGTGGGAGCTGCGTTCCCGCAAACAGCAGTATAGGTACAACGCAGCGATCACACAAGTCATGCTGAGCACCAAGTCGATTGGGTGTGGGTGTCAGCTCTGTGTGAGAGCTGACACCCTGCAGCATTGTCCACGATCGGTGCTAGTGTAAGGGGTGTACTCCACTCCCTTCCTTTGTGTTAATACTGATGTCGCTGTCCCATACTTATACCATGAATATTTAACAATGCTGCTATGTATATATTTACGATTTTGTGTACCTGTTATGTAGGAAAAGTGAAGTACCCATTTGTGAACAGTAGATGGGGAATTATAGTTATTGTAATATAGCACAGTGAAACCAGTTAGAAAAAAGTTAACATAGGAGGGGTCAGGTACAGCTAAGATAGGGAGTACTTTCTGATAGTGAGTAGTAGGAGCCAGGGTACCCAGGCCATTGGAACGGGCTATAGAGCCCAGGACATTAGTAGCGACCACACAATGTTATAAGCAAGAACCCATCCATCCACAGCAACAGGCCAGAACATCAGGAGTGGAAGCAGTGGCAACAGCGCTAGCAGTGCAGCAATAGTGGGATCTGCAGTTGCTAGAGAAGATGAAGCAGTACGGGCAGGTCGCTCATAATGTGGCATTTTATTGCATGGGCTTATGCCCTTAGGACTGGGCGAAACGGCTGAGGGAACTCCCAAACAAAGTAACTATGGACAGGGAGCACTCTGAGGCAGCGAAAGATACGGTCCGTCCCGGAAGCGAGCTTAGTGACAGAAGAGTAGAACAGGGAAAGAGAAAGAATTGTGCATTGTGGAATCTGATGTTAATGCTGTGAAGAATAAGGATGTGCTACGTTCAGAAATCAGAAAAGTTGTTCATTTGAAAATTGAAATGTACTGTGTCTCTATTTATGCGGAACCGTCTATAGGGCGCTTACAGCAGCACAGAGAAGACCCCGACGTTGCAAAAAGTGAATGCACAGGTATGCAATGTAATGGACACTGTTTTCATGTGACGGGAGGCCAGGACATGTTAAAGCGAATGCTCTCAGCCACGACTGGCCGTCCCTCACACTAGCATTGATTGTGAGGGTGTAGCCTCTTTGATACCGCTGTCAGCATTGAGGAGATCACACGAAGGGAGGGGCTCACTGAGTGCTTCCATCAGAACAACTCAATGCGATTGTGCTTTTCTGATGGTCTCTATGGAGACCCCCAGTCCCTGAGAGCAGGTGCTTACATGCCTCCTTCCCTGACTGTAAGATGCTTCTCCGATGCTCTGCAGTGCAGAAGCATTGCAGAGTAGCAGATCAGCGATATGATGCTGTATAGCGATGTCCCATCCTGGGACAAGGTAAAAAAGTTAAAAAAATATGATTAAAAAGTGTGAAAATATTTTTTAAAAATCCCCAAATAAAGAACAAAAAAAGAAAAATATTTTTCCAATAAACAAATTTCTTTATGTTAAAAAGAAAAATAGAAAAAAGTACACATATTTGGTATTGCCACATCAGTAACTACCCGCTCTATAAAAATGTCCCACTAGTCAACCCCATCAGTGAACACGATAAAAAAATAAAATAAGAGACAAAAAACAATGTTTTTCATCATACTGCTGAACAAAAAGTGCAATAAAACACAATCAAAAAGACGAATGTAAAGAAAAATGTTACCGCTGAAAATGTAATCTTGTTCCGCAAAAAACAAGCCACTATACAGCTCTATCAGCAGAAAAATCAAAAAGTTGTAGCTCTCAGAATTAAGCGATCCAAAAATAATTATTTTTTTCTATAAAATAGTTTTTATTGTGTAAAAGCAACAACACATAAAAAAACAATATAAATGAGGTAACGACGATGTTATCGTACTGACCCGTAGAATGAAGCTGCTGTTAAGGGTCTGCGGAACGCACCAAATATATAAAGTAGAGAGGTGCGTTCACAGCCCGGGGTCCACCGTGCAAGCGGAGCCTGCTGCTAGTAGAAATGGCGCGAGAAGCAAACTCTGTTATCCCGCAGAGTCGCCAACATAAACGCCGTAATGCGCTGTGGCAATAAGTGCGAACTCTGTTACTCCACAGAGCCGCTAGAAGGAGAGCCGCAGCGCTATATGGCGATGTGTGTGCACTCACTAGACACAACTGAGTGGCAAAGAAAACACGCTAGGGCGCTGTCTAGCGTTGAAAGCGAACCCTGTTACGTCACAGGGCCGCTGAGAAAAAGTACTGTGTCCTGTCAGGCTCTCAGGTACACAGTTAAGTGCTACACGTTCATAAAGCGTGATCATGTGCTAATGTCCTCGCGGGAGTCACCCGCAATCTATGGCGTCTGAACGCCAAACCCTGAATACGGCAATCAAAACTCCTCACCGGTTATGCCGGTAATCTAGGGCATCTAGGACACCGACCCTGAACAGCTACCATACCAAACTCCTCACCGATTAAGTCGGTATTCTAGTGGCTTATTTCAGCGGGTCCCTATCCACACATACACATGACCACACTGGCGCATAGCATACAATGATTGATATTAGCGCATGGCGGCCCAGCCATGCTACCCTTTTATAGCAACAGCTACAGGACCTTCCAGGAACAAGGACCAATGAGAAGCTGTTACAAACAAACGTAGCTACATGACCTTCCTGGCGGACCAATAGGAGCCGCTGCAGCACCTGAACATGTGACCCCTGATCTCCAATGAGAGATCTCACTCTGGGCATGCTCAGATGGGAAAACGCAGGACCTTGTCTCAAAGACGACTTCTCCAGCACTGGCTATAATAGCAGATCCAGGAAAGGCAGCAGCAAGTCACTGCACAGTAGAGGAGTGGGCAAGACGCCTGGACCGACGTCTCTGCTGAGCAGGCTCCACTGCGGCCGGAGATGAATGGGAGACCGCAGCGGGACGGGTTCGAGACTCCCCTGTGCAGCAGCGGGAAATCGAACCCTAACATTACCCCCCCCTCCTAGGGCCCCCCCTTCTTTGGGCCTCGCTGCGCTCAAAGACAGCGATGAGCTGCGGAGCGTGAATATGCTCGGCAGGCTCCCAAGACCTATACTCAGGCCCATAGCCCCTCCAGTCCACCAAATAAAACTTTTTGCCCTGTACCACCTTACACCCTACGATGGCGTTCACCTCATGGTCATCCGTAGATGAACCCGATGTCCCGGCAGATGACTCAGAAAACCAGGACATGAGCACGGGTTTCAGGAGGGATACATGAAAGGTGTCGGAGATACCCAGGCGTGGTGGAAGAGCCAAACGGTATACCACAGGGTTAACCTGCTCGAGGACCTTGAAAGGACCCAGGTAGCGGGGTGCCAACTTAGTGGACTCAACTCGCAGCCTGATGTTACGGGCGGAGAGCCACACCAAGTCCCCAGGAGCAAATGTTGGAGCGGGGCGCCGATGTGCGTCGGCAGAGGACCTCATCCTCTCCTTGGACGCCTGAATGGCATCCTGGGTACGATTCCAAATGTTCCGTGCCTCCACAGCCCAGTCTGCCACCCTGGAGTCGGCAGAAGACACGGGCATGGGCACCGGAACCCGCGGATGCTGACCGTAGTTCAGAAGGAAAGGAGTCTGTCCGGTGGAGTCAGCCACAGCATTGTTTAATGCAAACTCAGCCCATGGTAGCAAGGATGCCCAGTCATCCTGCCTGGCAGAGACAAAATGTCGTAGATAGGTGACCAAGGTCTGGTTGGCCCTCTCTACCAACCCATTCGTCTCAGGATGATACGCTGAAGAGAGATTTAACTCAGTACTAGTGTTGAGCATTCCGATACCGCAAGTATCGGGTATCGGCCGATATTCGCGTTATCGGAATTCCGATACTTAATTCCGATACTTTTTCAATATCGTATACCGGAATCGGAAGTTCCCATAATTCTTTGAGAGGCAATGTGATTTTAGTCAGCCAATGAGGAATCCTACGAAGTGTGGGCACATCCTGTAATGCTGCGGTCATCTTAACTAATGGCATGGCTGTGATTGGCTGCTGAAATGATGTCAGAATGCACTATAAAAGGCGCCGCCGCCATTTTAGCGTCACTGTGCTGTGAATTCAGATAGGGACAGAACGCTACTCTGCTGACTCTGAGGGACTGTTAGAGATTGCGATTTAGTGTACTGTGCTGTAGGCAGGCTATCACCAACCGCTGTGTAAAGCTTCCTTTTGCCTGCAGTGTTGTTTTAACAGCTCTGCAAGGTGTGTGTGAGTGCAGGTGACGCTGCAGTTTGCTCTGCATCCAACGCTGTCTGTAGGCATCTGCACGTGTCACTCACAGACTCTTTTTTTTTTTCTTTAGTGTAATTCTAGCTGCTCCATTCAATAGAAATTATAGTGTGATGCGCTTCCATCCGTATCCAATACATTGGTTGCAAACACTATAGAAGTAGACAAAGGAGTAGCCTTTCACAGATTGTGGACAGTTGTGTTTCAGTGTTCACTTCAGTCTGTGTTTTTTATTTTTTGAGTGCATATCACGCTCCAGTTACTTGTTCAAGCACTGCTGCTTGTACTCTGCTGAGCGTGTCTCAGTGCTCATCCTTTTCATTTTTCTCCAATTGGTGCTTCTCCATTATATTTGAAAAAAATCTAATCTATTAGTGTGACGCGCTTCCATCCGTATACAATACATTGGTTGCAAACACTATAGAAGTAGACAAAGGAGTAGCCTTTCCCAGATTGTGGACAGTTGTGTTTCAGTGTTCACTGCAGTCTGTGTTTTTTTTTTTTGAGTGCACATCACGCTCCAGTTACTTGTTCAAGCACTGCTGCTTGTACTCTGCTGAGCGTGTCTCAGTGGCTCATCCTTTTCATTTATCTCCAATTGGTTCTGCTACATTCCATTTAAAATAAATCTAATCTATTAGTGTGACGCGCTTCCATCCGTATACAATACATTGGTTGCAAACACTATAGAAGTAGACAAAGGAGTAGCCTTTCCCAGATTGTGGACAGTTGTGTTTCAGTGTTCACTGCAGTCTGTGTTTTTTTTTTTTTGAGTGCACATCACGCTCCAGTTACTTGTTCAAGCACTGCTGCTTGTACTCTGCTGAGCGTGTCTCAGTGGCTCATCCTTTTCATTTATCTCCAATTGGTTCTGCTACATTCCATTTAAAATAAATCTAATCTATTAGTGTGACGCGCTTCCATCCGTATACAATACATTGGTTGCAAACACTATAGAAGTAGACAAAGGAGTAGCCTTTCCCAGATTGTGGACAGTTGTGTTTCAGTGTTCACTGCAGTCTGTGAGGTATTTTTTTTTTTTTTTTTTTAAATGCAGATCACGCTCCATTTACTTCTTCAACCACCGCTGCGTGTACTCTGCTGAGTGTCTGTCACTGGCTCATCCTTGTCATTTTTCTAAAATTGGTGCTGCTTTATTCTATTTAAAATAATTCAAATCTATTACAGTGACGTGCTTCCATCCGTATACAATACATTGGTTGCAAACAATATAGAAGTACACAAACGGGCCTTTCACAGCTACTGAACATGTGTTTTTAATTTTTAACTAAAATATGTATTTTTTCAAATGACACAAATATAAGTAATGTTGAAGAGGAATAGTCCTACATCCATTGTTTGCACAATATTACAGGTGTACATCATGTCCCTTAATCAACAATGTATTATTATATTTACTTGTATGCTTTTATTTAAAAGCCAAGAACACAGAAGGATAACCTTCGCACTGCAGCTGTTGTCAAAGTTCAACCCACATTATGCACTTCCAACATTGCAGCATTTGAGGCATGATGTGAGTTGGATTTGTCAAAGTTATGGAGTGAGAAGGTTCACCATCAGTACCCTATAGCATAAGTATGCTTTTGTGTTAGCATTTGTGTTAGACATGTGGATATCTGCCATAATATGTCACAATTATTTAGTTACAGATTTGTTACCAACACTAATCATTGAATGGTTTTAAATTTGACGTTTCACTTGTTTACAGCTTAGAAATAAGGGTGTAGCCTGATATCTATGTGTAGCACTAGCCACTTTAACATGTCATGTTTTTTTCAACATGTGTAGCTAGGTAGCAGTAATTTTTGCCAGACACACAGCAGGGGAACAGCAGGCGTTACTGAACCCCACAAACACATCATCGATTGTTTTGATCTGTGCATCCAACACTTCTGAGCCCAGGGTCAAGGAGGGTGTAGCCTGAGGCCTAGTATGAGATGTTTGAACTTTAATTTGAACTTTAATTTGGAGTTAGCAGCATTAATTTTTGTCAGACACGCAGCAGGGAACAGCAGGCGTTACTGAACCCCACTATCACTATAGCTTGTGTATTGGTCTGTGGACACGACACTTCTGAGCAGCAACTGGCAGTGTTGTAGCCCAGGGAGTATAGCTCAGGTGGTAGAAAGATGAACATAACAGGAGACATGGAAAACGTTGCCAACCAGTTAGTTAATCTGAAACCGGACAGGCAAATTCAGGCGAGATCCATGCCTAGTTCATTTTCAGAAAAGTAAGCCGTTCTACATTATCGGAGGATAGTCGCATGCAACGGTCTGTTAGTACACCACCTGCAGCAGTAAAGACGCGCTCCGATAATACACTGGCAGCAGGGCAAGCCAGCACCTCCAATGCATACTGGCTAAGCTCTGGCCATGTATCCAGCTTAGAGACACAAAACTTGAATGGGGAAGAGCCATCTGGGAGTACACTGAGAGGGCAAGACATGTAGTCTGTCACCATCTTACGGAAATGTTGCCTCCTGCTGACTGGAGCCGTCTCGGATGGTGTAGACATTGGTGGCGCTGCCACAAAACTTCGACACATTTGGAACATACTGTTCTTGCCCTGTGCAGAGGCGCTGCTTGTGCTCCCTCTTGTTGCAGAGCTGTCTCCACTGCCTCGACGCACAGAGCTGCTTTGTAAAGCAGTAGCAGCAGCAGTGCTCTCGGCTGGAATGGAGAACATTATGGATTGCACCAGTGTGTCTTGGTACTTCCGCATTTTACGCTCCCGGTTCAACGGTGTGATGAGGCTTTGTAAGTTGTCCCGGTAGCGAGGGTCTAGGAGGGTGTACACCCAATAATCAGACGTGGTGTGAATGTGTTCGATGCGGCGGTCGTTTCTCAGTCCACTGCAGCATGAAATCAACCATGTGCTGCAGACTCCCAACTGGCCAAGAAACGTTGTCCCCTGCAAGAGGCGTCATCTCTGCCTGCTGTGCATCACCCCACCCTTGGTCTACATACTGACTAGAGCATTGTCTACCTCCCTCTGGAGCGATGTCTTCCTCCTCCATTGACTCCTCCTCATCCTCCTCACAAAGTCCTTCAAATACATATAAATTTACAAAATTTAAAACTCAAAATTTAAAAACTTTGTATCATAATTCTGTAACATCAGTTTATGGAAACACAATAGCATTACAAAAGGGTAGACAAAAAATGTACATTATGTGCTTTGTAAATACATTAAAAGTTTGTAATGGTTATGAAAATATAGACAGCGACTCTGGAGGTTCAATTGTTGATACAGCATGGTACTTTGAAAGTCCTCCAGCCCTTTGTGAGGAACCACGTTGCGCTGACTGTCCAGAAGGTGATGGAATTTGTGACTCCTCATCCTCCACCTCTTCCAAAACCTCATGCCTTAGTGCTTGCAGTGTTTTTTGAAGCAGGCAGATAAGGGGGACAGTCAGGCTGACTAGTGCATCATCTGCACTCGCCATCCGCGTTGACTCATCAAACGCACGCAAAACTTGGCAGATATCCTTCATAGAGTTATTCGCCACTCATTACACTGGCAGTGGCTGCCCATTCATTATAGGATCCAATTCTAATTACTGGTTCTCACCAACAAAGCTCTCCACAGCGCAGCACCCCCCTACATCTCCTCCCTTATTTATATTTATCGGCCTAACCGACTGCTGCACTCTGCAAACGACCTTCGACTAACCTCTGCACTAATCCGTACCTCCCACTCCCAACTCCAAGACTTCTCCCGCGCTGCGCCAATCCTCTGGAATGCTCTACCCCAAGAAATTAGGACTATCCGCAATTTGGATGGTTTCAGGCGCTCCCTCAAAACACATTTGTTCACAGTGGCCTATCACATTCACTAATCAAAGTCATTCTATGTGTAATTCTGTGTGTGTAGCCCATTCACTATCTCCATGCATCCCTCACTCCCTTAAAATGGCTGGACCATCATTGTAAAAACACCATTGTATATAAACACCTGTACTTTGTATCTCCCCCACCTCATTGTAGATTGTAAGCTTTCACCAGCAGGGCGGCTGATTTTGCTTTAATTATTGTATTGTTAACGTTGTTACTTATGACTTGTGTTTTGAAACTGTTAAACTGTAAAGCACTGCGGAATATTATGGCGCTATATAAATAAATAATATTATTATTCTTATTATAGAGGCCCACTCAGTAGTGGTGAAGTGTGAACGGCGCAAATTGCGAGTTGACTGCGCCTGATGCAGCTGATACTCCATTACTGTTGGCTGCTGCTCACACAACCGCTCCAACATATGTAACGAGGAATTCCACCTGGTGGGTACGTCACATATGATGCGATGTTCATGAAGGTGAAATCTGCGTTGCAGAGCTGCAATCAGCGATCTGGCCATGCTGGAACGTCGCAAGTGAGCGCACTCTAGGCGGACCTTGTGCAGCAGTGCATCAAGATCCGGATAGTCCCTCAAAAAACTCTGCACGACCAAGTTGAGCACATATGACAGACATGGTATGTGAGTGAGGTTGCCAAGGCCCAGAGCTGACACCAGATTTCGGCCATTGTCACACACTACCAAGCCTGCCTGTAGATTCTCTTCCAAAAACCACACGTCGCTCTCCTGCTTTATGGCATTACAGAGCTCCTGCGCTGTGTGGCTGATTCCCCATGGAAATTAATTTCAGGACGGCCTGTTGACATTTGGACACGGCTGTGCTCATATCGGTCGCAACAGGTAAACGTTCACGGGTCCATGTGGAGGTAGACCGTGACGGCTCCTGCAGCGATGATTCTGAGGAACTGGAGTAGGAGGAGGAATCAATGTGTACAGACTTGATTCCTGCAATCCTTGGAGTTGGCAGAACACGTACAGCGCCACTCGCAAGATCAGTACCCGGCTGCACAACATTGACCCAATGGGCAGTGAGGGAAAGGTATTGTCCCTGGCCATGGGTGTTAGAACCCTCTTGTTAGGTTTTGTTTCAGTTTGCTGGTCACATGACCTTTTTTCCCTATTTAGTCTGGCTCCGCCCTTCTGGCTTTGCTTGACTTCATTGTATTATCTACTGTTAAGCTAGCCGTGTGCTTAGGTGCCTTAATCTGTCAGTTTTGCTTGATGTTAGGATCACAAAGTATTTATTTTTCTGTTTAATTATCCATGCTACAATTTATGTTAGGAGGTGTCCACCTTTTCTCCCAGATCTTGTAGGGATTACTCCCTCGCAACTATAGGTCTTCGTTCACACTAGATGAGGACTTTAGCGGGTCTGGTCGCAGGATCAGGTTCCCCGTTACATCGTAGGGATTCAGCTTAGTTGTATTGTAGGGACAGAATTCCCTTCTTTCCTTACTGGTTGTAGCAGATCATAACAATGGGTACTGGTCCACGCATCGGTGGTCAGGTGGACCTTGCTACTGAGGGCTTTTAGTAGCGCATGTTTAATTTTTCCCTCAACATGCTTTTGCAGACCAGGGACGGCTTGCCTGCTGAAATGAAATCGGCTTGGCACATTGTATTGTGGGACTGACAATGATATTCAGTTACGGAAACTGTCTGTCTCCACCAGCCTGAATCACAGCATTTCAAGGGACAGGAGTTTTGCAATGCCAGCATTCAGAGCCTGTGCTCGTGCATGGTTTGCGGAGTATGGCCGTCTTTTATCCCATGCCTGTGCTACCGATGGCTGTTTTGTGGCCTGGGAGTGTGAGGATGACAGGGAACTTGCTGCTGTGTGTGGAATAACAGTTTGTCTCTGGACAACAGTGGCCGAGGTTCTTCCATGGCGATCCTGTGAGGAAGCAGAACCAGCTGTGTGTGAGCTCGATGAAGAGGCTTCAACACAACCTGAAGATGTAGGTGCTGCTGTAGGTTGGCCTACATCTCCAGTGTGTCTTTGTAACTCAACTACGTGCTTTGTCCGCACATGTTTCCACATATTTGTGGTATTGAGGTGACTGACACTTTTAGCTATTTTTAATTTTTGATTACACAGCTTGCATTTCACATAGCAAATATCATGTGCAAGTGTGTGAAAAAAGGACCACGCAGTGCAAGTCCTGGGAGCGCACGTTTTGACTTTTGGAAGACAACTGCTCCGAACAGGTGCCAAACTGGAGGCTACAGGCAACCGAGTCTGCAGCCTAACTCTCCCTCCTGTTTGTACCGTTGGGGCAATGTCTTCCTCTATCTTCCTTCTATCACTAACCATTTTCTAGGCCTCTCCCAGCTTTCAACCAAAGTACTGGTTCTCAGCCACAAAGCTATCCACAGTGCAGCACCCCTCCTACATCTCCTCCCTCATTTCTATCTATCGGCCTAACCGACTGCTGCGCTCTGCAAACGACTTTCGACTAACCTCTGCACTAATACGTACCTCCCACTCCCGACTCCAAGACTTCTCCTGCTCTACGCCAATCCTCTGGAATGCTGTACCCCAAGAAATTAGGACTATCCACAATTTGCATGGTTTCAGGCGCTCCCTCAAAACACATTTGTTCAGAGCGGCCTATCACATTCACTAATCAAAGTCATTCTATGTATTCTGTGTAACTGTGTGTGTGTCTCTAGCCCATTCACTATCTCCATCCCTCAGTCCCTTAAGATGGCTGGAACATCATTGTAAATGCACCATTGTATATAAACACCTATACTTTGTATCTCCCCCATCTCATTGTACATTGTAAGCTGTCACGAGCAGGGGCGACTTATTTAGCTTAAATTATTGTATTGTTAACGTTGTTACTTATGACTTGTGTTCTGAAACTGCTAAACTGTAAAGCGCTGCGGAATATGATGGCGCTATATAAATAAATATTATTATTATTCCTCTGAGCTGCTCCCACCACCTTCCTGTTCCTCATGCCATGTTGGGTCTTGGACCTCATCATCTCCACTACCCTCTTCCAACACCTGCTGTTGGGTGGTCTGGCCAGCACCATGCTCAACAGAAACTGGCACCTGGGTCTCATCATCATCAGATGCGTTCTGCGGTGTGCTGACCATCGCACTGTCTCACCCGCCTCTTCAGATTCAGAGAGACACAGCTGTTGCGCATCACTGCATACTCCCTCTTCACATTACAGAATGCTGCTTGGCTGGGCCCCTGTTTGCAAGCCAATAGATTCTGAGAACAGAAGCAGACACTCAGCTGGCTCCTGTACAGAACTCTCTGACTGCCTGGGCAATTTGCCAGGCGGTGAAGAGACAGATGGTTGCCCAACAGTGCTGTGGTCCTGAGAGGAGGTGGAAGCAATTGAAGTCGATGCATTGGCTGACATCCAAACAACAACGGCTTCAATTTGTTCTTCCCGCAGCAGGGGGGTACTCCGAGCTCCTACAAAAGTGCGCATAAAGGAACGCTCACGGGGAAAACTGGTGGATTCTGTGTCACTGGGGGCCGCAGCAGCCACAGAATCCCCACGTCCTCTCCTGAAGAAACTCCACGACCACGTGCCTTACTCCCTGCCTTCTTCATCTTGGTAGACTGATAAAGAAAGTCTGAAAAGTTATAAGGTCTAAGTGTGGTTATTCCGCAGAGACTGCAGTGAACACTGCACACAACTGTTCACTACCCAATGCGTCTCAGCAGGAAGGCAGTCTGTGCGTCAAAACAAAGGCACAAGCATACATCCATGTACCCTGTTTATAAAGCTATATAAAAAAAATTATGTAGTAGTGACGCACACTTTATTGAGGTACAGTATTACATCGCCATTCACCATCTGTGGCTATGCAGTCTCATCTATATATACCTTATCTATCTGTTGTCATGCTTCCAAGTCGACAGTCAGCCATAAATAGCAATTTTCACTATGCACTATGCACTTTTTAAAGGTTATGTTTGTTAATAAAAATGATTATTGCCACATATTATGAGTATTACATGATGGAAATTGTATAATTTTGTATAAAATATTTAGTGACATTATTCAGCAAATGGAACATTTTAGTAATATCACAGATAACTTGTAATGCTGATGATGTTTTGAAGTCAGACATTCATTGTCTATACAATAAAAATGGTGTACATACTGTTACTTATCCATCATTAATGGATTCAGATATGTACTTGTATGCTTTTATGTACAACCGTATAGCAGATTCCTTAACTAATTTATTTTGTGGTTTGCATTGCTGTTCAACATGTTAATGTATGTGTTTATGTTTGTCAATTCTTTATTTATCTAGATATTAGTTTAAATGAAATCATCATCTTATGGTAGTAAAGGTTATCTTTCTCTTGTTTGAAGTATAGACATTTAAAATTGACAGGTAACAAGGAAATTACTTGATCTAGTATTTAAACATCCTCCTTGACCCTGGGCTCCAACACCGCCAGTTGTTGCTCGGAAGTGCTGTTAGCACAGTCAACACTTGCTCCTGTGTTACTGGGGTTCAGTAACGTCAGCTAGTCCTCGGTTGTGCCATTGGCTCTTTTCCTTCTGCTGCCCCTCCGGGTTCCAGTACCGTCAGCTGGTTCTCCGCAGTGCCTTTGGCCTAGGTGCCTCCATCTCGGTATCCGAGTTCCAGCAACGTCTGCTGGTCCTTGGTAGTGCTTTGGAGCACAGGTACCTCCTGCTTAGTAACCGTGTCCCAGTAACGTCAGCTGGTCCTCGGTTGTGCCATTGGCTCTTTTCCTTCTGCTGCCCCTCCGGGTTCCAGTACCGTCAGCTGGTTCTCCACAGTGCCTTTGGCCTAGGTGCCTCCATCTCGGTATCCGAGTTCCAGCAACGTCTGCTGGTCCTTGGTAGTGCTTTGGAGCACAGGTACCTCCTGCTTAGTAACCGTGTCCCAGTAACATCAGCTGGTACAAGATTGTGCTACAAATACAAGATACGGAACAAGAGACACAAGAACAATAAGCAGAAGATCTAAAAGCAGAAGAACATGAAGTATAAGACCAAAATGAAGAGCAAAATATATGCTCTAAATTCTAAGCAGAAGAAGACTAAGCAGTGTATGGGGGTGAGTCCGTTCCTCCTCGTGGTGCCCCTGGAAAATGCCTGCTGCTGCAGGCTAAACTGAACACGGACAAATACTGTTGTAATTTAAATCTTTTGTGACAGCAAGAACGGAAGGATGAAAAATTCATACTTTGACAGATTACAAGTACAGGATTCTCTGTCACAAATAAGAATATGATGAAGAAGATGAAGCAGAATATGAATAAGAATAATAGTTTAATAAGAAGAATATGAGTAATGTTAACAAAGATGAATAGCAAGAAGTTTAAGAAGAAGATAAAGAAGGTGAAGATGAAGAATAATTTGATGAAAAAGATGATGCTGCAGAAGATTATGAAGGAGAAAGTGTGTGAAAAGTTAAAAAGGTGAAGATGAAGAGCATGGAAGTTGTGTAATATACATATTTGCCAAAATAGAAAAAACGTTAACAACATTGTCAATTTCTTCGTCAATCCGAACATCTTTAAAAAAAAAATATTTATGCTATTCCATTTGATTGGGTTAAACATCTATGCCTTTAATGTCTCCTCAACCTTCCCCAATACATTCTACATTACTCTTTCTTGTTTTTCTTCATGTACAATTAACCAACAAGGCAAGAATGGGGTTTTTTTAATTTCGATATTTTGTTCCCATAGACTTACATGGGACTTCCGGTATCGGTATCGGGTATCGCCGATATTTTAATGTTATCGGCGATACCATTCCGATTCCGATACTTTTGGATATCGGAAAGTATCGCTCAACTCTACTCAGTACTGAGTAGACGACAAAGCTCTCTCCAGAACTGAGACGCAAACTGGGGACCTCGGTCACTGACAATTTTGTCCGGCATGCCGTGTAGACAGAAGATGTGCCTAACGAACAACGCTGCCAGAGCCCGTGCAGAAGGTAACCGTGGTAGTGGCACCAGATGCACCATTTTAGAGAAATGGTCGGTGATTACCCAAATGATGGTGCAACCCCGAGACTTCGGCAAGCCCACTACAAAGTCCATCCCAACCATCTCCCAGGGCCGGTCTGCCACCGGCAAAGGATAAAGTAAACCAGCTGGCCGTTGTCGTGGAGACTTATTTTTGGCGCAGGAGACACACGCCCGAACATAGTCCCCAACATCACGGACCATATGCGGCCACCAATATGTCCTCGTCAGCAATTCAGATGTCCTCTTTGCCCCAAGATGTCCACCAACCCTGGACGAATGTGCCCAAGAGAGTACCTCCGGTCGCAAATTGGTAGGCACAAAAGTCTTGCCCGGGGGCACAGACTCTAGTGAAACCGGAGCCACTGTTCTCAGGCTCTCTGTGGGAACAATAAGCCGAGTCTCCTCTACCTCCTCTTCAGAGGACACCACAGAGCGAGAGAGAGCGTCGGCACGAATGTTCTTCTCTCCAGAGAGGAAATGGAGTGTGAAATTAAACCGAGAGAAGAACAAGGACCATCTGGCCTGGCGAGAGTTAAGCCGCTGAGCTGTCTGCAGATACACCAAATTTTTGTGGTCGGTGAAGACTTGGAAGGGAAAACGGGCCCCCTCCAACAGATGTCTCCACTCAGAGAAGGCCAACTTCATGGCTAGCAACTCCCTATCCCCGATGGAATAATTCCTCTCCGCTGAAGTGAAGGTCTTAGAGAAGAAGAAGCAAGGATGCTTCCGACCTTGAGCATCCTTTTGGAAGAGGACTGCTCCAGCACCAACGGATGAGGCATCCACCTCCAATAAAAATGGCTTATCAACATCGGGGCGATGTAGGATGGGAGCGCTAGCAAAATGAGACTTAATAGAAGAGGAAGCCGTGGAGACCTCTTCCGACCACAATTTGGGATTTGCTCCCTTCTTGGTGAGGGCTACCAAGGGAGCTACCAAGGTAGAGAAATGCGGAATGAACTGGCGATAGTAATTAATGAACCCCATAAAGCGCTGCACCGCTTTTAGAGAGGTGAGGTTCCTGCCAGTCCATAACAGCCTGTAGTTTGGCCGGATCCATAGCCAATCCCTGGGTTGAGATGATATAACCAAGGAAAGGTAAAGACTCCAGCTCAAACATACATTTCTCTAACTTAGCATAGAGGGAATTAGCCCGTAAGAGGTCGAAGACTCTGCAGACATCTCTCCGGTGGGAGTCAATATCTGGAGAGAAGATGAGTATATCATCCAGATAGACTACGACCGAGGTGGAGAGCATATCCCGGAAGATGTCATTGACAAAGTCTTGGAAAACGGCTGGAGCATTACAGAGCCCAAAGAGCATCACCAGATATTCGTAATGCCCATCCCTGGTATTAAAAGCCGTCTTCCATTCGTCCCCCTCACGGATGCGAATCAGGTTATAAGCACCGCGCAGATCTAGTTTAGTGAATACTCTTGCTCCCCGAAGCCTATCAAAAAGCTTAGAAATCAGGGGCAACGGGTACTTGTTTTTAACGGTGATGGCGTTAAGACCCCTGTAATCAATACACGGACGCAATTCTCAGTTTTTCTTCTGCACGAAGAAAAATCCCACCCCTGCCGGTGACACCGACTTCCTAATAAACCCTCTTGCCAGGTTCTCCTGAATATATTGCGACATGGCCTCTGTCTCAGGAAGAGAGAGGGGATAGACCCTTCCCCGAGGAGGTTCTGCACCAGGCAAGAGGTCGATAGGACAGTCATAGGGGCGATGAGGCGGAAGAGTCTCCGCAGCCTTCTTGGAGAACACGTCTGCATATGACCAGTAGTGCTTGGGAAGTGGAGTAAGATCTGCGGGTAACTCCGTAGTGGTAACCTGAACGCAACTCCTGACACATCTGCCTCTACATTCATCACTCCAACCCAGTATCCTACCCGAAGTCCACTCTATATGTGGGGAGTGGAAACGGAGCCAAGGTATACCTAGTAGGTCTCGTCTATTCCCTCGGGAAGGACGAGTAGGGAAATAAGTTCCTGATGGGAAGGAGATACAGACAATGCAAGTGGAACAGTCTGGTGTGTAATTTGTGAGGGCAATGTCGACCCATTCACTACCCGGACAGTCACTGATTTGTCAAGCGCCACCAGAGGTATTGCATGACGGCGAGCAAAGCTAGAGGACATGAAATTCCCCTCTGCTCCTGAGTCCACGCAAAGGTCGGCGGTGAGAATGGAAGTACCAACAGTGATTGTCCCTTTAAGTGTCATCTTGGAGGAAAATGCAGCTGTCTCTAGTGAAACTCCTCCCAGGGCCACTAGACGCGATCGCTTCCCCGATCGCTGTGGACATTTGTTGGCATAGTGTCCTGTCTGCTGACAACGGGTACAGACCACGGATACTCGGACGGACCGAGACTTAGGTCCTGCATGAGGAACTTCTGTGGCCTTTTGGGGTTCGGACGCCAGATCGGGAAATTCGAGAGGTTTGGCAAAGGTGGGAGCCAACTGAAACCTCTGCCTACACTGGGCCCGCTCCAGCCTCCGCTCGTGAAAATGGAGGTCAATGCGGGTAGATATGGAGATAAGCTTCTCCAGTGTGGCGGGAATCTCCCTGGTAGCCAAAGCGTCTTTAACATGGTCAGCCAGTCCTCGCCAGTAGATTGGAATAAGAACTTTATCA
Source organism: Oophaga sylvatica (assembly GCA_033576555.1). NCBI lineage: Eukaryota > Metazoa > Chordata > Amphibia > Anura > Dendrobatidae > Oophaga > Oophaga sylvatica. The sequence goes on along the minus strand of JARQOD010000004.1, from coordinate 50,980,493 downwards.
GACCAATCTAGCTCAGAAGCTAGAGTCCGAAACTGGACGGAAAACAGACTGACCAAAGACGAACCCTGTGCCAATGCCAGCAGTTGTAGCGCCGTATCGTGGGTGACCTGAGGTCCTAAAAAGACCTTTTTAAGAGCCTCCAAGAAACGAGGAGCACTCCGCACCACACGATCGTCGCGCTCCCACAGCGGCGTTGCCCACTCCAACGCTCTGCCCGAGAGTAGAGAAAGTACAAAACCCACTTGTGCCCGATCCGCGGGAAAACGTGCAGCCAGAAGCTCGAGCTGTATAGAGCATTGACTCACGAATCCCCGACATTGCTTGCTATCACCGGCAAACTTGTCAGGAAGCGGGAGGTGGGATAATGTAGGGGCAGAGGTGGCAAAAGACAAACTGGCTGCAGCCACGCTAGCAGCCTGAACAGCGACTGCGGTAACATCCACAGCTGAGGTTGTGCGCTCAAGAGCCACCAACCTACCCTTTCAGCTGCTGGATGTACTGCGATAGACGCTGTTCATCCGCCATTTTACTAGCCAGACCCTGGCGCTAATATTATGTTAAGGGTCTGCGGAACGCACCAAATATATAAAGTAGAGAGGTGCGTTCACAGCCCGGGGTCCACCGTGCAAGCGGAGCCTGCTGGTAGTAGAAATGGCGCGAGAAGCAAACTCTGTTATCCCGCAGAGTCGCCAACATAAACGCCGTAATGCGCTGTGGCAATAAGTGCGAACTCTGTTACTCCACAGAGCCGCTAGAAGGAGAGCCGCAGCGCTATATGGCGATGTGTGCGCACTCACTAGACACAACTGAGTGGCAAAGAAAACACGCTAGGGCGCTGTCTAGCGTTGAAAGCGAACCCTGTTACGTCACAGGGCCGCTGAGAAAAAGTACTGTGTCCTGTCAGGCTCTCAGGTACACAGTTAAGTGCTACGCTTCATAAAGCGTGATCATGTGCTAATGTCCTCGCGGAGTCACCCGCAATCTATGGCGTCTGAACGCCAGACCCTGAATACGGCAATCAAAACTCCTCACCGGTTATGCCGGTAATCTAGGGCATCTAGGACACCGACGCTGACCAGCTACCATACCAAACTCCTCACCGATTAAGTCGGTATTCTAGTGGCTTATTTCAGCCGGGTCCCTATCCACACATACACATGACCACACTGGCGCATAGCATACAATGATTGATATTAGCGCATGGCGGCCCAGCCATGCTACCCTTTTATAGCAACAGCTACAGGACCTTCCAGGAACAAGGACCAATGAGAAGCTGTTACAAACAAACGTAGCTACATGACCTTCCTGGCGGACCAATAGGAGCCGCTGCAGCACCTGAACATGTGACCCCTGATCTCCAATGAGAGATCTCACTCTGGGCATGCTCAGATGGGAAAACGCAGGACCTTGTCTCAAAGACGACTACTCCAGCACTGGCTATAATAGCAGATCCAGGAAAGGCAGCAGCAAGTCACTGCACAGTAGAGGAGTGGGCAAGACGCCTGGACCGACGTCTCTGCTGAGCAGGCTCCACTGTGGCCGGAGATGAATGGGAGTCCGCAGCGGGACGGGTTCGAGACTCCCCCTGTGCAGCAGCGGGAAATCGAACCCTAACAGCTGCCTTATCAATTTTACACACGGAACAACATTAAAAAAAATCTTGAATTGATGTTTTTTGTTCATTTTGCCTCCCAAAAGTCAGAATAGAAAGCAATCAAAAAATGTCATGTGCCTGTAAATGGTACCAATAAAAACCTCAACTCGTCCAACAAAAAACAAGCCATAACAAAATTCTGTCAGCCGAAATATGCAAAAATTAGAGCTCTCAAATATGGATATGCGAAAACTAGTTTTTGCAATGTAAGGCGTCTTTTAGTGTGGGACAGCAGCCAAACATAAACACCAGATATATATCTGGTATCGCTGTAATTGCACCGACCCAAAGAATAAAGTTGCCTAAAAAATAAATGAATCCAATTCTTCACCAGCTGTTGATTTGTTCATTCTGCGTCCCAAATATCGCAGTAAGGCTCGGTGCACATTTATCTTGCGCTGTGCGCTTACGATGAGGTTTCATGTAAATCTCTGAAATACGAGATTCAGATGGAACCCTTGGTGGTAGATTCCCTATAAATAGCCAGATGGATGCACTCTGGACACCATGGACCTGTAATTTGGCAGTATCCGTCTTTTTAGGATTGTATAAGGGTACGTCTCCACGGGGCGTACTGACAGCGCCTTGGACGCAGCGTAAACCCCGCTCCGCCCAAAGTGCCTCCCCCTGCTGTATGTGCGGTGATACTGCATGTGTTCATTGGACACATGCGGAAATCACCGCATCCTATCCATAGACAGGGTTATTTATCTTGCGGAGACGGAGCTTCTCCGCAAGATAAATAGACAAGCTGCAGTCTGGAAAGGCACACCGCATGTCCGGATACGCAAGGAAGCCAGATGCGGCCCTGCACGCATAGTGGAGACAGGATTTCATAAAATCCCCTTCACTATGCTGTAACATCCTGCGGATTGGACGCTGCTGCTGTACACAGCTTCAAATACTGAATGTTTCCGACTATGGAACTACCCAATGCCGTCGGGCACAGTTTTGTGCACTTCTGAAAAGAAGGACAACACTGAACAGAGGCCAGATGGAGTCAACAGAAACTCTGCTGCCACATTATAGTGAATAGTTCCCTTGGGGTTTCATCTGAATTACGTCACTCAGAGATTTAGATTGAAATCACAAAGTAAATGCTGAGCATAGAGCGCAGGATAAATGTGATCCCAAATGTTATGTAAAATGTTCAAAATAAAAGCTTCAACTCAATCCACAAAAAAAGCAAGTCCCCACTCAGGTCCATCGTCTGTTAATGTAAATATAGGAGGCCTCCATGTTACTGGTAGTAAAAAGGCTCTGGAAAAGAGAAATGGCTCCAGAACCCTCCAAAAGAAATTCAGAAAATTCTGCGCTCTCAAATTCAAATGCCCCCTCCCTTCTGAGCCCCAGTGTACATAAACCACATATAATGCCCACATTTTTGGCATTTATGTAGTGATGAGAGTCTGCCTTTTTTACAGGTGCGTGTCTCCCGAAGCACGGGCTGGGCATAATGTACTGGTGACTGCAACGTACTGGTCACTACAATGGAAGTTTGCAATTTTCAGTCAGCAACATTCAATACAACACCCATTGAGTCAAAATAGTCACTACACCTGTAGATAAATTCCCAAAGGGGTATAATTTCCAAAATGGGGTAACTTGAGGGGGGATTCTGCTTTTCTAGCACTTAGGAGTCCTCAAACTATTCTCATTAAATCTGCACTCCAGGTCCCTCCTGAGTCTCTCAGTATGACTAAGCAGTACTGTACATCCATATATAGAATATTTCTACATTCAGCAGAAATTGTGGAACAAATTTTGGTGCTATTTTTACCCATTTCTTGTGTGAAAATGTAAAATTTGAGGCTCAAAAACAATTTCGGTGGTAAAATATCAATATTTTTTTCTTCTCTGTCCAATGGTATAAAAGTCTGGTGTCAATATAATCACTGCACCCCTAGATGACTTCATTGAGATGTTTAGTTTGTAAAATGGGGTCACTTATGGGGAATTATGCTGTGTTGGCACCTCAGGGGCTTTGCCAATATAAAATGGCACCCACTAACAAATACAGCAAAATCTGCATTGCAATATGGCATTTCTGCCCTTCTGAGCTTTGCACTGTGCCTCAAAAGTAGTTTTGGACCACATATGCGGTATCAGTGAACTGAAAAGAAATTGCACAACAAATTTTAGAGTCCATTTCTTCCTGTTACCCTTGTGAAAATACAAAATTTGGAGCTAAAAACTATTTTTGCGGTAAAAATTTTGATTTTTTTATTTTCACGGCTAAATGTAAACTTCTGTGAAGCCTCTGGAGGTTCAAGGTGCTTAATACACTTCTAGATAAGTTCCTTGTGGGGTGTAATTTCCAAAATTATGTCACTTGTTGGGTGATTCCACTGTTTAGTCACATCAGGGGCTCTCCAAACGTTAAATGGCATCCCCAAAATATTCCAGCAAATTTGACATTCAAAAAGTCAAATGGCGCTCCTTCCCTTCCAAGCCCTGTCGTGCTCCCAAACAATTGTTTTCCTCCACATATTGTGTATCAGCGTACTCAGGAGAAATTTCATGGGGAAATTTCTCCTGTTATTCTTATGAAAATACAGCATTTGGAGCTAAGTGATTTATCTGGGAAAAATTTATTTTTTTTATTTTCACGGCTCTATACTATAAACTTCTGTGAAGCACCTGTGGGTTCAAGGTGCTCAATACACATCTAGATACAATTACTAAAGGGTCTAGTTTTCAAAATGGTGTCAATTGTGGGGTTTCCACTGTTTAGTTGCATCAGAGGCTCTCCAAACATGACATGGCGTCTGCTATTTATGCCAGCAAATTTTGCATTCAAAAAATGAAATGACACTCCTTCCCTTCCAAGTGCTGCTGTTTGCCTAAATTTTATGGTCCATTTTCTCCAGGTACCCTTGTGAAAGTAAAAAAAAGTAGATCTAAAGAAAATTATTGTGAAAGAAAAGTAAATGTTTATTTTTATCTTCCACATTCCAAAAATTCTTGTGAAGCATCTGAAGGGTTAATAAACTTCTTGAATGAGGTTTTGAGTAGCTTGAAGGGTGCAGTTTTTAGAATGGTGTCACTTTTGGGTATGTTCTGTAATATAGGCCCTCAAAGTCACTTCAAACGTGAGGTGGCCCCTAAAAAAATGGTTTTGTAAATTTTGTTGGAAAAATGAGAAATCGCTAGTCAAATTTTAACCCTTATAACTTCCTAACAAAAAAATGTTTTAAAAATTGTTGATTGTAGACATGTGGGAAATGTTATTTATTACCTATTTTGTGCGATATCACTCTCTGATTTAAGGGCATAAAAACTAAAAGTTTGAAAATTGCGAAATTTTTACCAAATTTCTGTTTTTTTCGCAAGTAAGCGCAAGTCATATCAAAGAAATTTTACCACTATCATGAAGTACAATATGTCATGAGAAAACTATCTCATAATATGTGGGATCAATTGAAGTATTCCAGAGTTATTACCTCATAAAGTGACAGTGGTCAGAATTGTAAATATTAGCCTGGTCAGAAAGGTGAAACAGACTTCCAGTTGAAGTGGTTAAATTAATATGCCTTGGAGATTGCAGTCACATAGCTCAAGAGTTGAGGACAGCTATCCAGGCTGAGTGAGAGCAATGGCTGTCTCCACTGAACCTGGAGCCAGGAAAGGTCTTGTGCGATAATGGTGCAAACCTGGTGGCGGCCTTATGCCAGGGCAACCTCACACATGTGTCTTGCTGGCTCACTTCCTCAACCTAGTTGTACAGCAATTTCTGCACCACTATACTGGCCTGGATGCGCTCTGCAGAAAGCACAGTCACTGTTTGCTTACTTCCAACCATCGCATTCCGCAGGTTTTCAACATGCATCGTTACAGAGATCTTTCAGCGTACCGGTTAACCATTTGATTTGCGATGTTCCGACACAATAGAATTCCACTTTGCACATATTGCAGGGACTGATGCAGCAGCGATGACCCCAGTTTGTTCTTTTGCATAACCTGAGCCAATGTAGTGCGGACGTGGTGTTAATCACACTTGAGGAGTGAGTACACCTGAAGGACCTCAGCACCTTTTTGCAGTTCCAAAATGGCTATCAAGATGGTTAGCACTGACGATGCCATAATCAACGTCACTATTCTGGTAATCTACATGCTGAAGCACACTTTGAGTAGTCTGCATGAGGATGTGGTGGTCCTAGAGGAAGAGGTGGAATAAGAGGAGAATCCAGAAGTGATAACAATTTCTCAATGTTCTGGACTGATGTCACACAGGCTAGTGCCATGCGAGGGTGGATTACAGCAATCAAGGGGGGTTCATGATACCAGACAAACTATTAGTGAAAATGCAGTAGCCGAGGAACAAATAGAGGAAGAAAAAGTGTTGAATGTGCAATCGTCAGGAAATGAAGAGGATAATGATCTCCTCTCTGTTGTCCGTGGTTGACGGTGGGGACAGAGAAAGCAAACTTGATTGTTTCCCCACCACCAACACACCATGGACTTGGACCTCATGGAAGCACCCTACACATATGCACCGTCTTGCTGCACTTCTATATGATGCCCATGATGCATGTTAATGACCAGTTCAATTTTTACAATTCTGACCACTGTCCTTTTATGAGGTTATAACTCTGAGAACGCTTCAGAAGATCTTGGCGATTCTGAGTCTGGTTTTTCTTGACATATTGTACTTCATGACAGTGATAAAAATTCTTCGATATAGCATGTGTTTATTTGTGAAAAAAATGGAAATTTGACAAAAAATAAGAAAATTTTGCAATTTTCAAAATTTTGATTTTTATGCCCTTAAATCAGAGAGTTAGATCACACAAAATAGTTAATAAATAACATTTCCCACATGTCTACTTTACATTAGCACAATTTTGGAAACACAATTTTTTTTTTGTTAGGAAGTTATAAGGGTTAAAATTTTACCAGCGATTTATCATTTTTACAACACCTTTTTTTTTTGGGACCACATCACATTTGAAGTCACTTTGAGTGGTCTATACGATAGAAAATATCCAAAAGTGACACCATTCAAAACCACATTCAAGAAGCTTATTAACCCTTCAGGTGCTTCGCAGGAATTTTTGGAATGTTTGAAAAAAATGAACATTTAACTTTTTTTCACTAAAAATTTACTTCAGATCCAATTTGTTTTATTTTACCAATGGTAACAGGAGATTATGGACCCCTAAATTTGATTTACAATTTGTCCTGAGTACGCTGATACTCCACATATGCAGGTAAACCACTGTTTGGGTGCATGGCAGAGCTCTGAAGGGAAGGAGCGCCGTTTGACTTTTCAATGCAAAATTGACTGGAATTGAGATCGGACACCATGTCGCGTTTGGAGAGCCCCTGATGTGCCTAAACAGTGGAAACCCCCATAAGTGACACCATTTTGGAAAAGTAGACCCCCTAAGGAACTTATCTAGATGTGTGGTGAGTAGAGTTGAGCGATACTTTCCGATATCCAAAAGTATCGGAATCAGAATGGTATCGCCGATACCATTAAAATATCGGCGATACCCGATACCGATACCGGAAATCCAATGTAAGTCTATGGGAACAAAATATCGTAACTAAAAAAACCTCTTTCTTTCCTTGTAAACACTAAATATACACACATAGAATATATATATTATATATATATATACATGTCATTGTGACATATATATATACATATATTTATAGTTTATACACTTCTACATAGTAAAATAGCCTCTGATTCAATTGCCGGGTAAAGCCGGCTTTTGTGAAAAGACAGAAGCACCCGACATGAAATGACACTTGGTTTACATAGAGTTAACCATGTCTTTTCATGTAGTTTGATATCTGATTTGCACATACAATTACATGAGTGTATGTGTGCAAAATTTCAAACCTGTAGGGGTTAATTAAAGGTGTAAATTCGTTGTAAAAAAAACCTGACTTTTTTGCTACGAATTTACACCTTTAATTAACCCCTACAGGTGTGAAATTTTGCACACATACACTCATGTAATTGTTAGTGAAAACAATAGATCAAACAACTTGAAATGACATGGTTAACTCTATGTAAACCATGTGTCATTTCATGTCGGGTTCTGCATTTTCACAAAAGCCGGCAATTGAATTAGCGGCTATTATACTATGTAGAAGTGTATGAACTATAAATATAAATATATATATATATATATATATATATGTGTCACAAATTCAATGACATGTATATATATATATATATGAGGTGTAAAATTGCTGAAAAAAAATGTGTGGGCTCTCGCCCTATTTTCGCAACCAGACAGACAAAGCCAGCGAGTGGGGGCAGATAATAATAGCCCAGAGAGGGACCATTATTTTTGGCCCCCCCCTGGCTACTAACATCTGCCCCCAGACACCCAAGAAAAGACAAATCTATAATTAGATTCGCCCTTTCTGGCACTTTGCCCGTCTATTACCATTGCCCTGTAGCGGTGGCGAATGGGTTAATATGGGGTTTAAGCCACCTTGCTATTGAAAGGTGACCTTAAGCCAGGTTAATAATTGAGAGCTGTCAATTAGACAACTATCAATTATTAATCCTATTGCATGAAATAAAAATAAAACACACACACTTTAATTAAAAATCATTTTAATGAAATAAAGACACATGTTTTTGACCATCTTTTATTTTACTGCAAAAACCATTTCTTGTAATAAAAATAAAATAAAAAAGTAAAATTATTCTTACCTATCCCATGCACAGTCAGGTCCCACGGTGTAATCCTTCAGAAAGGGTTAATGTTTACTGCAGGGACCGCAGCTAATACTGCAGCCTCACAGTAAACACCCAAATGAATGAGTTCCTCTCCTGGCTGACAGGAGAGGAAGTGGAAAGCTTAATTGATTGCTTTCCACTTTCACTTCAGGTCAGCCAGGGACACAATCAGTGACGTCAGAGGGAACTGATTAACAAAAATAGGGGTTCCCTTCGAAAAAAAAATGGCGTGGGGTCCCCCCTTTTTTTGTTAACCAGCCTGATGAAGCAGACTGCTGAGTCATGGTATTTAAGGCTGTTAGGGAGCCAATATCCATGGACCTTGCCAGCAGCGTCGGACTGGAGTACCTTGGGCCCACCAGAGAAAAATTATTCTTGGGGCCCACCATCATACTTCCCAACCTTTGAAGAAGGGAAAGAGGGACAAAGGCTGTGGCACGCTGTGCCTGCTGCAGCAAATTTTAGGCCATGCCACGTTGCACCACAGACTGTCCAGGAGTTGGTGGATGCTTTAGTCCAGGTGTGGGAGGGGATCCCTCAGGAGACCATCCGTCGCGCTCATCAGGAGCATGCCCAGAAGTTGTGGGAGGTCATACAGCATACCTCCCAAATTTTGAAGACAGGAAAGAGGGTTAAGGCTACGCCGCCGCTGAAAATTTTAGGCCACGCCCCGACCACACCCATTTCACAGCTAATCACACCCATATCCTCGCCCCAATCGTACCCATTTAGCACTGCTGATCACACTGACTGGTAATGAGGGCACAGTGGCTGGTACTGAGGAAAAGAAAGAAAGAGCAGCGAGAGAGAAAGAACAAGCAGAGAAAGAAAGAGAGGAAAGAAAGAAAAGAAGAGAGAAAGAAAGAACAGAGAGAAAAAAGAACAGAGAGCGAGAAGGAAAGAACAGAGAGCGAGAAAGACTAGAGAGAGAAAGAAAGACTAGAGAGAGAGCCAGAGGCGTAGCTAGGGTTTTGGTTTAGTGGGGGCGAAACTTCTGAGTGGGCCCCTAATCAGAGAACCTCAGCAAATGACCGCGCTGTTGCCAAAAATAATCTATATATAAAAAGACCAATATTGATATTACCGCCATATGGTCTGTGGTAAATAATACCAGTCCTACAGAACATATAATAGATTACAGCACAGGTACAGATAATGACTTACCGCTGATGTTCTTTCTAATGGAATTGTTCACTTTTCATGTCTTTTCCATCTGGCCCAGACCGACATGACGACTTCTCCAGCCAGGACTCAACTGCAGAGATTACAACAAAGACACATTTCACTTCTCATATTGTCAGCACTGTCACGGTCACCAATTGGACTATTCTCAACCTGCACAAACTCCTCATCCTGCTGATACCCCAATACTGAGCCGCTGTTGCCATATGTGTCCCTATTTCTGCACCTGATACCCCAATACTGAGCCGCTGCTGCCGTATGTGTCCCTATTACTGCACCTGATACCCCAATACTGAGCCGCTGCTGCCGTATGTGTCCCTATTACTGCACCTGCTGTGTGGTTCTGTGTGACCTCTAAATTTTAAAGCACCCCTCTAGAATATAGTAATGCCGGGTGCAAGTGCCCTAGAAAACAGTGCCCACATTTTGTCCCCTAGACTGTAATAATGCCCTGTGTGCCCCTTTGACAGTCACAGTAACCCGAGTTCCCCTATAACAATATGTGTCCACTTTACATTTAATAATGTCCCAAGTCTCCCCCTGTACATCTCCCCTATACACAGAATAATGCCCCTCACTGGATATATACTGACCCCTTAATGTCCCCAAACTATTTAATGGGTCCAACACTGTATGATGGCCCCTAGATAGCATCCATACAGCATAATACACCAGATAGTCCTCAATATAGTATAATGCACCCCCATAGGCAGCCTCTATATTATAATAAACCCCCATAGGCAGAGTCTATAATATAATGCACCACCATAGGCAGCTGCTATATTATAATGCACCCCCATAGGCAGCCTCTGTAGTATAATGCATCCCCATAGGGAGTCTCTGTAGTATAATGCACCCCAATATGGAGCCTCTGTAGTATAATGCAGCCCCCATATACAGCCTCTGTCAGGGTCGGACTGGCCCACCGGAGAACCGGAGGATTCTTCGGTGGGCCCTGGCATCTGGGGGGCCCTGGCACCTGCTGGCATACAGGGGCCAGTTGCCTAGGGCCCCCGCTGCTCCAGGGGCCCCCAGCCGGTGGCGTGTCGCTAATAGCGGCACACCACGCAGCTTCCATGGAGGCCCCGTGCCAGCGAAGCAGCAGCGGGTGACAGGAGGCAGGAGCCCCTGTCCTCGCTGCTAAAGAGAAATGAATATTCACTGCTTCCCATGCCCACATGGGCGTGGGAAGCAGTGAATATCATTACTTACCTGTCACCCGCTCCACCGCTGAGCGTCGCTGTGTCATCGCATCCTCTCTTGCTGCAATGTTCAAGCAGAGGGCGCGATGACGTCATTAGTGAGCGCCGCACCCCCTGCCTGAACATTCACTGCCGGAGGACCGAAGACAGCGGCGCTCAGCAGTGGACCCGGTGACACAGACAGGTAAATATCGCAGGTACCCAGGACACCAGCACCTGGCCCCCAGCGACGAGAGGTGAGTATGTCTTTTTTTTTTTTTTTTGCAGCATCTATGGGGGCACAGTGGAGCATCTATGGGGGCATAATCTATGGGGGCATAATCTATGGGGGCACAATCTGTGTAGCATTTATGGGGGCATAATCTATGGGGGCATAATCTGGAGCATTTATGGGGGCATAATCTGTGGAGCATTTATGGGGGCATAATCTATGGGGGCATAATCTGTGGAGCATTTATGGGGGCATAATCTATGGGGGCATAATCTGGAGCATTTATGGGGGCATAATCTATGGGGGCATAATCTGTGGAGCATTTATGGGGCATAATCTGTGGAGCATTTATGGGGGCATAATCTATGGGGGCATAATCTGTGGAGCATTTATGGGGGCATAATCTATGGGGGCATAATCTGTGGAGCATTTATAGGGCATAATCTGTGGAGCATTTATGGGGGAATAATCTAAGGAGCATTTATGGGGGCATAATCTATGGAGCATCTATGGGGCATAATCTAAGGAGCACTTATGGGGGCATAATCTATGGAGCATCTATGGGGGCATAATCTATGGAGCATCTCTGGGGGCATAATCTATGGAGCTTCTATGGGGGCATAATCTATGGAGCATCTATGGGGGCATAATCTATGGAGCTTCTATGGGGGCATAATCTATGGGGGCATAATCTAAGGAGCATTTATGGGGGCATAATCTATGGAGCATCTATAGGGGCATAATATATGGGGGGCACAATCTATGGAGCTTCTATGGGGGCATAATCTAAGGAGCATCTATGGGGGCACAATCTATGGAGCTTCTATGGGGCATAATCTATGGAGCATCTATGGGGGAATAATCTATGGAGCATCTATGGGGGCATAATCTATGGGGGCATAATATATGGAGCATCTATGGGGGCATAATCTATGGAGCATCTATGAGGGCACAATCTATGGATTATCTATGGGGGCATAATACATGGGCAGCATATGGGGCACAATCTATGGAGCATCTTGTGGGGCATAATACATGGGCAGCATATGGGGCATAATCTCATTTTCCACCCTAGGCTTATACTCGAGTCGATAAGTTTTCCCAGTTTTTTGTGGCAAAATTAGGGGGGTCGGCTTATACTCGAGTATATATGGTATCTATCATCTATCTATATATATACTATATATATATATATATATATATAGCATTATACCCTATGAGGGGGGGCAGCATTATCCTCTATGAGGGGGGCAGCATTATCCCCTATGAGGGGGGCTGCTTTATAATCTATGAGGGAGGCTACCCTAACTCCTGCTACATAATTAAGACATGTACTACCTTATATTATACCCTGATATTAGTGTGTTTTACTGCACAATTTGTGATCTTGTATTTATTTCTATGTAGCTACATAGTGGGCCCCAAGAATGATTTTCTCTGGTGGGCCCAAGGTGTTCCAGTCCGACGCTGGCCTCTGTAGTATAATGCACCCCCCATATACAGCCTCTGTAGTATAATGCACCCCATTAAAAAAAAAAAAAAAAAAATACTCAACTCCCGGCTCCTGTGCTGCTCACTGTTCTCCCTCTCAGCGTCTGACAGCGGGCGCCGGCAGGTGATGTCATCGCGCCCGCTGTCAGACGCTGAGAGGGGGATTATGGGAGAGAAGGAGCGCTCGCTCCTTCTCTCTCTATGCGGTCAGCTGTATCGGCTGGATGCCGATACAGCTGACCCTCTGATGACGGGTGGGGGGCCCACTGCTGGCACCGGGCCCCCCCCACCGCCTGTTCAGGCCCCATAGCTTCCGGGCGGCAGAGCAGGGAGAGTGATTCTCCCTGCTCTGCCGCAGAATGTAACTGTATCGGCGTGCTGTGCACGCCGATACAGTTACTGTAGCGTAGCTCCGGGTGGGCCCCTCAGAGCGCGGGGCCCGGGGCCACCGCCCCCTCTGCCCCGCGACCTATCCTTTCAAATCAGGGCCCACCACGCAGGAGCTGGGGCCTACCGGAGGTTTCTCCGGTGTCCCGCTGGCTCAGTCTGACCCTGCTTGCCAGCCTGATAATACCAGGCCACAGCAGTCTGCTTATCTTTGCTGGTTAACAAAAATAGGGGATCCCCTCGAAAAAAATTGGCGTGGGGTCTCCCCTATTTTTGTTAACCAGCCAGATGAAGCAGACTGCTGAGGCCTGGTTTTTCAGGCTGTTAAGGAGCCAAGATCCATGGACCTTGCCAGCCTGATAATACCAGGCCACAGCAGTCTGCATATCTTGGCTGGTTAACAAAAATAGGGGATCCCCTCGAAAAAAATTGGCGTGGGTTCCCCCCTATTTTTGTTAACCAGCCAGATGAAGCAGACTGCTGAGGCCTGGTTTTTCAGGCTGGTAAGGATCCAATATCCATGGACCTTGCAAGCCTGATAATACCAGGCCACAGCAGTCTGCTTAGCTTGGCTGGTTAACAAAAATAGGGGATCCCCTCGAAAAAAAAATGGCGTGGGGATCCCCCCTATTTTTGTTAACCAGCCAAGTAAAATGCAGACTGCTGCGGCCTGGTATTAAAAGATTGTCAAGGCCCATAGATTTTGGCCCTCAACAGCCTGATAATACCAGGCATCAGCAGCCCCACATTTGGCGCATCAAAAGATGTGCCAATTGAGGCACTTTACACGGCTCTTCCCACTTGCCCTGTAGCGGTGGCAAGCGGGGTAATAAGGGGTTAATGTCACCGTTGATTGCACGGTGACAATAAGCCCGGTTAATAATGGAGAGGCGTCAATAAGACACCGATCCATTATTAATCCCAAAGTTTTTAAATGTTTAAAAAAAAGACACAGCAAGAAAAAGTATTTTAATGAAATAAAAGAGACAACACAGTTTTCATTAATTTTATTATACGCTCATTCCTGCGACGCCATCGATCTCCTGTAAAAAAAGGAAAAAAACAAACCAACAGTATACCACCTGTCCGACGCAGTCCATAGTAACGAGTGTCTCACGACGATCCAGCTCTGCTACATCGGAATGCCAGGCAGAGCCTGACATCCCGGCGCAGCACAGCTGATTACCTGCTTCCCCGGCGGTGACGTCATCGGACTGCTTTACGGCCGTGATTACCCAGCAGTCACTGCAGTTATAGCGAGAAACTGCATGTGACCGCCAGGGAGAAGATGATGGCGGCCATCAAGCAGTCCAGGACGAGACCACCGGAGATCTTCTGCCAGGTAAGTGCCGCTGACCCCTGACAGACCCGACCGACGGACACTGACCGTGACAGGAACATTCCGATTCCGGTATCCGATATGACGAAATATCGGTACTCGGAATCGGAATTCCGATACAGCCAATATCGGCCGATACCCGATATTTGCAATATCGGAATGCTCAACCCTAGTGGTGAGCACTTTGAACCCCCAAGTGCTTCATAGAAGTTTAGAACGTAGAGCAGTAAAAATAAAAATCATATTTTTTTCACAAAAATGATATTTTTGTCCCCAATTTTTTTATTTTACTAAGGGTAACAGAAAAAGCTGGTCCCAAAAAGTTGTGCAATTTGTCCTGAATATGATGATACCCCATATGTGGGGATAAACTTTTGTTTGGGCACATGGCAGAGCTCGGAAAGTAAGGAGCAACATTTGACTTTTTCAACGCAGAATTGGCTGGAATTGAGATCAGACGCAATGTCGCATTTGGAGAGCCCCTGATGTGCCTAAACAGTGGAATCCTACTATTCTAACTCCAACACACCCCTAGCCCTAATCCCAAACCTAACCATAACCCTAACCATAAACCTAACCCTAACACACCCCTAACCCTAATCCCAACCCTAACCCTAAACCCAACCATAAACGTAATCCAAACCATAACCCCAACTATAGCCCCAACCCTAAATCTAACTTTAGCCCCAACCCTAACCCTAACTTTAGCCCTAACCTTAATGGGAAAATGGAAATAAATATGTTTTTAATTTTACTATTTTTCCCTAACTAAGGGGTGATAAAGGGGGGTTTGATTTACTATTTATAAAGGGTTTTTTATACCGGGTTTTATGTTTGGCAGCTGTTACACACTAAAAGACCCTTTTTATTACAAAAACAGTATTTATGCAAAAAAAACCCTGTTTGGGAGAGAAGAATAGACAAATCGCAGCACCATAAGTGCGTAAAAACAATATTATAGTCTTTAACCCCTTAGTGACAGAGCCATTTTGCAGCTTAATGACAGGGCCAATTTTTACAATTCTGACCACTGTCACTTTATGAGGTTATAACTCTGGAACGCTTTAACGAATCCCGCTGATTCTGAGATTTTTTTTCGTGACATATTGTACTTCACGTTATTGGTAAAAAAAATTTTATCTGACTTGCGCTTATTTATGGAAAAAACGGAAACATGGCGAAAATTTTGAATATTTAGCAATTTTTAAATTTTCAACTTTTATGCCCTAAAATCAGAGAGATATGTCACACAAATTTCTTAATAATTAACATTTCCCACATGTCTACTTTACATCAGCACAATTTTGGGAACAAAATTTTTTTTTGTTACGAAGTTATAAGGGTTAAAAGTTGACCAGCAATTTCTCATTTTTACAACACCATTTTTTTTTAGGGACCACCTCACATTTGAAGTCACTTTGAGGGGTCTATATGATAGAAAATACCGAAAATGGACACCATTCTAAAAACTGCACCCCTCATGGTGCTCAAAACCACATTCAAGAAGTTTATTAACCCTTTACGTGCTTCACAGGAACTGAAGCAATGTGGAAGGAAAAAATTAACATTTAACTTTTTTTGCAAAAGCTTTACTTCGGAACCAATTTTTTCTATTTTCACAACTGTTCAAAGAAAAAATGAACCACAAAATTTGTTGTGCAATTTCTCCTGAATACGCCGATACCCCATATGTGGGGGTAAACCACTTTTTGGGCGCACGGCAGAGGTCGCAAGGGAACGAGCGCCGTTTTACTTTTTCAATGCAGAATTGGCTGTACGCCATGTCGCGTTTAGAGAGCCCCTGATGTGCCTAAACAGTGGAAACCCCCCACAAGTGACCCCATTTTGGAAACTAGACCCCTTAAGGAACTTATCTAGATGTGTGGTGAGCACTTTGAACCTCCAAGTGCTTCACAGAAGTTTGTAACGTAGAGCCGTGAAAATAAAAAATCTTTTCACCCCAATTTTTATTTTCCCAAGGGTAACAAGACCCCAAAAGTTTTTGTAAAATTTGTCCTGAGTACGCTGATACCCCATATGTGGGGGTAAACCACTGTTTGGGTGCATGGCAGAGCTTGGAAGGGAAGGAGCACCGTTTGACTTTTTTCAACGCAGAATTGGCTGGACGCCATGTCGCGTTTATAGTGGCCCTGATGTGTCTAAACAGTGGAAACCCCCTACAAGTGACCCCATTTTGGAAACTAGACCCCATAAGGAACTTATCTAGATGTGTGGTGAGCACTTTGAACCTCCAAGTGCTTCACAGAAGTTTATAACGCCCGGCGTGAAAATAAAAAAATAATATTTTTTCCACAAACCTGATCGTTTAGTCCCTAATTTTTTATTTTCCCAAGGGTAAAAGGAGAAATTAGACCACAAAAGTTGTTGTCCAATTTGTCCTGAGTACGCTGATACCCCATATGTGGGGGTAAACCACTGTTTGGGCGCACGGCAGGACTCGGAAGGGAGGGAGCGCCATTTGACTTTTTGAACGCCACTGAGTTTTTGGAGACCCCTCATGTGCCTAAATAGTGGAAACCTCTCAATTCTAGCTCCAACCCTAACCCCAACACACCCCTAACCCTAATCTCAACCCTAACCCTAATACCAACCCTAATTCTAACTCTAACCCTAATTGTAACCCTAACCCTAATTGTAACCCTAACCCTAGTTGTAACCCTAACCCTAATTCCAACCCTAACCCTAATTATAACCCTAACCCTAATTATAACCCTAACCCTAAGGATGGGTTCATATTGCGTTTTACCAGCCCATTCAACACATAGCGTTGACGGGCTGGTAACGGTATAGCATAACGCGATCGCGTTATGCTATACTCACTAGCGCAGAGGGATCAGCGATGATTCATTTGCGCTAGCGGTGACGGAGCCCAGACGCTGCAGGCCGTGTCCGAGGATCCGTCACTGAATGACGGCACGTCGCGAACGCATGCCGCTTTACGTAAAGCGGCATGCGTCGCGATGCGCCCTCAAATGCGGGTGAATGGCAGCGTTAACGGACTGCGTTACACCGCGTTATACCGCGGTGTAACGCAGTCCGTCTAACGGACTGCCATAACGCAATATGAACCCAGCCTAACCCTAACGCTAATCCCAACCCTAATTATAACCCTAATTATAACCCTAATTATACCCCTTACCCTAACCCTAATGGAAAAATGAAAATAAATAAAATTTCTTTATTTTATTATATGTACCTAACCAAGGGGGTGATATAGGGGGGTTTATGTACTGTTTTTTTATTTTGATCACTGTGATAGTTTATCACAGTGATCAAAATGTACTTTTAGAGAATGAATGAATATTTTTTTGAATTTGCCGCCAGGCAGATTCGGCGGGCGCACTGCGCATGCGCCCGCCATTTTTTTTTTACTGGAAGAAGACGCCGGCTGAACGGAGGCCAGGGGGAGGACCGGAGGCGAGGGGGAGGATCGGACCGCACCGGGGGGGGATCGGAGGACACGGGACCCCTCCAGGTACAGGGGGGGGTGAGATCGGGGGTCCCGGGACACTATTTCTCTCCCCTCTGATGTGCGATCACATCAGAGGGGAGAGAAATTTACAGGCAGGGATCGCAGCATTGATTTCTCTTTTGCGATCGCCAGTATATGGCGATCGCAAAAGAGTGGTGATTGGGGGGGCCCCTATTATGTTCTCTGGGGTCTCGGCTACCCCAGGCAGCCGAGACCCCAGAGAAAATCGCCCATCCCCCCGTCGCCTCGCGGCGGGCGCAGCACTCGTGCGCCCGCCATTTTAAAGCATGGCGCCGGCACCGGGCGACACCGGAGGGCCCTGGGGCCATGAGGAGGGTTCGGGGGCCACAGTGGGGTCCCGGGGACCCTTTTTTCTCTGTCCTCTGATGTCCGATGACATCAGAGGACAGAGAAATTAAATGGCACTTTTTTTTTTTTTTTTTGCGGTCGCCGTTATAGGGTTAATAACGGCGATCGCAACATCGGTGTCGGTAAAAACCGACCCGATTCATGTTCTCTGGGGTCTCGGCTACCCCCCGGCAGCCGAGACCCCGGAGAAAATGCGCCTCTGGGGGGCGCTATTCACTTTTTCCACAGTGCCGTTAATTAACGGCGCTGTGGTTTAAGTACCCTTAATGACAGCCGTTAAAAGGCGTATCGGCGGTCAATAAGGGGTTAAAGGGTGCACAATTTTATGCACTCACCTGATAGAAGACTAATATGACTTTTTATTGTGTATCCTCAAAAATCCTTCTGGGATACTTTTCAATAGACAGGGCTTGCAGCTTGCCTCGGGTGGATCCAAGTGAAATAACCAGATTCAAGCTCACACAGGATGAGTAAATCAAGAAAGGCAAATCCAACCCATGAATGGCAGCACTTCCCAGGACTCACATCCAAACATAATATTTCATATTTTTTATGATAAGTTAAAATAGAGGAGATGTAACGCATTTCGGATACAATATTTATCCTTTATCAGGTATCATAAAAACAAAGTACAAATCCTAATAGTATAAAATTCAGTTACACTTATATATAGTAGCAATTCATTCAATTCAGTAGTTCAGCAACACACCCACTGATTGAACCAACCTTGACAACATAGATGCAAGAGGAAAGAAAAAAAAACAATATTCAAACTCTCTCTATGATATCATTCAATCCATTTGGATATAATGTTCCCAGACGATATATCCAAAACTTTTCTTTCCGGTTTTAAAGAACATTCCTATTTGCAACACCAGAGAGTATCTGTTCCACCGGAGTTACTTTTATGCTAAAAATGTTGTTATGTTTGATTAGCAGATGCCTTGAGAGACTATGTTGTAAAAAGCCGTTTTTTGCTCTATTTCTGTGACCATTAATGAGGGACCGCAGTGTCTGCACAGTGCGTCCCACATATTGCAAACCGCAACTGCATGTGCATCATTAAAAACAGGCTTAGAGAGTGATGATGACTCAAATCACCCCATAAATAGGTTTGCGAAACTTGGCGCGACCCGAGTCCCCATCGCGGTGCCGAGCAGCAGTAAGTTCAGTACGCCTTCAAAAATGAACACATTGTGTTCAAGAATGAATTTAAGACCCTTTATAAGAAAATCTCTTTGATTATAGAATTCTGGAGAGTCAGGGCATACAGAAAAAAACTAAGACTACTGATAATCCTGCAAAAAGACATCTCTCCAAAAAAAATAACATTTCTGGACAGTTTTTACAATTTAAGTATCCTAAAAGGTCAGGTATGGCAATGTTTAGTCAATAGCTTCTTGACTGTCTAAACTGCTCATCAGTTTTTACTATCTAGATAAAGGGATAATTTTTGGACGGCTAATAAAAAAGCAATTGCTTCTTCATTTAGCTTCATTCAGCTCAAGATCTCAAATAGGTATAATTTTCTACCACCCCTTATGAAAAAGTCAATTATTTTCCTTGTTTGCACTCCCTGTGTGCAAACATGAGCAAAGCAGGCTTTTCCCCCCAAAAAAAGATAATTTTCAACAATTTTAACTAAAATGTCTGTCACTACAGTAAGTTACTGGCTGTTGGTTACTACTGGTAATCATCCTTTAGCCTAAAGCTGGTTGTGTTTCTGTTAAAGAGCTTGAAATGGGTTCAATACAATCCTAGTGTAACGCTAGTCACTGCTTACAGGCATGCCGTGAGGTGAGGAAGTCACGCATTCCGAGGTCAAAAGCCAGGAGGGTACGTCGTAAACAGATAGGTGAGGCAAGGGCGTAGTAAGGACACATTCCGGGTCAAAATTCTAAGAAAGTACTGGATCAAGACCAAGGGGCTAGGCAAACAGGTAGTCAAAGACAACTCCAAGGTCGGTCAACAAAGATCAAAATATTACAACTTAAAGCACAGTGCAAACACAGACCAAACTGAGCAGAGCTACAACAGGACAACAGGCAGAGATAAGAGGCAAACAGCAAGCTAAGTAGCCTGGGAATCATTTGGAACAGGAGACACCTGTAGGAAACAGCATGCCTGATCCTAACCCTGATTGTGTAGCTGGACTGTCACTCACCACACTGACAGCTCAGCATGCCCAAGCCTCTGTTTGGATGGCTGAGCTATCACGATACTGACAGCTCAGTAGATCCCTGCCCCAGATTAGACAGTTGAGTTTCCACTCACCACACTGAGAGGAAGAATCATGACACCCAGGAGACCTAAGAGTGTTATACACATATTTTTCTGTCAGAGGAAACTTTGCAGTAGTGATATTCATGGTGAATACATTTTTGGTACAATTTGGCAAAGCTGACAAATTGGAATTTCAAAAGATGCTCTCATCTCTACCAAATTTCAATGTGGAGAGGTAATTTGCATTTGAGCAGTGAAGGTTAAGATTCTACAATTAATTAGACAATTTAACATAAAATCAATTTTCAAATGTTATGTTTTTGGGGAGGTGTGGGGGTTGTTTCACCAAATAAAATATATTCTCCATGTGAAAGACACTCTGGTTATGCACCTGAACAATCTTCTTTGTTTATTAATTCTACTACTGTGCCCCAAGGTCCTCCATTCATTCAGAATGCAAAAGAGCCAAGTTCCCATACATATTTGCACTGCACAAAGCACTGCTATGGGTCAATTGGTAGATCGAAAAGATTATAATGACGGCGGTGCCAATGTGATTTAAGGGTATGCCACACTAAACAATATCGCTAACGGGATCGCTAAAAAACGTCACTATTTAGCGATCCTGTTAGCGATGTTGTTCAGTGCGGCAGCTTCCAGCGACGAGCTTCCTGCTGTGATCTCGCTCGTCGCTGGAATCGTTCCGGACCCTATTTTCTCGTCGGCGCTCCCGCTGGGTAAGTATCTAATCGCTGTGTGGCACCTTTTCTTAGCGATTTAGAGGTACTTTTGTACCGCTAAAGTCGTTAAGAAGATCGCTAACGGCGATAGCGTCGTTAACTATATCGCTAAATGTGGCCGCATTTAGCGATATAGAAACAATCCCGCTAGCGATCGCATTAGTATGCGTCGTTATCGGATCGCTAGCGGGATTGTATAGTGTGGCAAGTACCTTTAGTCTCTAAAGGGGTCTTATCAACTAGGCGCCAACTCTGCTTGACAATTCTATTTGCTTTCAGAATAATGCAAATGCCACTAAAAGGACCCACTAGAAGCTGTGTCATTTGTCATTTCTTAATGCAAACACCAAATGTGTTCCATAATTTCTTCTTTGATTATGTGAAATGTAAAGTGTTCAAAAACAAAAATATGGTAATGAACATACAATGCCATGTTGGTAAATGTGTTGTTTTAAATACAATTATAAAATTATATATAAAAAAACCCTTGCTTTTTTATTTATCTGCAAATCACTAAGATGGCTACATTTGTGAACGTTTTTCATGGCCCAGTATCATAACTATCCAGATACGATATAAGTAAAACCAAGATAAGTGACTAGTTGACTTCAGACATGTTTTTGTTTCCTGTAATAAATACATCTAGGAATAAAAAGGGTAATCAATCAGTTTAGAATACAGATTTTCTCAAAATTACTGTGTACATACTATGGGATGTATAATTTGTGCATGCTTGATTCATATACTTGCATTGTTCTTTTGTAAATGAGAAAATGCAAATAATTCACCAATTGCTGCTTCTTACTAGCTTTCTGAATATAAATCATGACAACATCATGAAGTATTTAGCATAATTTTCCTTTTAATAAACTGCCAATTACACTAATTTGCTGTCTAGAATGGAGAGACTGGATATAGAATAGTGAGCTGCTTTCAGATATTTGTCAGACTTAATACAGATGTTGCTGTAAAAAGGTATTAAAATAGAAATGGCCACATTACTTAAGAATGCCGGGCCTCTATGTGATATCTTTTCTTTACTGATTTTGTGAATGATAGGTAAAAGGAAGGTCATGTCATTCTGTATTTGCTACAACACATGAATCCTGGTCTATACCGCATGTAATCATTTGGCAGTTGTCAGAATGATTCGTAACTAGAAAAGAGAGAAAATGAGTGAATTTCTATCTTGTTTCAGGCAGAACTCTTTTGGCACATGGTGCTATAATAACGCTTCTACAGATGGGTCCACCATTATTTCACATTGCGTCAGGGTATAACATTGTGTTATATAATTTCATTATTTTTATTGCATAAACAGCATTTTTTTGATGCCAGACAGAATTTTGGATATTACACTTCATTTGAGCTGTTATAAGTAGAAAAATATTAGTTGTTTGGATTTATTCTTTAAACCCTTCATAACTTGGTGCTTTTTATTTTTTGCTCTTCTCCTCACCTTTCCCTTTTCCAAAAGCAATTTTTTTAAAATTTTTCTATCAACATAGCTACAGTATATAAGGTATTGTTTTTTTGCCGGATAAGTTGCACTTTTTTTAATGGCCCCATTTATTTATTTATTTTATCATATAATCTACTGAAAAAAAAACCTCAGAAAAGCAGGAAAAAAATTCAAGTGCAGTGAAAAAAACACATGGAAGCATTTCATTAAGGTCTTTAGTGTTTATTTGTCAGAATTCTGTAAAAAACACCATATTAGGTGGAAATAGTTTAGCACAATTTTTGCAAAAGTTGAGCAAAAATATTGTGACATTTGTCTTGGCAAGCTATGACAATACAATTATAGTATGGGTGGGACTGGACATAATGCTCTATAGATTATGCCCCCATATGATGCTCCATAGATTATGCCACATATGCTCCATAGATTATGCCCCATATGATGTTCCATAGATTATGCCCCATATGCTCCATAGATTATGCGATCATATGATGCTCCATAGATTATGACCCCATATGGTGTTCCATAGATTATGCCCCATATGATGCTCCATAGATTATGCCCCCATAAAATGCTCCATAGATTATGCCCCATATTCTCCATAGATTATGCCCCATATGCTCCATAGATTATGCCCCCATATGATGCTCCATAGATTATGCCCCCATATGATGTTCCATAGATTATGCCCCAATATGCTCCATAGATTATGCCCCCATATGATGCTCCATAGATTATGCCCCATATGCCCTCATAGATTATGCCCCCTATGCTCCATAGTATAGGTCCCTTATGCTGCCGCTGTTGCTGCAACTAAAAAAAAAAATGACATACTCACCTCTCGTCGCTGGGGGCCAGGTGTCGGTGTTCTGAGCAGGCGGGGACACCGGCGTGCTATGGGGGACAGGTGCCAGTGTCACCGCTCGCTCAGGGCCCTGGCACATGAGATATTCTCTG
This sequence comes from Oophaga sylvatica, assembly GCA_033576555.1. Taxonomy (NCBI): domain Eukaryota; kingdom Metazoa; phylum Chordata; class Amphibia; order Anura; family Dendrobatidae; genus Oophaga; species Oophaga sylvatica. Next base: position 50,957,077 of record JARQOD010000004.1, on the reverse strand, counting down.
GTCCACCGCTGCGCGCTGCTGCATCTTCCGAGTCCTTCTGTCAGTGACTGTTCAGGCAGAGGGCGTGACGCGCACTAACTACGTCATCACGCCCTCTGCCTGAACATCACAGCCAGAGGACGAGGAGGTCAGAGAGGCAAGCAGCGGTGGACTGGGGACAGGTGAATATCGCATCTACTCACCCCCTCCTGGCTGTCTCTGCAGCCCCTGCTCTTGTCCCGCGGTCTCCTTCCTTCCTACAGTGGTCACGTGGTACCTCTCATTAAAGTTATGAATATGTGCATATTCATGACTTTAATGAGCGGCACCACGTGACCGCTTCAGGTAGGGGCCTGAGATCATGGAAGAACCAGGGGGATGCGGAGACGCGCCGGCGGGGGGGTAATTATGATCTGACACCCCCGCTCCCCGCCGACCCACCGGTATATGACTCGCGCATAAGCCAAGAGGGTGACTTTCAGCCTTAAACAATGGGCCGAAAATCTCGGCTTATACGCGAGTATATGCGGTAAGTCTATGGGAAAACTCAGCATTTTTGCCACGATCCCCCGAGGGTCCTTTTAAAGGCTAAAAAGTCTGTAAATGATGGAAACAGTGCTCAAGTGACACGGGAACATCATGGGGAATGCCCCTGGAAGCATTTCTGACTCTCAGGTCACAGATGTGAAAAATGTTGTCAGAGTCTTATGCCATTTTTACAAATGAAAACTTGAATGGAGGACCCCGCCCAACATGCAAAGGATCATCAAGAGTATGCTTTGGCCAAGTACTAACAACATGAGAAAAAGAAGCATACAAATTCTATGGATCACTTAAATAGTAAAAAACAATAAATTTTTATTGAAATATAAAACACTCCAGAAAAGTGAATATACGTTAAAACATGGACATAAAAACCACATGAATTGTGACAAACAAAAGCCAATAATGAGACCACAGACCAGCCCTCCCGTCACAAATATAATATTAAATACACATTGTTGAACTACAGTATTGAACATACACCTCCAAATAGCTGCACAAAAATATTAATGAAGCGGCACACGCACCCCAAAAAGCCTTTGAACCAATGTACTTGATGGACACAGGAAAACCAAGCTCACATTATTCTTTTGGCACTGCCATACTGTTAGCCTATGCATTGAATGCAAGGCCCGCCCTGTCACAAAGTCACATGCACACTAATAAGCCTTTGAACCGAGATACTGGATGGACATAGGAAAGCCAAGTTCACATTATTCTTTTGGCACTGCCATACTGTTAGCCTATGTAATTAATGCAAGGCCCCTCCTGCGACAAAGTCACATGCACGCCAATAAGCCTTTGAAACCGACATACTTGATGGACACAGGTATACCAGGTTCACATTATACTTTTGGCACTGCCATACTGTTAGCCTAAGCAATGAATGCAAGGCCCCCCTGCCAAAAAGTCACATGCACCCCAATAAGCTTTTGAACCGACGTACTTGATGGACACAGGAAAACCAAGTTCACATTTAATTTTTGGCACTGCCAATACTGTTAACCTATGCATTGAATGCAAGGCCCGCCCTGCACCAAATTCAAAGGCACCACAAAAAGCCTTTGAACCAATGTACTATATGGCCACAGGAAAACCAAGTTCAATGAAAGCATTGTTCCTATTATTTTTTTTTCCCATATTGTTTGGATACGCAGTGAATTGTTGAGCCTGAAGATCTGGCAGTGGACAATTGCAGTGTTGATGCTAATGACCCAGGAGTGGACAATTGCAGTGTTGATGCTAAAGACCCTGCAGTGGACAATTGCATTGTTGATGCTAAAGACACTGCAGTGGACAATTGCAGTGTTGATGCTAGACCCAGCAGTTGAAAATTGCAGTGTTGATGCTAAAGACCCAGCGGTGGACAATTGCAGTGTTGATGCTAAAGAGCCTGCAGTTGAAAATTGCAGTGTTGACACTGAAGACCCAGCAGTGGACAATTGCAGTGTTGACTAGTAATGAGCAAATGTGCTTGCCTCTACTCGTTACTCACCCGAGTATCACTATACTTGGTTTACTCAGCGAGCACCTAGCATTTCCGGTATTATTCGGTGGGAGCATGGGTCTCCGCCCTGCAATTTTGGTGCTCTTTAGAGCACCAATGAACATGCAGGTATTGTCATCCATGCCTTTTAATGCAGCAGCCATCTTTGTTGTGGTATTACAGTTATTGGCTGGCCGCACAGCATCAGGTCTATAAGAGACTGGACGCCGCCCTGCTCGATGCATTCAGTTCCGGATTCAGACAGTTTAGGGAGAGTTGCTGCTGAGATAGGGAGAGATTTGTGCTTTTATTAGTGTGGGTCTACCATTGTTCAATGCACAAATCCAGCTAAACCAACAGTCCTTTTAAGGGCTAATTAGGGGGTATATAGATTGCAGTGCTAGGTAGGCAGGGGAGTCTATGTGCGCATAGCTACATCAGTGCAAGGCATGCAGGCACTGTTTGTGAGTGTATAGCTCTGATTGCATATTTCAAAAGGGTCCATTAATGTCTGGTGCTGCCTATCATATATACTGTACATACTGTATATATATACCTAGCTGCAGGTATCCGTGGCTAGGATTATTTTTTTCTTGCACCTGAATCCTGCTAATTTTATTACAAAGCAATCCAGAGACCCCACTTTTTTCTGCATTTATTTGCTTGGTCACACTGCAGACGACAGCCAGGTCATTTTAATACAACAGCATGAAAATCTGGCAATTTAAAAACTGCTTTTTTTTGTTCCATGCATCAGATCTGAGTACGCAGAAAATTTTAGTTTTTTTTTTGTTACTGTAGTATTTTTTGGAGTGTCTTACAACATTTTTGGCCACCATTTTGCTGACCAAAAAATCTTTAGGTGGCCAAAAAATATTTATCTACAGTTCTTATATTTATCACTGTGTTTTTAAAGGGAATCTGTCACCCTAAGTTGGCGGGATATTTAAATGATGGCAGTCAGGTCAGATGGGCAGTGTTTTGGGTACTTGCCTTAACATGTTGTTCGCCGCTGTCTCCATTATTTCTGGGAATTGTAGTCGTTGCCCTCCATATAACGCGCCTGCGCATTGCAATCTGCGGGCAAAGCATACTGCGCGTGCGCAATTCAAGATTGCAATGTGCAGGCGCGTTATATGGAGGGCAACGACTACAATTCCCAGAAATAATGGAGACAGCGGCGAACAACATGTTAAGGCAAGTACCCAAAACATCGCCCATCTGACCTGACTGCCATCATTTAAATATTCTGCCAATTTAGGGTGACAGATTCCCTTTAACGCCATATGGATCACATAGCATTGATATAACTATTTTACAATTTTAGTACTCCAACAATTTTTTTTTAGGGTCAGAGCCTAGTTATTGACTCAATTTTGGTGGTCCCAAAAAATCCAGCCCACATATGTAACAGTGTTCTATCTCCGTCAGACTCAAGATCTATCTGTGGTCCACAAATTGTGGCATTTCCGGCCTATATTCCACTGTATTTGCTGTCTGTTACCCTAGTTCTGTACAATATTTTGGGGTATAAACTAAAAAAATACATAGAGTGACTAGTGTGGTATCTGTGTCAGACTTCTATCTCTCTGTGTGCAAGAAATTGTGTCATATCAGGGAAACATTACCCTTTTTGCTGTGTCTTACCCTATTTCTAGACAGTCTTTTTGGTTAAAAAAAATTTAAAAACTCCAGGGCACATATTGAACAGTCTGCTATCTCCGTCAGACACCAGGTGTATCTGTGCTCTACAAGTAATTGCTTTTCAGGCCTACCTTGCCCTTTTATTTTCTGTCTGCTACCCTAGGTCTAGTATACACTATTTTGGCCCAAAAAATAAAATAAATACTGGCCTCATATTGAACAGTTTGGTATCTCAGTGGCTCGCCTCATCTATCTGTGGTCTTGAAGTGTGCTTTTGAGCCTTCCCTTCAGCTTTTTTGGCTGTGTGTTACTGTAGATCAAAACAGTTTTTTTGGTGTAAAAATACAGTCAGGTATATCTGTGACATGCCTCATGTATCTGAGGGCTACAAAGTTTGCTTTGGAGGCTTCCATTCACCTTTATTTGCTATGTGTTACACAAGCTGTAACACTATTTAGGGCTAAAAATTTAAAAAATACTGCCCACATATTGAACAATGTGGTATCGCTGTCATACATCTGAGCTCTTTGTCGCCAACAAATTGCGGCAATTCAGGCCTACATTCCACTGTATTTGCTGTCTGCTACCCTAGTACTGTACAATATTTTGGGTATAAACTAAAAACATACAGGCTACATTGAGTGACCAGTGTGGTATCTGTGTCAGACTCCTATCTCTCTATGTGCTAAAAATTGTGGCATTTCAGGGCTACATTAGACAGTTTTTCTTCATCTTACCAAAGTTACTGACAGTGACATTTTTTTAAGCAAATAAAGTACATTCCAATTTTTAAAAAGGTGTTTTGCCCATACACGATTACATCAAATCTGCTCCAAATGTGACTTTTTAATTGAATTTTTGAAAATTTTGTACCCCTTTTAAAAGGGGAATGGCGGCAGGGGGGAGAACTGGACGGAGGGTGATGACATGCAGTGCAGGGCAAGCTGAAAATTGTCAACAACAAACACCCAAAATCTTTTTGCAAAAAAATCCTTCAAATTTCATGGGGGAAACGGCAGAAGACCACTCTTGACACCAGAACAGAAATGAAAAGGTTTTTGGTTTGGATGGTGGATAATACTTCCCATCATTTTTTTCCAGTCATTTTGGCAAACCACCACCACATCCTGTCTTCCCACACGGTCAATCTAGAGCTGTGAGTCTGGCCGCATTCCTCCCCTGACCTCCTTCCACCTCCCATGCCGAGGCCCCCCAAAAACTATTCCACATTGGAAACCCCTAAAAGGTTCATTTTCCCCTTTATAAATTTTGGGGTTCTCGCACCGGTCCACTTGAAGCAGGGGAAAATGAATTCATATAGCGACGCACAAAATTTAGCAGCCACTACATGGGGGAGACGGGGGCATGGCCCCAAGAGGTGGACATGATAGACACAAAAGCCAGAAAATCAGGAGGAGAACCTGTGAGGGAAATGGAAGAAGAGGGGGTGGAAAAGATATGAACTGCCCAACCTGGCAGGGGACATGCAATGAGACACAGCACACAGGGGGAGGGAAAGGGAAGCACCACAACAGGGAGGAAGAAGCACTGTGGGGCCGGGGACAGAAAAACGGCAACTGTTCCTTTTAAAACCCCAAAAAAACAGAAGTTTTTCATTACAACTATTCTCTTCCCAATCGGTTGTTTTCTAAAGACTCTGTCAAAAACCCCAAAAAAGGGCCCTTTGCACCACCTCCATGCCCGCATCAGCAGGTTGAAAAACACCAGCCTTACCACCATCAGCATGATCAAGCCAGGCACAAAGCACCCACTTTGTGGGGTGAAACCCAAGCCCGAAAGTGTCCCCCAGGGGACACCCCGCTTTTTCCCTGTTGTGGTTGGGGAAACCAATCACCTGTCCGGGCCTCAAAGTTGCCTAAAGCCCTGCACCTGTCCCCTTTCGCACACCAAAACCACCATCAGTAAGCACATCCACGTCCTTGTCCAAACGCACCTTTTTTGTCCATACCCCAGTCATTGGAATGAAAGCGGAAATACACATCCCAAAGCCCCCCAGGGCCCCAGACAAATTCACACATTCTAATGCTTGCCTTGAAAATTTTTT
>JARQOD010000004.1:50885477-50951260 GCA_033576555.1 Oophaga sylvatica | reverse complement strand
AATAAAAAAAGCAAAATTATTCTTACCTATCCCATGCACAGTCAGGTCCCACGGTGTAATCCTTCAGAAAGGGTTAATGTTTACTGCAGGGACCGCAGCTAATGCTGCAGCCTCACAGTAAACCCCCAAATGAATGAGTTCCTCTCCTGGCTGACAGGAGAGGAAGTGGAAAGCTTAATTGATTGCTTTCTACTTTCACTTCAGGTCAGCCAGGGACACAATCAGTGACGTCAGAGGGAACTGATTAACAAAAATAGGGGTTCCCTTCGAAAAAAAAATGGCGTCGGGTCCCCCCTATTTTTGTTAACCAGCCTGATGAAGCAGACTGCTGAGCAGTGGCGTACCGTGAATGAAGCAGACCAAGCAGCTGCTATGGGGCCCGGACAGGTGAGGGGGCCCTCGACGGTCGGGTAGCTGTGCTGACACAGTACTACCAGGGGGTCGGCGGGGGAGGGGGAGTGCGCAGCTCTTCTATATACTCACCCCTCTGGTGCGGTCTCTGCAGCCCCTGCTCTTCTCCCACGGTCTCCGACGCCTGTGTTCAGCAGTCAGGTGGTACCGCTCATTACAGTCATGAATACGCACATATTCATGACTTTAATGAGCTGTCCCACTTGACCGCTGAACACTGGCGGCGGAGACCGTGGGAGAAGAGCAGGGGCTGCACAGACCGCGCCGGCGGAAGGGTGAGTATAAGGGATATTTACCTGTCCCGTTCCACCGTTGCTCGCGTCCTCTTGCTGCAATGTTCAGGTCAGAGGGCGCGATGACGTCGTTAGTGCGCGCCGCGCCCTCTGCCTGATCATTCACTGCTGGAGGACCCCGAAGACAGCAGCACTCAGCAGTGGAGAGAGGACAGGTAAATATCTCAGGTGCCGGGGCCCTGAGCGAGCGGTGACATCGGCACCTGGTGTCACCCCCTGCTCAGGACACCGGCACCTGGCCCCCAGCGACGAAAGGTGAGTATGTCTTTTTTTTTTTTTGGTTGCAGCAGCTGCGGCAGCATAAGGGCCTATACTATGGAGCATCTATGGGGGCACAATCTATGGGGGCATAATACATTTTTTGTTTAATGTGTCCCCTCACTGTGCTGGCACTTTACATTTACAATGGCTCTGGGTTTTTTTTTTTGGGGGGGGCCCATTCAGACTTTTGCTATGGGGCCCCATGATTTCTATGTACGCCCCTGCTGCTGAGGCATGGTATTTAAGGCTGTTAAGGAGCCAATATCCATGGACCTTGCCAGCAGCGTCGGACTGGAGTACCTTGGGCCCACCAGAGAAAAAATATTCTTGGGGCCCACCATCATACTTCCCAACCTTTGAAGAAGGGAAAGAGGGACAAAGGCTGTGGCACGCTGTGCCTGCTGCAGCAAATTTTAGGCCATGCCACGTTGCACCACAGACTGTCCAGGAGTTGGTGGATGCTTTAGTCCAGGTGTGGGAGGAGATCCCTCAGGAGACCATCCGTCGCGCTCATCAGGAGCATGGCCAGAAGTTGTAGTGAGGTCATACAGCATACCTCCCAAATTTTGAAGACAGGAAAGAGGGTTAAAGGCTGCGGCGCGCGTAGGGCGTCGCTGCAAATTTTAGGCCACGCCCCGACCACACCCATTTAACAGCTAATCACACCCATATCCTGGCCCCAAGCGTACCCATTTAGCACTGCTGATCACACTGACTGGTAATGAGGGCACAGTGGCTGGTACTGAGGAAAAGAAAGAAAGAGCAGCGAGAGAGAAAGAACAAACAGAGAAAGAAAGAGAGGAAAGAAAGAAAAGAGAGAGAGAAAGAAAGAACAGAGAGAAAAAAGAACAGAGAGCGAGAAAGAAAGAACAGAGAGCGAGAAAGACTAGAGAGAGAAAGAAAGACTAGAGAGAGAGCCAGAGGCGTAGCTAGGGTTTTGGTTTAGTGGGGGCGAAACTTCTGAGTGGGCCCCTAATCAGAGAACCTCAGCAAATGACCGCGCTGTTGCCAAAAATAATCTATATATAAAAAGACCAATATTGATATTACCGCCATATGGTCTGTGGTAAATAATACCAGTCCTACAGAACATATAATAGATTACAGCACAGGTACAGATAATGACTTACCGCTGATGTTCTTTCTAATGGAATTGTTCACTTTTCATTTCTTTTCCATCTGGTCCAGACCGACATGACGACTTCTCCAGCCAGGAATCGACTGCAGAGATTACAACAAAGACACATTTCACTTCTCATATTTTTAGCACTGTCTTGGTCACCAATTGGACTATTCTCAACCTGCACAAACTCCTCATCCTGCTGATACCCCAATACTGAGCCGCTGCTGCCATATGTGTCCCTATTTCTGCACCTGATACCCTAATACTGAGCCGCTGCTGCCATATGTGTCCCTATTACTGCACCTGATACCCCAATACTGAGCTGCTGCTGCCGTATGTGTCACTATTACTGCACGTGATACCCCAATACTGAGCTGCTGCTGCTGCCGTATGTGTCCCTATTACTGCACCTGCTGTGTGGTTCTGTGTGACCTCTAAATTTTAAAGCACCCCTCTAGAATATAGTAATGCCGGGTGCAAGTGCCCTAGAAAACAGTGACCACATTTTGTCCCCTAGACTGTAATAATGCCCTGTGTGCCCCTTTGACAGTCACAGTAACCCGAGTTCCCCTATAACAATAAGTGTCCACTTTACATTTAATAATGTCCCAAGTCTCCCCCTGTACATCTCCCCTATACACAGAATAATGCCCCTCACTGGATATATACTGACCCCTTAATGTCCCCAAACTATTTAATGGGTCCAACACTGTATGATGGCCCCTAGATAGCATCCATACAGCATAATACACCAGATAGTCCTCAATATAGTATAATGCACCCCCATAGGCAGCCTCTATATTATAATAAACCCCCATAGGCAGAGTCTATAATATAATGCACCACCATAGGCAGCCGCTATATTATAATGCACCCCCATAGGCAGCCTCTGTAGTATAATGCATCCCCATAGGGAGTCTCTGTAGTATAATGCACCCCAATATGGAGCCTCTGTAGTATAATGCAGCCCCCATATACAGCCTCTGTAGTATAATGCACCCCCCATATACAGCCTCTGTAGTATAATGCACCCCCATTAAAAAAAAAAAAAAACAATACTCACCTCCCGGCTCCTGTGCTGCTCACTGTTCTCCCTCTCAGCGTCTGACAGCGGGGCCGGCAGGTGATGTCATCGCGCCCGCTGTCAGACTCTAAGAGGGGGATTATGGGAGAGAAGGAGCGCTCGCTCCTTCTCTCTCTATGCGGTCAGCTGTATCGGCTGGATGCCCATACAGCTGACCCACCGATGACGGGTGGGGGGCCCACTGCTGGCACCGGGCCCCCCCAACGCCTGTTCAGGCCCCATAGCTTCTGGGCGGCAGAGCAGGAAGATCGATTATCCCTGCTCTGCCCCAGAATGTAACTGTATCGGCGTGCTGTGCACGCCGATACAGTTACTGTAGCGTAGCTCCGGGTGGGCTCCCTCAGAGCACGGGGCCCGGGGCCACCGCCCCCTCTGCCCCGCGACCTATCCTTTCAAATCAGGACCCACCACGCAGGAGCTGGGGCCCACCGGAGGTTTCTCCGGTGGCTCAGTCCGACCCTGCTTGCCAGCCTGATAATACCAGGCCACAGCAGTCTGCTTATCTTTGCTGGTTAACAAAAATAGGGGATCCCGTCGAAAAAATTTGGCGTGGGGTCCCCCCTATTTTTGTTAACCAGCCAGATGAAGTAGACTGCTGAGGCCTGGTTTTTCAGGCTGGTAAGGAGCCAAGATCAATGGACCTTGCCAGCCTGATAATACCAGGCCACAGCAGTCTGCATATCTTGGCTGGTTAACAAAAATAGGGGATCCCCTCGAAAAAAAATTGGCGTGGGGTCCCCCCTATTTTTGTTAACCAGCCAGATGAAGCAGACTGCTGAGGCCTGGTTTTTCAGGCTGGTAAGGAGCCAAGATCCATGGACCTTGCCAGCCTGATAATACCAGGCCACAGCAGTCTGCATATCTTGGCTGGTTAACAAAATAGGGGATCCCCTCGAAAAAAAATTGGCGTGGGGTCCCCCCTATTTTTGTTAACCAGCCATATGAAGCAGACTGCTGAGGCCTGGTTTTTCAGGATGGTAAGGATCCAATATCCATGGACCTTGCCAGCCTGATAATACCAGGCCACAGCAGTCTGCTGAGCTTGGCTGGTTAACAAAAATAGGGGATCCCCTCGAAAAAAAAACGGCGTAGGGGTCCCCCTATTTTTGTTAACCAGCCAAGTAAAATGCAGACTGTCAAGGCCCATGGATTTTGGCCCTCAACAGCCTGATAATACCAGGCTACAGCAGCCCCACATTTGGCGCATCAAAAGATGTGCCAATTGTGGCACTTTACCCGGCTCTTCCCACTGCCCTGTAGCGGTGGCAAGTGGGGTAATAAGGGGTTAATGTCACCGTTAATTGCACGGTGACAATAAGCCCGGTTAATAATGGATAGGCGTCAATAAGACACCGATCCATTATTAATCCCAAAGTTTTTAAATGTATAAAAAAAAGACAAAGCAAGAAAAAAGTCTGTTAATGAAATAAAAGAGACAACACAGTTTTCATTTTTTATTATATACTCTCATTCCTGCGACGCCATCGATCTCCTGTAAAAAAAGGAAAAAAACAAACCAACAGTATACCACCTGTCCGACGCAGTCCATAGTAACGACTGTCCCACGACGATCCAGCTCTGCTACATCGCAATGACAGGCAGAGCCTGTCATCGCGACGCAGCACAGCTGATTACCTGCTTCCCCGGCGGTGACGTCATCGGACTGACTGCTTTACGGCCGGGATTACCCAGCAGTCACTGCAGTTATCGCGAGAAACTGCATGTGACCGCCGGGGAAAGATGATGGCGGCCATCAAGCAGTCCAGGCCGTGACCGCCGGAGATCTTCTGCCAGGTAAGTGCCGCTGACTCCTGACAGACCCGACCGACGGACACTGACAGTGACAATTCCGATTCCGGTATCCGATAAGACGACAATATCGGAACTCGGAATCGAAAGTCCGATACAGCTAATATCGGCCGATACCCGATATTTGCAGTATCGTATCGCTCAACACTACTGGTAGTACAAAGACTTTGGAAAAGCACTATAGCTCATCGTCCCCCAAAAGAAATCCAACTAATTCTGAGCTTCCAAATCAAATGCCCCCTCCCTTCTGAGCCCCACAGTGTGCCTAAACCACATGTTGGCATTTCTGTAGCAATAAGAACCCACCTAATTTAAGGGTGCCTGTCTCAAGAAACATGACCTGGGAATAATGTACTGGTCACTACATTGTACTGGTCACCACAACATACTGGTCACTACAACGGCAGTTTGCAATTTTCACTCTACAATATCCACTGCTGCTTGTTGCTCTAAAACACTTATGGAGTCAAAAGCGTCACTACACCTGTATGTACCTGTATATAAACTTCCAAGGGGGATGTATAAGTTCCAAAATAGGGTCACTTGATGGGGATTCTGCTCTTCTGCACCTGGGGCTCTGTATACAGAGTCCGCAAACTATTCTACAATAATTTGCAATCCAAGAGTCAAAAGGCACTCTGTCACTCCAAAGTTTCACTGTGTGGCTAAGCAGTACTGTACATCCACTTATGGGGTATTGCCACGTTTATCAGAAATTGTTTGACACATTTTGGCACCATTTTACCCATTTCCAGATGTGAAAATGTAAAATCTGGGGCTAAAACAATTTTTTTACGGTGAAAAATGTAATAATTTTTTCTTCACTTCCCAATGGTATAAAATTCAGAGACACATTTGTGGTGTTAATAAGATCTCTGCACTCCTATATGAATTCACTGAGAGATGTAGTTTGTAAAATGGGGTCACTTATGGGGTTTTCTGCTGTTCTGGAATCCCAGGGGCCCCCAAATGTGACATGGCTCTCGCAAACCAGTGCAGCAAAATCTGCACTGTAATATGGCGCTCCTTCCCTTCAGAGCTTTGCATTGTGCCTCTAAAGTAGTTTTTGACCACATATGGCATATTGGCGTTCACATGAAAAATTTCATAACAAATTGTTTTGTTTTTTTTCTCCTATTACCCCTTTTGAAAATTGGAAACTTGGCAACATTTTAGCGAAAAAAATAGTAATATTTAATTTCATTATCCCAATGTTATACAAGTTTGTGAATCGCCTGAGTGTTAAAAATACTCACTACTCTCCTAGATGAATTCCTTGAGAGGTATAGTTTATAAAATGTGATCACTTGTGGGGGTTTCTGCTGTTTTGGTATGTTAAGGTAATGTGACATGGCATTTGCAACATATTCCAGCCAAAATAGCGCTTATTCCCTTTCTAGCCCTGACGTTTGCCCATGCAGTAGTTTTACAACAAATATGGGGTATCAGCATACTCAGGAAAATTCGCAAAACAAATATTTGCATTCATTTTCTCCTGCTACCCTTGAAAAAATAAAAAAAATTGGGACTAAAACAACATTTTTGTGGGAAAAATTTGTTTTTTAATTTTCACAGCTCAATATTTTAAAATGCTGTGAAGCCCCTGAGGGTTCAAAATGCTCACCACACATATAGATAGATTCCTTGAGCGGTGTAATTTAGAAAATGGGGTTATTCGTGTATTTTTTTTTGCTGTTTAAGCACCTCAAGGGCTCTTCAAACGTGACATGGCGTCCGCTATCGATTCCAGACGTACGCTCAAACAGTAGTTTTCCTCCACACATGTGGTATTTGCTCACTCCGGAGAAATTGGCCAACAAATTTTGAGGTCAATTTATTCTTGCTACCCTTGTGAAAATAAAAAAAAAATTGGGGCTAAAATAACATTTTTGAGGGAAAAAGTTAAAGATGCCAACAATACCGCGCTCCTTGAAAATCAGGCAAGGGAATCACAGAGTTCAGAAGAGTTGCATACTTTATTCAGGGCTATAAAACTACGTGTTTTGTGGATGTCCTGTCCACTTTCTCAGGTACATAGCCATAAATTGACTATGTACATGAGGAAGTGGGCAGGACATCCACGAAACGCATAGGTTTATAGCCATGAATAAAGTATGCAACTCTTCTGAACCCTGTGATTCCCTTGCCTGATTTTCAAGGAGCGCGGTATTGTCAGCATCTTGAATATCCTATCCAGAATTTCTTGAAGATCCTTCGCAGGTCCGGTGCCATCTGCGGCCCTCCTATCATACTCATTATATGTGTTGTGCATACTCACAAATTGTAAAGGTGAGAATTTTATCCTACAGCAAACTAATTGTTATTTTGGTAGCTGCGCTATTGATCCCCTCTCTTTATCATTTTTTCCTTCCACATTCCATTAATTCACGTGATGCACCTGAATGGTTAACAAACTTCTTGAAGGTGGTTTTGAGCACCTTGAGGGGTGAAGTTTTTAGAAAGGTGTCAGTTTTGGGTATTTTCTGTCATATATGCTCCTCAAAGTCTCTGTAAATGTGATGTGGTCTTTTAAAAATAATTGTTTTGTAAATTTTATGGAAATACAGTTAGGTCCATAAATATTTGGACAGAGACAACATTTATCTAATTTTGGTTCTAGACATTACCACAATGAATTTGAAACAAAACAAATCAGATGCAGTTGAAGTTCAGACTTTCAGCTTTCATTTGAGGGTATCCACATTAAAATTGGATGAAGGGTTTAGGAGTTTCAGCTCCTTAACATGTGCCACCCTGTTTTAAAGGGACCAAAAGTAATTGGACAATTGACTCCAAGGCTATTTCATGGACAGGTGTGGGCAATCCCTTCATTATATCATTCTCAATTAAGCAGATAAAAGGGCTGGTGTTGATTTGAGGTGTGGTGTTTGCATTTGGAAGGTTTAGCTGTGAAGGAAACATGCGGTCAAAGGAGCTCTCCATGCAGGTGAAACAAGCTATCCTTAAGCTGCAAAAAACAGAAAAAACCCAAATATTTATGGACCTAACTGTATGAGAAATTGCTGATCAACTTTTAACCCTTCTCACTTCGTAACACAAAAATAATGTTTCAAAAATTGTGCTGATGTAAAGTAGACATGTGATAAATGTTATTTAGGAACTATTTTGGGGACATAAGTCTCTGATTTAAGGGCATAAAGATAAAAGTGAGAAAGTTGCTAAATTTTCAAACTTTTTACCAAATGTTTGATATTTTCAGAAATAATTACAAGTTATATCAAACTGATTTGATCACTATCATGAAGTACAATATGTCACGAAAAAATATTCTCAGAATCACAGGGATATGTTGAAACATTCCAGAGTTTTTACCTCATAAAGTGACACTGGTCAGAGTTGAAAAAATTGGCCACAAAGGTGAAAACAGGCTCTGGCACGGAAAGGTTAAAGGCCTTGATTTGCAGTATACATTTAGATTGTTTATAACTACAACTGAACATTATAGTTTACAATAATAACATCACATAACTTGCTGTTGATTTTCAGTGTGTAAATTCATAAATTTACTTTTTAATTACTCAAAATCAGCAAAATGGCAATTATCAGGAGGGTCACCTGAGTGCCCTGGTTTCCACTCATATTAACACTGGTGAGCAGCTGATTTTGTCTGGTGAATCTGAAGGCAAATATATCATTACTTACACATACTACATCCTTCTGAATGGTAACCACTCATATAGAGAGACACTTCATACTAGCTAACAAATGGCGGTTACCAGTGGAGGACCGTGCTCTATGATGTTCTTATATCCTTGTAGAGGTAGCCCTCAAAAGATAATTTATTCATCAGTAGATTGTATTACTGTTAATCCTAGCGATACAAAAATATTTATTATTTTGCAACTGTCTTTATGGAAAAAAATAACTTAATTGAAGGAATAATCTTTATAATTATAAATATTATCAGTGTCATTTTAGATACAGCAAAAGTAACAGAAATAAGCTAGTTTATCAAACTGATTAATTTTTAGGTAAATATAGTGTTCATGGCATTTAGCATTTCACAGATGGCTATTACCAATAGCCCCACTAAATAATTTATTTCTTGTGATACTGTAGCTTACAGTATTATTAACATACTGTAAGTGCTAATAGCTTAAATATGTGTAGTAGCACATATGAATGCTTGTGGTGCTGGGTTGTGATGTTTGGCAATTAATCAGTGTCATAACTTTAATGTACACAAACAATGTTAGATATAAAATAGTGGTGGACGCATAATTAGAAAGTATCCGAACATTATTCCCATAATCAAAACAATTTGAAGCATTTTGCTTTTGACAATCATTGTGATTGCTATGGGTAAGAAAAATTTTAATGTAATCAAATCTCCTATTGTCAAGTGTCATAGATAGTGAATGTAAAAATCATTGCAAGTGTTTTGCTTTATGCGCATCCTCATAGTGCCATCACGAGCTAGGATGACATGGTACTGGCATCTCGGCCCATTTTTGGTTTTCAAAAAAATGACCTTTTCATTAATCTATGTGTTAATATTAATTATATTGTTTAAACAATTTTTATATTTTTTTCACACTTACCGATTTTGTCTAATACTTGGCTCATTCTTCAATTTCTTTTCTTTATCGGAAGCCATGTGGGCATTAGATGCTATACATTGGCACTGATTCATTGTGATGGACAGGGGAATTTTCTAGGCGTTCTGCGATCCAAATAAAGGGTTTTGAACAAATAGTGGGAAAAGGGGAGCTATGACCATTGTCTATTGTGAAGGGTGGATCCTGAGTTATCTAGTTTATATAAAGGTGATATCTTCCATGGTAATCATCACTATCACCAAAATATACAGTAATACAGCATTGCAATAAAGAGAAACACGTTTATGACATCATTCTAATTATGCACTTTTGTGACAGTAAGTCTCACTAAGGCCGGTGTCACACTTGTGTGATGCGAGAAATTTGCATGATTTTCTCACATCAACACCCGGCACTGCCGCCGGCACTCGGACCGGAGCGTGCGGCTTCATGTATTTCTATGCAGCCGCATGCTCCGGTCCGAGTGCCAGTGGCAGTGCCGGGTGTTGATGCGAGAGACTCGTGCGAGTGTCTCACATCACACTAGAAAGTTTGACACCGGCCTAAAGATGTTGCCTCATTGAGAACCAAAAAAAGCAGCAAAAGCTCCTGATGCACACTACAAATATCTGAATTCACTAAAAGAAGCAGAAGGCAGCCAAGTGTTTCTCTATCAGTGGGCACTGCAGAGAAAATATTGTTGCTATGGGCTAATTTGTTAGGAATTCTCTAGGCCGCATGTCAGGATGGACAGCACAGACCAAAGGCAATGACACAGCTTACAGATGAAGGGTTAATAAGCAAACTAATGGAAAGTCATTAGCACCAGTGAGGAACAGACAAACTAGTTTGCAGAAAAGATACAGTGCATTTCAGCAGCATTTGTAATGTGAGCAGCTCCAGGGAAGAGATTGCTATGCTTACAGCAGACAGAGGGATGAAAACAGGTCTTAAACATGAAGGAAATGCAGATTAACAGGATTTTGGAGAGCTGATCGCACCCTAAAAGATATCATTGGTGAGACAAACTACAAGGCACAATGGAGCTAGATACAAAGCTTACAAAATACTCATACATGTGTCGACCATAGAAAACGGTGACTGCCATATGGAAAGGGAGTAGGGCCTGAGCCACATACAAATACAAGAAAGTGACAGTAGTATTACCTTACTGCTATTCAGAAGAATTATCGTCCATGTAATGCAATGAAGGCTTGAGTCTGTCACAATGTGAGCAACTTCTAGCTCAATTGGACAGTCAAGAACATGAGGCCCTGTCTTGTGCAGTTGGTATGTCCTCCTAGAGCAAATGGAAAGGAAAGTTGTCTTCCTTCATAAGACAAAATTTTTAAAATTTAACACAGCCAAATGATTAAACAGGTTTTTTACCCTTATCTTCACATGGCCTGCCATTCACATGCCTTTTGGAAGCTGGAATAAGAACTGCAGAGACTAGTATGTTATCAAAACAGAAATACAGTACAGACCAAAAGTTTGGACACATCTTCTCATTTAATGATTTTTCTGTATTTTCATGACTATGATAATTGTACATTCACACTGAAGGCATCAAAACTATGAATTAACACATGTGGAATTATATACTTAACAAAAAAAGTGTGAAACAACTGAAAATATGTCTTATATTCTAGGTTCTTCAAAGTAGCCACCTTTTGCTTTGATGACTGCTTTGCACACTCTTGGCATTCTCTTGATGAGCTTCAAGAGGTAGTCACCGGAAATGGTCTTCCAAAAATCTTGACGGAGTTCCCAGAGATGCTTAGCACTTGTTGGCCCTTTTGCCTTCATTCTGCGGTCCAGCTCACCCCAAACCATCTCAATTGAGTTCATGTATGGTGACTGTGGAGGCCAGGTCATCTGGCGTAGCACCCCATCACTCTCCTTCTTGGTCAAATAGCCCTTACACAGCCTGGAAGTGTGTTTGGGGTCATTGTCCTGTTGAAAAATAAATGATGGTCCAACTAAACGCAAACCGGATGGAATAGCATGCAGCTGCAAGATGCTGTGGTAGCCATGCTGGTTTAGTATGCCTTCAATTTTGAATAAATCCCCAACAGTGTCACCAGCAAAGCACACCCACACCATCACACCTCCTCCTCCATGCTTCACAGTGGGAACCAGGCATGTAGAGTCCATCCGTTCACTGTTATGAATGTGCTAGAGATGGTTTCTGAGTAGTGTTGAGCGATACTGCTCGATATCTAAAAATATCGTATCGAAATTGTATCGCCGATAGCACTAAATATCGTCGATATCCGATTTAGATACCGGAAGTCCCATGTAAGTCTATGGGAACAAAATATCGCAACTAAAAAAAACCTTTATTTCCTTGTAAACACTAAATATACACACATAGAATACATAATATATATATATATATATATATACATGTCATTGTGACATATATATATACATATATGTATAGTTTATACACTTCTACATAGTAAAATATCCTCTGATTCAATTGCCGGGTAAAGCCGGCTTCTGTGAAAAGACAGAAGCACTCGACATGAAATGACACTTGGTGTACATAGGGTTAACCATGTCTTTTCATGTCGTTTGCAATCTGATTTGCACAAACAATTACATCAGTCTATGTGTGCAAAATTTCACACCTGTAGGGGTTAATTAAAGGTGTAAATTCGTTGTAAAAAAAACTGACTTTTTTGCTACGAATTTACACCTTTAATAAACCCCTACAGGTGTGAAATTTTGCACACTTACACTCATGTAATTGTTTGTGCAAATCAGATATCAAACTACATGAAAAGACATGGTTAACTCTATGTAAACCAAGTGTCATTTCATGTCGGGTTCTGCATTTTCACAAAAGCCGGCAATTGAATTAGCGGCTATTATACTATGTAGAAGTGTATGAACTGTAAATATATATATATATATATATATATATATATATATATATATGTGTCACAAATTGAATGACATGTATATATATATGAGGTGTAAAATTGCTGAAAAAAAATGCGTGGGCTCCCGCCCTATTTTCGCAACCAGACAGACAAAGCCAGTGAGTGGGGGCAGATAATAATAGCCCAGAGAGGGACCATCATTTTTGGCCCCCCCCGGCTACTAACATCTGCCCCCAGACACCCCAGAAAGGGCAAATCTCTAATTAGATTTGCCCTTTCTGGCACTTTGCCCGTCTATTCCCATTGCCCTGTAGCGGTGGCGAATGGGTTAATAAGGGGTTAAAATGACCTTGCAATTGAAAGGTCACTTTAAGTCAGGTTAATAATTGAGAGCTGTCAATTAGACAACTATCAATTATTAATCCTATTGTATGAAAGAAAAATCAAACACACACACTTTAATAAAAAAAAAGTTTAATGAAATAATCACACAGTTTTTGACCATATTTTATTTTCCTGCTAAAACCATTTCCTGTAATAAAAATAAAATAATAAAGCAAAATTATTCTTACCAATCCGATGTACAGTCAGGTCCCACGGTGTAATCCTTCAGAAAGGGTTAATGTTTACTGCAGGGACCGCAGCTAATGCTGCAGCATCACAGTAAACCCCCAAATGAATGAGTTCCTCTCCTGGCTGACAGGAGAGGAAGTGGAAAGCTTAATTGATTGCTTTCCACTTTCACTTCAGGTCAGCCAGGGACACAATCAGTGACGTCAGAGGGAACTGGTTAACAAAAATAGGGGATCCCCTCAAAAAAAATTGGCGTGGGTTCCCCCCTATTTTTGTTAACCAGCCAGATGAAGCATACCGCTGAGGCCTGGATTTTCAGGCTGTTAAGGAGCCAAGATCCATGGACCTTGCCAGCCTGATAATACCAGGCCACAGCAGTCTGCTTAGCTTGGCTGGTTAACAAAAATAGGGGATCCCCTCGAAAAAAAAACGGCGTAGGGGTCCCCCCTATTTTTGTTAACCAGCCAGATGAAGCAGACTGCTGAGGCCTGGTTTTTCAGGCTGCTAAGGATCCAATATCCATGGACCTTGCAAGCCTGATAATACCAGGCCACAGCAGTCTGCTTAGCTTGGCTGGTTAACAAAAATAGGGGATCCCCTCGAAAAAAAAACGGCGTAGGGGTCCCCCTATTTTTGTTAACCAGCCAAGTAAAATGCAGACTGCTGCGGCCTGGTATTAAAAGACTGTCAAGGCCCATGGATTTTGGCCCTCAACAGCCTGATAATACCAGGCTACAGCAGCCCCACATTTGGCGCATCAAAAGATGTGCCAATTGTGGCACTTTACCCGGCTCTTCCCACTTGCCCTGTAGCGGTGGCAAGCGGGGTAATAAGGGGTTAATATCACCGTTGATTGCACGGTGACAATAAGCCCGGTTAATAATGGAGAGGCGTCAATAAGACACCGATCCATTATTAATCCCAAAGTTATTAAATGCATAAAAAAAAGACAAAGCAAGAAAAAAGTATTTTAATGAAATAAAAGAGACAACACAGTTTTCATTTCTTTTATTGTACTCTCATTCCTGCGACGCCATCGATCTCCTGTAAAAAAAGAAAAAAAACAAACCAACAGTATACCACCTGTCCGACGCAGTCCATAGTAACGACAGTCCCACGACGATCCAGCTCTGCTACATCGCAATGACAGGCAGAGCCTGTCATCGCGACGCAGCACAGCTGATTACCTGCTTCCCCGGCGGTGACGTCATCGGACTGACTGCTTTACGGCCGGGATTACCCAGCAGTCACTGCAGTTATCGCGAGAAGAGGATGGCGGCCATCAAGCAGTCCGGGATGTGACCGCCGGAGATCTTCTGCCAGGTAAGTGCCGCTGACTCCTGACAGACCCGACCGACGGACACTGACAGTGACAGACCCGACCGACGGACACAGACAGTGACAGTGACAAATCCGATTCCGGTATTCGATATGACGAAAATATCGAAACAAATTATCGAAAGGCCGATAGAGCTAATATCGGCCGATAGCCGATATTTGCATTATCGTATCGCTCAACACTATTTCTGAGCAGAGGCTCCCTCTGGTGGTTACAGACAGTACTGAACATTTCAGCGAGGAATGGCAATCTGGGATCACTGACTGGTCTGATATAAGGGAGGTTCCCTCCCATGATGGTTGCCGGTGATCAATTGTTCTTGTCTCAATTTTGGTTCCTGGTTCATTTGGAATTTGCTGAGTCTTGCCTGCATCTTCTGGTTTCAGATAAGATATTTTCTGCTTTTATTTTTGTGCTTGCTTTTTGCATAGTTCCCTGCACTTCTGTGGAGGTCAGCCGGGTCCCCTCCTGGGGCTTGTGCTCCTCTCAATTTATCTGAAGCCACTGTTATTTGTTCATTTGCTTTTTCCTGTTTTTTCAGTGGCTGCGGCTTAGTTTTGTTACACAAGAGATCTCTCACACCACCTCCTCACCTCTCCCCCTGTCTGTCGGTGTTCCCCAAGGCTCAGTTCTTGGACCCCTACTCTTCTCCATCTACACCCTCGGCCTGGGACAACTCATAGAATCTTATGGTCTTCAGTATCATCTCTACGCCGACGACACGCAGATCTACCTATCTGAACCTGACCTGACCTCCTTACTGACCAAAATCCCACAAAGTCTGTCTGCTATTTCTGATTTCTTCTCTGCTCGCTTTCTAAAACTGAACATGGACAAAACAGAATTCATCATCTTTCTCCCATCTCACTCTACCCCCCCACCAGACCTGTCCATTAACGTCAATGGCTGCTCACTTTCTCCAGTCCCGCACGCTCGGTGCTTCGGAGTGTTCCTCGACTCTGCCCTCTCTTTCAAGCCACATGTCCAAACCCTAGCCTCCTCCTGCCGTCTCAAACTCAAAAATATTTCCCCGATCCGTGCATTCCTTGACCATGAAAGTACAAAAACACTAGTGCATGCCCTCATCATCTCCCGCCTCGACTACTGCAACCTCCTACTCTCTGGCCTTCCCTCTAGCACTCTGGCACCACTCCAATCCATCCTGCACTCTGCTGCACGACTAATACACTTGTCTCCCCATTATTCCCCAGCCTCTCCTCTCTGCCAAGCCATTCATTGGCTTCCTATCGTTCAGAGGCTCCAGTTCAAAACCCTAACCATGACCTACAAAGCCATCCACAATCTGTCTCCTCCATACATCTGTGACATGGTCTCCCGGTACATACCCACACACAACCTTCGATCCTCTCAAGATCTCCTCCTCTACTCCCCTCTTATCTCTTCTTCCACAACTGCATACAAAGCTTCTCCCGTGCCTCTCCCATACTCTGGAACTCTCTACCCCAACACATCAGACTCGCGCCTACCATGGAAACCTTCAAAAAGAACCTGAAGACCCACCTCTTCCGACAAGCCTACAACCTGCAGTGATCATCAGTAGAGTTGAGCGATACTTTCCGATATCCTAAAGTATCGGAATCGGAATGGTATCGCCGATATCACTAAAATATCGGCGATACCCGATACCGATACCGGAAGTCCCATGTAAGTCTATGGGAACAAAATATTGCAACTAAAAAAACCCATTCTTTCCTTGTAAACACTAAATATACACACATAGAATACATATATATATATATTATACATGTCATTGTGACATATATATATACATATATGTATAGTTTATACACTTCTACATAGTAAAATATCCTCTGATTCAATTGCCGGGTAAAGCCGGCTTCAGTGAAAAGACAGAAGCACCCGACATGAAATGACACTTGGTGTACATAGGGTTAACCATGTCTTTTCATGTCGTTTGCTATCTGATTTGCACAAACAATTAAATCAGTCTATGTGTGCAAAATTTCACACCTGTAGGGGTTAATTAAAGGTGTAAATTCGTTGTAAAAAAAACGGACTTTTTTGCTACGAATTTACACCTTTAATTAACCCCTACAGGTGTGAAATTTTGCACACATAGTCTGATTTAATTGTTTGTGCAAATTAGATAGCAAAGGACATGAAAAGACATGGTTAACCCTATGTACACCAAGTGTCATTTCATGTCGGGTTCTGCATTTTCACAAAAGCCGGCAATTGAATTAGCGGCTATTATACTATGTAGAAGTGTATGAACTACAAATATAAATATATATATATATGTGTCACAAATTCAATGACATGTATATATATATATGAGGTGTAAAATTGCTGAAAAAAAATGCGAGGGCTCCCGCCCTATTTTCGCAACCAGACAGACAAAGCCAGTGAGTGGGGGCAGATAATAATAGCCCAGAGAGGGACCATTATTTTTGCCCCCCCCCGGCTACTAACATCTGCCCCCAGACACCCCAGGAAAGACAAATCTATAATTAGATTCGCCCTTTCTGGCACTTTGCCCGTCTATTCCCATTGCCCTGTAGCGGTGGCGAATGGGTTAAATAGGGGTTAAAGCCACATTGCAATTGAAAGGTGACCTTAAGCCAGGTTAATAATTGAGAGCTGTCAATTAGACAACTATCAATTATTAATCCTATTGCATGAAATAAAAATAAAACACACACACTTTAATTAAAAATCATTTTAATGAAATAAAGACACATGTTTTTGACCATATTTTATTTTACTGCAAAAACCATTTCCTGTAATAAAAATAAAATAAAAAAGCAAAATTATTCTTACCTATCCCATGCACAGTCAGGTCCCACGGTGTAATCCTTCAGAAAGGGTTAATGTTTACTGCAGGGACCGCAGCTAATGCTGCAGCCTCACAGTAAACCCCAAATGAATGAGTTCCTCTCCTGCCTGACAGGAGAGTAAAGGCTGGGTGTCACATAACGATACACCAGCGATCCCGACAACGATATGCACTTGTCAGGATCGCTGGTGTATCGCTACATGATCGCTGCTGAGCTGCCAAACAGGCAGCTCAGGCAGCGATCTGGGACAGCGACACTGCGGGTAACATCGCTTAAGGGCCCGTCTCACATAGCAATATCGCTACCGAGATCGCTGCTGAGTCACAAGTTTTGTGACGCAGCAGCGAGCTCACCAGCGATATCGCTGTGTGTGACATTCAGCGACGATCAGCCCCCCTGCCGGGTATCGCTGATCGTCGCAGAAATGTCAGGACCTTTTTTTGATCGCTGGTTTCCCTCTGACAAGCACGCATCGCTGCGTGTGACAGGCGGGAGACCAGCGATCCGCTGGTAACCAAGGTACACAGCGGGTTTCCAGGCACCGCGCAGCGCTTGGAAACCCGCTGTGTACATTGGATACCAGCTCCCTGCATCAGGGCGCTGGTATCCAAGGTACACAGCGGGTTTCTAGGCACAGCCCCGCGCCTGGAAACCCGCTGTGTACCTTGGTTACCAGCGGATCGCTGGTCTCCCGCCTGTCACACGCAGCGATGCGTGCCTGTCAGCGGGAAACCAGCGATCAAAAAAAGGTCCTGACATTTCAGCGACGATCAGCGATACCCGGCAGGGGGGCTGATCGTCGCTGAATGTCACACACAGCGATATCGCTGGTGAGCTCGCTGCTGCGTCACAAAACTAGTGACTCAGCAGCGATCTCGGTAGCGATATCGCTATGTGAGACGGGCCCTTAAGTGGAAAGCTTAATTGATTGCTTTCCACTTTCACTTCAGGTCAGCCAGGGACACAATCAGTGACGTCAGAGGGAACTGATTAACAAAAATAGGGGTTCCCTTCGAAAAAAAAATGGCGTGGGGTCCCCCCTATTTTTGTTAACCAGCCAGATGAAGCAGACCGCTGAGGCCTGGATTTTCAGGCTGTTAAGGAGCCAAGATCCATGGACCTTGCCAGCCTGATAATACTAGGCCACAGCAGTCTGCATATCTTGGCTGGTTAACAAAAATAGGGGATCCCCTCGAAAAAAATTGGCGTGGGGTCCCCCCTATTTTTGTTAACCAGCCAGATGAAGCAGACCGCTGAGGCCTGGATTTTCAGGCTGTTAAGGAGCCAAGATCCATGGACCTTGCCAGCCTGATAATACCAGGCCACAGCAGTCTGCATATCTTGGCTGATTAACAAAAATAGGGGATCCCCTCGAAAAAAATTGGCATGGGGTCCCCCCTATTTTTGTTAACCAGCCAGATGAAGCAGACCACTGAGGCCTGGTTTTTCAGGCTGGTAAGGATCCAATATCCATCGACCTTGCCAGCCTGATAATACCAGGCCACAGCAGTCTGCTTAGCTTGGCTGGTTAACAAAAATAGGGGATCCCCTCGAAAAAAAAACGGCGTGGGGATCCCCCCTATTTTTGTTAACCAGCCAAGTAAAATGCAGACTGCTGCGGCCTGGTATTAAAAGACTGTCAAGGCCCATGGATTTTGGCCCTCAACAGCCTGATAATACCAGGCTACAGCAGCCCCACATTTGGCGCATCAAAAGATGTGCCAATTGTGGCACTTTACCCGGCTCTTCCCACTTGCCCTGTAGCGGTGGCAAGCGGGGTAATAAGGGGTTAATGTCACCGTTGATTGCACGGTGACAATAAGCCCGGTTAATAATGGAGAGGTGTCAATAAGACACCGATCCATTATTAATCCCAAAGTTATTAAATGCATAAAAAAAAGACAAAGCAAGAAAAAAGTATTTTAATGAAATAAAAGAGACAACACAGTTTTCATTAATTTTATTGTACTCTCATTCCTGCGACGCCATCGATCTCCTGTAAAAAAAGAAAAAAAAAACAAACCAACAGTATACCACCTGTCCGACGCAGTCCATAACGACAGTCCCACGACGATCCAACTCTGCTACATCGCAATGACAGGCAGAGCCTGTCATCGCGACGCAGCACAGCTGATTACCTGCTTCCCCGGCGGTGACGTCATCGGACTGACTGCTTTACGGCCGGGATTACCCAGCAGTCACTGCAGTTATCGCGAGAAACTGCATGTGACCGCCGGGGAAAGAAGATTGCGGCCATCAAGCAGTCCAGGACGTGACCGCCGGAGATCTTCTGCCAGGTAAGTGCCGCTGACTCCTGACAGACCCGACCGACGGACACTGACAGTGACAGTGACAATCCCGATTCCGGTATCCGATAAGACGAAAATATCGGAACTCGGAATCGGAATTCCGATACAGCCAATATCGGCCGATACCCGATATTTGCAGTATCGGAATGCTCAACCCTAATCATCAGTCTACTGAACCACCGCACGACCAGCTCTACCCTCTCCTAGTGTATCCTCACCCATCCCTGTAGACTGTGAGCCCTTGCGGGCAGGGTCCTCTCTCCTTCTGTACTTGTGTGTGCCTTGTATTGCTCATGTTTACTGTACTTGTTGTGAGACAGTGAAGGAATATGTGTCGAATGGGGTGTACATTTCACCTAGGTACTGTGCTGTATGGTATAAGGGAAATGTGTGGCTTTGTAAACCTAGTGGTAGAGAAAGGTCACTACACCCTACATTCAGTACACACTTGCAGCTCAGGCCTGAAACCATTCAGCTGTTAATTAGGAGACCAGAAGTAGGTGTCTGCGAACACAGTCAGAGAGCACGCTTAATCTGGACACAGGAGGGGTCCAGGCACAGAAGGTGTCTCCAGGAGTTTTAGCTGTCTCAGTCTGGGTGCTCGATGTACCCCGGACACAGGAGTAGTCTCAGTGAGAATCCATGCGGATGGCTGCTGAATAGGAGGGGAGCTCTCTCAAGTCTGGACGTTGAAGGTGCCTTCAGACACAAGGAGGAGACTCTGTGAACCTCCATGCTGGTAAATGCTGGTAAATGCTGGTAAATGCTGGTAAATGCTGAACATATGTGTTGTTTTGGCCCCGGCTGGTAGAGTCGGGACCCGGATAGATAGGGAAATCTATCTATGTGTAGTAAGTGGCTAGACAAGCCTAGGTCTTCTGTTTATGATTTATTTTTATCTGTTTGCTGTGGACTTTAATAAAGCTGGTTGCGGCCAGTTTTCACCAGAACTGCTGTCTGAATGAACTGTTTCCGTGCCACTCTGTCTACCCAGACGGCGATCCCAGAGCTATATCCCCTGAAAAGCTTACATTGTCTATATTTGCACCTCTTCACATGTAAAGCACCATGGAATAAATGGCGCTATAAAAATATATAATAATAATAATAATATATAATAATCTGATTTAGGTGGTAGAGATCGTGTGATCTCAGGTGTTTTTGCAATCAGAAGAGTTGGTATTTTTTAGGGTTTTTTTGGATTGCGGTGAGAATTCTTTCCTGTACTTTTCTGTCTAGACAGATTGGGCCCCAGCGTTTGCTCATTCTATTTTCTGTCTGTGTCCGTGCTTCTTCTTGTCTAACCGCCATTACATGTTTGGGGGCTTCCTATTTTCTTTGGCGATCTGCTCCGTGGCAGATAGCTTTCCTCTTTCTGCCTTTAGGTGTAGTTATCTCTCCGGCTGTGACGAGGCATCTAGGATCAACGTAGGAATGTTCCACGGCTACCTCTAGTTGTGTGGTTAGTTCAGGTTACTGCAATTCAATAGGTTCCAGCCTCTCTGGTGTATTGCCGTATTTGCTTTTTCTCCTCAGCTACCAAAACATAACAGTTCACCTTTTCTGCGTCACACAAAGACACGGTGGTTGGAACCAAAGATCTCAAATTTGGACTCATCAGACAAAAGCACAGATTTCCACTGGTCTAATATCAATTCGTTGTGTTATTTAGCCCAAACAAGTCTCTTCTGCTTGTTGCCTGTCCTTAGCAGTGATTTCCTAGCAGCTATTTTACCATGAAGGCCTGCTGCACAAAGTCTCCTCTTAACAGTTGTTGTAGAGATGTGTCTGCTGCTAGAACTCTGTGTGGCATTGACCTGGTCTCTAATCTGAGCTGCTGTAAACCTGCAATTTCTGAGGCTGGTGACTTGGATAAACTTATCCTCAGAAGCAGAGGTGACTCTTGGTCTTCCTTTCTTGGGGCCGTCCTCATGTGAGCCAGTTTCTTTGTAGCGCTGGATGGTTTTTGCAACTGCACTTGGGGACACTTTCAAAGTTTTCCCAATTTTTCGGACTGACTGACCTTCATTTCTTAAAGTAATGATGGCCACTCATTTTTCTTTACTTAGCTGCTTTTTTCTTGCCATAATACACATTCTAACAGTCTATTCAGTAGGACTATCAGCTGTGTATCCACCAGACTTTTGCACAACACAACTGATGGTCCCCACCCCATTTATAAGGCCAGAAATCCCACTTATTAAACCTGACATGGCACACCTGTGCAGTGAAAATCATTTCCGGTGACTACCTCTTGAAGCTCGTCAAGAGAATGCCAAGAGTGTGCAAAGCAGTCATCAAAGCAAAAGGTGGCTACTTTGAAGAACCTAGAATATAAGGCATAATTTCAGTTTTTACACACTTTTTTGTTAATTATATAATTCCACATGTGTTAATTCATAGTTTTGATGCCTTCAGTGTGAATTTATAATTTTCATAGTCATGAAAATACAGAAAAATCTTTAAATTAGAAGGTGTGTCCAAACTTTTGGTCTGTACTGTATAAGAGGTTAGGTGGATTGGTATACTAAATATGGTTTTATTTTCCAATCCGGTATGGAAAATAATTTAAAAATAACATCTATTGTTACAATTGACAACACCACGCTTTCCCCTGTACC
Source organism: Oophaga sylvatica (assembly GCA_033576555.1). Classification (NCBI taxonomy): domain Eukaryota; kingdom Metazoa; phylum Chordata; class Amphibia; order Anura; family Dendrobatidae; genus Oophaga; species Oophaga sylvatica. The sequence continues at coordinate 50,929,168 of JARQOD010000004.1, read as the reverse complement.
GGAGGTCCGCTGCCTCGGAGTAACCCTTGACTCTGCCCTGTCCTTCAAACCACACATCCAAGCTCTTTCTACCTCCTGTCGCCTCCAGCTCAAAAATATTTCCAGAATCCGTCCCTTCCTCAACCCTCACTATACTAAAATGCTTGTGCATGCCCTCATCATCTCCCGCCTCGACTACTGCAACATCCTTTTCTCTGGCCTCCCTGCTAACACACTCGCACCTCTCCAGTCCATCCTTAACTCGGCTGCCCGACTAATTCATCTCTCTCCTCGCTACTCCTCCGCATCTCCCCTCTGCAAATCTCTTCACTGGCTCCCATTCCCTCAGCGAATCCAATTCAAATTACTAATACTGACCTACAAGGCCATCTATAACCTGTCTCCCCATATGTCTCTGAACTAATCTCCCGATACCTTCCCTCACGTAATCTCCGGTCCTCCCAAGACCTCCTTCTCTCCTCCACACTTATTCGCTCCTCACCCAACCGCCTCCAAGACTTCTCCCGAATATCCCCCATCCTCTGGAATTCTTTGCCCCAACACGTCCGACTATCAACCACTCTCGGATCCTTCAGACGTAACCTGAAAACCCATCTCTTCAGGAAAGCTTACAGCCTGCAATGACCCCGCTGCCTCCTCACCACTACCAGAGATATCGCCTCAACCAACACCGGAACTGCTGCAACCCACCAACCTGCTGTCTCCGTCCCCCATCCTGTAGAATGTAAGCCCGAAAGGGCAGGGTCCTCTCCCCTCTGTACCAGTCTGTGATTGTTAGTTTGTTTACTGTAAGTGATATCTGTAATTTGTATGTAACCCCTTCTCATGTACAGCACCATGGAATCAATGGTGCTATATAAATAAATAATAATAATAATAATAATAAATAATCTATTGCTGAATTTTTATTATTATTATTATTATTATGATTATTATTTATTTATATAGCACCATTAATTCCATGGTACTGTACATGAGACAGAGTCATATCAAAATACAAATATCACTTACAGAAAACTAACAATGACAGACTGGTACAGAGAGAAGAGGACCCTGCCCTTGCTGGTTTACGTTCTACAGGAATATGGGGAAGGAGACAGTAGGTCGGGGGTTGCAGTAGCTCCGATGGTGTTGAGGTGGCCGCGTGGTCATTACAGGTTTTAAGCTTTCTTGAAGAGATAGGTTTTCGGGTTCCGTCTGAAGGATACAAATGTGGTGGATAACCGGACGTGTTGGGGCACAGAATTCCAGAGGATGGGGGATATTCGGAAGAAATCTTGGAGGCGATTGGATGAGGAGCGAATAAGCATGGAGGAGAGAAGAAGGTCTTAGGTGGACCGGAGATTACATGAGGGAAGATATTGAGAGATTAGTTTGGAAATATACAGAGGAGAAAGGTTATGGATGGCTTTGTAGGTCAGTGTTAGTAGTTTAAACTGGATACACTGAGACACTGGGAGTCAGTGACGGGATCAATACAAATACTTATAATATAAATAAGGAAACTATTGTTGCATCTTAAAGAAGAACTCCTCCCATCAAAGTTTTTATTCTCTTAATACATCATCATGTTATATAGCACTGTATACTTACAATTACTCATTTTGCCATTTTACCCAGCTAATTATTTTCTATCCTCTGCTCTATGTAAAACAGCTGATTCTTCCTCCCTCCTGCCAGGGACTTTTGCAGTGCCTCTTGAGTCATGCAGGGAAAATAGATTTCCTGTTTCTTCATAGAGCTTAGAATGAATCAGCAAGTCAATTTCTAAACACGTGATGTCATAGACGTTTTAGAAAACCAAAGGATTAGCTAGGTAGAAGGGAAAAATTATCAATTGAAAGTACACAGTGCTTTATAATTATGAATGAGCTAATATGTTCGGAAAACGATCCTAAACATAAATTCAGCACGAATATGGCACATTCGGATTCATGATCGGTAACACGAGCATTTTTCTTAAAATCTGAAAAAGTCGGTAACATTCGGTGAAAGATAGAATAAATGCTGGCAATTCATGTGCTGTGTTCAGTAAAATAACACTGACAGGTTACAATAGAATAGATAGAATAGATACATACACATAGAATACATAGATAAATAGATGTCAGTAACACACACACATATACTGTACAGTTCAGACCAAAAGTTTGGACACACCTTCTCATTCAAAGATTTTTCTGTATTTTCATGACTATGAAAATTGTAGAATCACACTGAAGGCATCAAAACTATGAAATTTAACACATGTGGAATTATACATTTCACTTCACAAAAAAGTGTGAGACAACTGAAAATATGTCTTATATTCTAGGTTCTTCAAAGTAACCACCTTTTACTTTGATTACTGCTTTGCACGCAGAAAAGGTGAATGGATGGATTCTACATGCCTGGTTCCCACCGTGCAGCATGGATGAGGTGGTGTGATGGTGTGGGGGTGCTTTGCTGGTGACACTGTTGGGGATTTATTCAAAATTGAAGCGGTGAGCGGTCCAGCTCACCCCAAACCATCTCGATTGGTTTCAGGTCTGGTGACTGTGGAGGCCAGATCATCTGACGTAGCACCCCAACACTCTCCTTCTTGGTCAAATAGCCCTTACACAGCCTGGAGGTGTGTTTGGGGTCATTGTCCTGTTGAAAAATAAATGATGGTCCAAATAAACGCAAACCGGATGGAATAGCATGCAGCTGCAAGATGCTGTAGTAGCCATTCTGGTTCATTCTGGTTCACTATGCCTTCAATTTTGAATAAATCCCCAACAGTGTCACCAGCAAAGCACCCCCACACCATCACACCTCCTCCTCCATGCTTCACGGTGGGAACCAGGCATGTAGAATCCATCCGTTCACCTTTTCTGTTGCAAAGCAGTAATCAAAGCAAAAGGTGGCTACTTTGAAGAACCTAGAATATAAGACATATTTTCAGTTGTTTCACACTTTTTTGTAAAGTGTAATGTATAATTCCACATGTGTTAATTCATAGTTTTGATGCCTTCAGTGTGATTCTACAATTTTCATAGCCATGAAAATGCAGAAAAATCTTTGAATGAGAAGGTGTTTCCAAATTTTTGGTCCGTACTGTATATATGTATGTATATTACATACATAGATAGATAGAAAAAAAGCCGGCAATTCAGCAGCTGCGTAGTGAAAAAATCACTGCAGGAGCTGACAAAATAAATAGATGGATTACATACAGTAAATACAAATAGAATAGGTAGATATACAGATGTCTGTGACAAATACAATTAGTACAGTGTGTGCGCAGCTAAATGTACATATATTTAATTAATAAAAGATAATTTTTCTGAAAAAAAATGGCCTGTGCTGCAGCGTAATTTTCGCAACTAGCAGGGGGAAAGCCGACAGCTGGGGGCCGATTTTTATAGCCTGGTAAGGGGGTAATACACATGGAGATTCCCAGACTATTAATATCAGCTCACAACTGTATGCTTAGCCTTTACTGGCTATTAACATGGGGGACCCTAAAAAAAATTATGTCGGGTCCCCCCTATAATTAATAACCAGCAAAGGGTATGGAGAATGCAGCGGGCTGATATGAATAGCCTAAGAAGGGGCCATGGATACTGCCTCCCAGGCTAAAAACATCAGCTCTCAGCCAACCCAGAAAAGGCGCATCTTAGAGATTCAGGCACTTAGCCTAGCTCTTCCCACTTGCCCTGTAGCGGTGCCAAGTGGGGTGAAAGTTGTGGTGGTGATGTCACCTTTGTATTGTAAGGTGACATCAAGCCCCAAGGTTAGTAATGGAGAGACATCAATAAGACACCCCCATTACTAACCCCATAGTCACATTGTATGAAAACACAGACACCCATAAAAAAGTATTTTAATTGAAATACACAGATTCCTTTAATAATCTTAATTAAACCATACTTACAGCCTCGACCATTCCCCCGATGCCCTCGTCATCTGCAAAAGAGGTAAAAAAACAAACAATATTCCTCACCTTTCCACAGAGGTGCTTTTAATCCATTTGTCCCACGACAGGTCTAGCTCTGCTACATCTAGATGGCAGGTTGCATGGTTGCATGATGCAACCATGCAGCCTGTCATCCAGTAGGCACTGAGCACTATGTGCTCAGTGTCTGCCTGAAAACTGCTATTCCCTGTCTGAAGGCACCGCCAGCGTGAGAAAGTTCTCCTGCTCACGATGCCATCAGACAGGTCCTGCGAATTCACTGCCAATGAACTCACTTCACCTTTCTGACGTCAATGTGAGCGCCATGGGAAATTTTCCCATGGCGCTTGCGCTGATATCACATAGGTGTGTGTGCCACTGACATCTATTCTGGACTTTATTCTGGTTGTACCTTTATATACCATATAACTATAGGAGTAGTAATGGATAGGTGTCTTACAGAGGCACAAATTGAAATGGCCACCACTCTCCCTCATTCAAAACAAGGATGCAGCAATGACAGCATGAAGAAACTATATATATATATATAAATATATAATATTATACCAGCATTCACAATAAATAAACAATATAATGTTTACTACTGTGGCTCACATATAATATATAATATTCCCCTCTGTGGCACGCTTTATATGGCAATAAAAAAGTACACTATTCCAGTCACCTCTGCTGACTCCCACAATTATTACCTCCCTCTTCCTTTTCCAGCACCTCTCAAAAGGGCCGAAATTCAATGATACTACTGGCCTCTGGTAGGTTATTGGCTTGTATAGGTAATGCAGTGCAAGGAGCCAATTGTTTTCAATTGGATGTGCACAAAAGGAAGCATAGCCAGCATGGAATAGGGCTAGCTCCAGTGGGCTCTCATCCACCCACACCCGCGATTCTAACGCCTCTGTCTGAAACACTGTAACTGATTGCTGTCTTTTGAACAGTGTGCTGCATTTCTTTCTTGTCACATATCTCAGACCACCACCCGAGGCCAGATGCTCATCTCACTTTATGGTGGGAGCGGTCCTGATAGTGATACCAGTAAAAGAAGACATTGCCCTGAAATACTGACAAATTTTGTAAATTCACCTCAACAGAATGCAACTTAGAAAAGTATTAAAATATCAGCAATTGAACAGTCTAGGAAGACAGTAAAAGTGACACATTCAGCCTAGAGCTAAGGATTATTGGGCATTTATAGCTTTATTGTGGCTCCTTCGTATGTTGAGCAATACGTGCATTTAGTGGTCTTTCTTTGACATGTCGCTTTTTATTTTCGACTCAGTTTAAATTCTAATCTCACTTTTATAACTGCCTCCAATGCCTTATGCACCTCTTCCTATTGTCCTTTTTTGGTACCCTGAACTTCCTACCTTTTTACAAATCAGCTGATGCTAACTGTGACTTCTCTGAGATTTAAACCTGGAGATTCCCTCTGTGAAAATGTATAAATCCATAAGGAGTTCAAATGCTAATTGTGTTGCCTGTACAGCCAGCTTGTTTCTTGTTTCTTCTATATCTCTCTGTAACTAGCTGCTAGGAGATAACCATTGCATCCCATATTTTGATTTTCTACATGGAAACCCTATACAAGAAGACAGCCTTCAATGTCATTCAGAAAGCTTTGAAAGTCCTTGCTCTTGGCATACCTTCCCACAATTGACTATGCTATGAAATATATTGTTGATTGTACAGCATCTTCCTTTTGAAATTGTCTCTCTAACCTCTTGTTGCCCCATTACTTTTTTATGACAGCTCTTTGAATTTCTTGAGAGAACCTTAAGCTTTATTTTCTACATAAGGCATAAAAAAGAACTTTATTTTCATATAATATATGTGTCAGTTACATTAAAGGCCACAATACACATTAGATACCTTTTGGCCAAAAGATTACATACCAGTTTCCAAAAATCCATCTACGGTATCTAAACTATCCCATAAGTAGGAATGCTCAGCGTTGCACAGGAGAACACAGGATTGACCATTTGAAGTGCAACAGGCCATATTCTTCTATCACCTGACATCATCTGTCGGGGGAGAGTCAGGAGTGTCCCATGTACATTAGACTCTTAATCTTTTCCACCACTATAATCAGGTTCAACCAAATTTAGTGTAATACGTAATGGGGCTTAATACAAAACAAATAAAATAGGTAATGGAAGATCAAGCTCTAGAAGTTAGTTAATAGGATAAAATTGCACTTTATTTAATGCTCAATAAAATCACATAGTGAATCAGAAAAAATATTATTTTGAAGAGGAAACACACGCACTCCATGTTTTGAACCCCATTAGTTTCTTAACCCCTTAACACCCAAGGGTGGTTTGCACGTTAATGACCGGCCAATTTTTACAATTCTGACCACTGTCTCTTTATGAGGTTATAACTCTGGAACGTTTCAATGGATCTTCGATTCTGAGATTGTTTTCTCGTGACATATTGTAATTCACGTTAGTGGTAAAATTTCTTCCATATAACTTGTGTTTATTTTTGAAAAAAACGCAAATATGGCGAAAATTTTGAAAATTTTGCAATTTTCAAACTTTGAATTTTTATTCCCTTAAAACAGAGAAATATGTCACACAAAATAGTTAAAGTTTATAATGCCTGGGTCTGAAAAATAAAAAAAACAATTTTCCACAAAATTGATTTTTTAGTCCCAAATTTTTGATTTTTTCCCAAGGAAATTGGACCCCAAAAGTTGTTGTCCAATTTGTCCTGAGTACGCTGATACCCCATATGTGGGGGGAAAACTGTTTGGGCCACGACAGGGCTTGGAAAGGAAGTAGTAACGTTTTGGAATGCAGACGTTGATGGGGTCATGTTCCGTTTGCAGTGCCCCAGATGTGCCTAAACAGTGGAAACCCCCCACAAGTGACCCCATTTTGGAAACTAGACCCCCTAAGGAGCTTATCTAGATCTTTGGTGAGCACTTTGAACCCCCAAGTGCTTCACACAAGTTTATAATGCCCGAGCATGAAAATAAAAAATCCTATTTTTTTCCCACAAAAATTATCTTTTAGTCACTAATTTTTTATTTTCCCAAGGGTAACAGGAGAAATTGGACCACAAAAGTTGATGTCCAATTTGTCCTGAGTACGCTGATACCCCATATGTGGGGGGCAACGACTGTTTGGGAGCACAGCAGAGCTCGGAATGGAAGGAGCACCATTTGACTTTTTCCAAACAAAATTGGCTGGAATTGAGATTGGACGCCATGTTGCATTTGGAGAGCCCCTGATGTGCCTAAACAGTGGAAACACCCCACAAGTGACCCCATTTGGGAAAATAGACCCCCTAAGGAACTTATCTAGATCTTTGGTGAGCAATTTGAACCCCAAATTGCTTCACACCAGTTTATAACGTAGAGCCGTAAAATTAAAAAATCATATTTTTTCCACAAAAATGATCTTTTCACCCCAATTTTTATTTTCCCAAGGGTAACAAGACTCCAAAAGTTATTGTGCAATTTGTTCTGAGTACACTGATACCCCATATGTGGGGGTAAACCACTGTTTAGGTGCATGGCAGAGTTTGGAAGGAAAGGAGCGCCGTTCGACTTTTTCAACACAGAATTGGCTGGATGCCATGTCGTGTTTGGAGAGCTCCTGATCTGCCTAAACAGTGGAAACCCCCAACAAATGACACCATTTTGGAAACTAGACCCCTCAAGGAACTTATCTAGATGTGTGGTGAGCACTTTGAACCCCGAAGTGCTTCACAGAAGTTTATAACGTACAGCTGTAAAATAAAAATCTTTTTTTTTTTTTACAAAAATGATTATTTCGTCCCCAATATTTTATTTTCACAAGGGTAACAGGAGAAATTGGACCCAAAAGTTGTTGTCCAATTTGTCCTGAGTACGCTGATACCCAATATGTGGGAGTAAACTACTGTATGGGCGCACGTCGGGGCTCGGAAGGGAAGTAGTGATGTTTTGGATTGCAGACTTTGATGGAATGGTCTGGGGGCGTCATGTCGCATTTGGAGAGCCCCTGATGCACCTAAACAGTGGAAACCCCCCACAAATGACATTATTTTGGAAAATAGACCCCACAAGGAACTTATCTAGATGTGTGGTGAGCACTTTGAACCCCGAAGTGCTTCACAGAAGTTTATAACGTACAGCCTTAAAAATAAAAAATCTTTTTTTTTTTTACAAAAATGATTTTTTCGCCCCCAATATTTTATTTTCACAAGGGTAACAGGAGAAATTGGACCCCAAAAGTTGTTGTCCAATTTGTCCTGAGTACGCTGATACCCAATATGTGGGAGAAAACTACTGTATGGGCGCACGTCAGGGCTCGGAAGGGAAGTAGTGACGTTTTGGATTGCAGACTTTGATGGAATGGTCTGGGGGCGTCATGTCGCATTTGGAGAGCCCCTGATGCGCCTAAACAGTGGAAACACCCCACAAGTGACCCCATTTTGGAAAATAGATCCCACAAGGAACTTATCTAGATGTGTGGTTAGCGCTATGAAGCCCCAAGAGCTTCACAGAAGTTTATAACGTACAGTCGTAAAAACAAAAAAATCTTTTTTTTTTTTTAAAAAAATGATATTTTTACCCCCAGTTTTTTATTTTCCCAAGGGTAACAGAAGAAATAGGACAAATTGCACAATAACTCTTGGGGTCCAGAGTACACTGATACCCCATATGTGGGGGTAAACTACTGTTTGGGCGCATGGCAGAGCTCAGAAGTGAAGGAGCACCGTTTGACTTTTTCAATGCAGAATTGGCTGGAATTGAGATCAGACGCCATGTCATTTTGGAGAGCCCCTGATGTGCCTAAACAGCGGAAACCCCCCAATTCTAACTCCAACCCTAACCCCAACACACCCCTAACCCCAGTCCCAACCCTAACCACAAACCTAACCCTAACACACCCATAACCCTAATCCCAACCCTAACCCTAATCCTAACTTTAGCGCCAACCCTAACCCTAACTTTAGTCCCAACCCTAACCCTAATGGGAAAATGGAAATAAATACTTTTTTTAATTTTATTATTTTTCCCTAACTAAGGGGTGATAAAGGGGGGTTTGATTTACTATTTATAGCGGATTTTTATTATTGGCAGCTGTCACGCTAAAAGACGCTTTTTATTACAAAAAATAGTTTTTGCATCACCACATTTTGAGAGCTATAATTTTTGTATATTTTGGCCCACAGAGTCATGTGAGGACTTATTTTTTGCGGTACGAGTTGACGTTTTTATTGGTACCATTTTTGAGCATGTGACATTTTTTGATCGCTTTTTATTTCGATTTTTGGGAGGTTAGAATGAACAAAAATCAGCAATTCATGAATTTCTTTTGGGGGAGGCGTTTATACTGTTCCATGTGTGGTAAAATTGATAAAGCAGTTTTATTCTTTGGGTCAGTACGATTACGGCGATACCTCATTTATATCATTTTTTTATGTTTTGGCGCTTTTATAGAATAAAACCAATTTTATATAAAAAATTATTATTTTTGCATCGCTTTATTCTGCGAGCTATAACTTTTTTTTATTTTTTTGTTGATGATGCTGTATGGTGGCTCGTTTTTTGCGGGACAAGATGACGTTTTCAGTGGTACCATGTTTATTTATATCCGTCTTTTTGATCGTGTGTTATTCCACTTTTTGTTTGGCGGTATGATGATAAAGCATTGATTTTTTGCTTTGTTTTTTTTTTTTTTAAGAGGTTCACTAAAGGGGTTAATTAGTGGGACAGTTTTATAGGGGGGGTTGTTACGGACGCGGTGATACCAAATATGTGTACTTTTATTGTTTTGGTTTTTTAATTTACAGGAAAAAATGAATTTATTGGGGAATATTTTTTTTTTTTATGATTTTTTTAAACAATTTTTATTTTTATTTTTTTTAACATTTTTACTTTGTCCCAGGGTGGGACATCACTGTATAGGGTCAGATCGCTGGTGTGACATTGTGCACAGCACTCTGTCACACCAGCGATCGCTCTGGCATCGCTGCAGGCTTCTCAGTGCCTGCTCTCAGCAGGCACTGAGGAAGCCGCCTCCCTGCAGGACCCCGGCGCCATCTTGGATCTAGGGACCTGGAGGGAGGATGGACCCTCGGAACAGCGCGACACATCGCGCTGCTCTGAGGGTCTCAGGGGAGCGCGCAGGGAGCCCCCTCCCTGCACGATCCTCCCCTGTGCCCCCGGTACACCGCGATCATGTTTGATCGCGGTGTGCCAGGAGTTAATATGCCGGGAGCGGTCCGTGACCGCTCCTGACACATAGTGCCGGGTGTCAGCTGTGATAATCAGCTCACACCCGGCCGCGATCGGCTGCGCTCCCCCCGGAGCGCGTCCGATCACTGGGACGTACTATCCCGTCCATGGTCATATGGGCCCAGGTACCATGGACGGGATAGTATGTCGGATGGCAGTAAGGGGTTAAGAGAGTTGTCCGGTCAAAACCCATAAGTCTGCAGTCACTCTGTGTGACTGGAGACTTATGAATTCTCCCCTGCGCACTGACTGTGTGCTACGGGGATTCCGGAACCGGAGGCTATGTATGAGTTATTCATACCCCCAGCCAGTGTGCATGGCCTCACTCCATATACTTGTATTGAGCCGAGGCCGCACTCTGTCTAGTGATGCAGGCGGCCAGTGGGTGTGTCTGACTAGAGGGCATGGCCTTGCTCCATACAAGTGTATGGAGAGCGAGGCCGCACGCACTGGCCGGGAGGATGTATGACACATACATACCCTCCGGTGCCTGGTCTGAAACCAGCGAATCCCTGCAGCACACAGTGCATGTGCTAGGGGGATTCATAAGTCTGCAGGCACACAGAATGACTGCAGACTTATCGGTTTTGACCGGACAACCCCTTTTGTTATAACAAAGCATAATACATAATGCAATACTTATATATGATCCACCACAATGCCCACAAACCTCTCCGACCAAAATTGTAAATGTATTATATGCAGCAATTCTCTAGTGAAGATACACAGCATTCAAAATCTATAAAATCTATTACAAAAAAAATCATTAAAATCTCCTTAAACATAATAAATTAAAAAATTATTTAGAATAGGGAAAGCAAGGTAATGAAATAGTTTTTTTTTAAATAGATTCTCATACATTTGAAGATATGGGTCATTTTAAAGAATCTATGAAGCTTTTCAAAACTTGTCCAGTGTTACAAAATTGCAAATAATTAATTCAAGTTCATAACCAATTAAATGAATGAAAATATATAGATTGTTTCAAATAAAATGTTAAAATCAATGTATTCAGTCAATAGCAGAAATGATATATGACACAACTTACGTATAGATTTTGTCAATATACAATATAAGCAAACACTTACTACCAAATATTTTTTTTCAGACATAAATGGAAACACAAGAGAGGGAAGTTTACATGAATTTAAAGAGAATTGTGAATAGCAAGGAAAACATTATCTCATGCAGATAGACTACATAAAAAAACAAAGATATCAAACATATTTATGTAAAGAACATGAATTGCTAAAAAAAATCAAACTAAAGCTCCTTTATTCCACCATCAGATAATCTGAAAATCTGCGTCTTACCAAGCATCACGTGCCCAGCATATGATTGCTTACCAATGTAAGAGTGAGCACAAATTAATACATTTTAGTTTTCAACTGTTAAAAAACTGGCCAACTTGGAGAATCATATTACTTCTTGGGTTCCTATATATTGTACCACATACCCTGCTGCATATAAAGGAGAGATGCTTTTCCTGTTGTCCTTCAGGATGAGTTTATCAATATTTTGCTTAAAAATATTTTTTTTTCGTTTAACATTTGAATATTTATTCATTCTTAAACATGGATTTTTTTTTGCAACTATATTAACATAATTTTTACTTCGCAGATCTATAACCGATCAGCTTGGGTACAGATGTAACGCATTCAAGGGAACATGCAGCAGTGCCCACAAAAGGCACGGGAGAAAGGATATATCATGCCACTAAAGGGTATGGTCGGTATTAGAAAACAGATACAGCTTATGAACTCAAAATTACTTGAAAAAGTCACCTTAGCATAAAGTGTACACTTAGATAGCTTACAATGAGATAATACAGGGTGTATACCTTCAATAAATATCCAGAGCCTTAGTGAAAACTCAGAGTGCACGCACGGTTTTCATGGAAATTTTCGATTCATGGAATCTTTTTCAAAACGGTCACAAGGTGTAAGAAATGCCAGGGATAAGTAGACAGTCCTTACAGTGCATGATGACTGTCAATAATATTGCTCAAAAATACAATACAATGCACTTATCTCATGATGCGCAAAATTTCCCCAAACTCTCAATATGAAAGTGATATATTCTTCTCAAAGTCTCGATATCACCATGACAAGTGTTAGGAATTGAGTTCCCACTGCTGAACCAAGGGAATCTCGAACCAGTCCCACTGCGGTCCCCCATCCGTCTCTGACCAGAGGGGAGCCTGCTCAGCAGAGACGTCGGCCCCAGCGTCTTGCCTGGTTTAATACTGTGCAGAGGATGACTGCTGCCTCTCCAGGTCCTGCTATTATAACCAGTGCAGGTCAGCGGCAAGCAGACGTATTTGGAGATCAGGGGTCACATGCTCATGCACTGCAGTGACTCCCATTGGTCCTCCAGGAAGGTCCTGAAGCTGCTCGAGCTCTGGGGAAGGCTTCCATTGGTTCTTCCAGGAAGGTCCTGCAGTTGTTGCTGCTATAAAAAGCTTGCATGACCGCACGGCGGCCGTGCGCTAGTATCAAATCTGTTATGTGCTTGCGCCAGTGTGGTCATGTATGTGGTTAGGTTCGGCTGAAATAAGCCACTAGAATGCCGTCACCTCCGGTGAGTAGTTTTGTATGCACATGTTCAGGGCTCTGCTGAAAAACGCCATTAGAATACCGGCTACTCCGGTGAGGAGTTTATTGCTTGTGTTCTGATTGCATGACCACAGACTGCAATCCGCTTAGCAGTCATCTGTGTCGCCTGTGAGTCTGACAGGACACAGTCTTTGTCACTGCGGCTCTGTGAGGTAACAGAGTCCACTTATATCGCCATATAGCGCCACAGAGTTCGCCCATATCGCTATATAGTGCTACGGCGTTTACATCTGCGACTGCGGGATAACAGAGTTTGCTCATACTGCCTATTTGCGCCATCTTACTAGCAGCAGGCTCTGCCTGCACGGTGGACCCCGGACTGCGAACACACCTCTCCTTAATCTATTAGGTGTGTTCCGCAGGCCCTTAACATAATACTAGCGCCAGGGTCTGGCTAGTAAAATGGCAGATGACCAGCGTCTACAGCAGTACATTCAGCAGCTGGAGGGTAGGTTGGCGGCTCTTGAGTGCACAACCTCAGCTGTGGATGTTACCGAAGTCGCTGTTCAGGCTGCTAGCGTGGCTGCAGCCAGTTTGTCCTCTGCCACCTCTGCCTCTACATTATCCCACCTCTGGCTTCTTGACAACTTTGCTGGTGACAGCAAGCAATATCGGGGATTGGTGAGTCAGTGCTCTATACAGCTCGAGCCTCTGTCTGCATGTTTCCCCACGGATCGGGCGCAAGTAGGTTTTGTATTATCTCTACTGTCGGGCAGAGCGTTGGAGTGGGCAACGCCGTTGTGGGAGAACGACGATCGTGTGGTGCGGAGTGCTCCTCGTTTCTTAGAGGCTCTTAAAAAGGACTTTTTAGAACCTCAGGTCACCCACGATACTGCACTCCAACTGCTGGCAATAGCACAGGGTTCTTCTTTGGTCAGTCAGTTTTCCGTCCAATTTCGGACTCTGGCCTCTGAGTTAGAATGGCCGGATAAAGTCCTCATTCCAGTCTACTGGAGAGGACTGGCGGACCATGTTAAGATGCTTTGGCTACCAGGGAGATTCCTGCCACACTGTAGAAGCTTATCTCCATCTCTACCCGCATCGACCTCCGTTTTCACGAGCCGAGGATGGAGCGGACTCAGTATAGGCAGAGGTTTCGGGTGGCTCCCTCCTTTGCCAAACCTCTCAAATCCACCGTTCAGGCGTCCGAACCCCAAGAGGCCATGGAGGTTTCTCGAGCGGGACATCGGGTTCGTCTATGGACAATCACAAGGTGAACGCCATTGTACGGGTGGTACGGGGCAAAAAAATTTATTTGGTAGATAGGAAGCTTATGGGACTGAGAATAGGTCCTGGGAGCCTGCCGAGCATATTCACGCTCCGCAGCTCATTGCTGCCTTTGAACGTAGTGAGGCCCAAAGAAGGGGGGACCCTAGGAGGGGGGTAATGTTAGGGATCGAGTTCCCACTGCTGCACTAGGGGAATCTCAAGCCAGTCACGCTGCGGTCCTCCATTCATCTCCGGCCGCAGTAGAGCCTGCTAAGCAGAGACGTCGGCCCCAGCGTCTTGCCCGGTTTAATACTGTGCAGAGGATAACTGCTGCCTCTCCAGGTCCTGCTATTATAACCAGTGCAGGTCAGCGGCGAGCAGACGTATTTGGGACTAAGTCCTGTGTGTTTCCTTCCTGAGCATGCCCAGGGTAAGGTCTCTCATTGGAGGTCGGTGTTCACATGCTCTGGCACTTCAGCGACTCCCATTGGTCCTCCAGGAAGGTCCTGAAGCTGCTCGAGTTCTGGGGCAGGCTTCCATTGGTTCTTCCAGGAAGGTCCTGCAGTTGTTGCTGCTATAAAAAGCTTGCATGACCGCACCGCCGTGCGCTAGTATCAAATCTGTTACGTGCTTGCGCCAGTGTGGTCATGTATGTGGTTAAGATCGGCTGAAATAAGCCACTAAAATACCGGTCACCTCCGGTGAGGAGTTTTGTATGCACGTGTTCAGAGCTCGGCTGAAAAACGCCATTAGAATACTGGCTACTCCGGTGAGGAGTTTATTGCTTGTGTTCTGATTGCATGACCATAGACTGCAATCCGCTTAGCAGTCATCTTTGTCGCTTGTGAGTCTGACAGGACACAGTCTTTGTCACTGCGGCTCTGTGAGGTAACAGAGTCCACTTTTATCGCCATCTAGAGCCACAGCATATTTGGTTAGCGACTATGTGGAATAACAGAGTTACGCTCATATCGCCATATAGTGCTACGGCATTTACATCTGCGACTCTGCAGGATAACAGAGTTCGCTCATACTGCCTATTTGCACCATCTTACTAGCAGCAGACTCTGCCTGCACGGTGGACCCCGGGCTACGAATGCACCTCTCCTTAATATCTATTAGGTGCGTTCCGCAGGCCCTTAATAACAAGTCTTGACGCATTTCCCCATAAAGAATAGAGATGGGCGTACCCCAACAGCAAAGTTCGGTGTCCGTACCAAACACCTAATGTTCGGGAGCTGACATCGAACACAAACTTCACCAGGAAGTCCGTGTTACTGGTCGCATTCAGCTGCCCGAACATCAGGTGTTTGCTGCACTGTCATGTGCATGACAAACATCGCTTCTGATCGGTGGTGAAATCATCCCCGCTGGTCAGAGAACTGCGGTTCCCACGCTGTCAAAAAACAGTGTGAGATAACACCTGTGATTGGAGGTATAAAGCTGGAGGGCAGGGGACTTCAAGTCTCCTGGACCGATCTAATACCCGGTGGCACAGCAGCATACCTTGTGGCGGCCTGGAGCCGTCACAAAGGAGCAGCACCTGTGATAGGCTCGAGCTGCCTGACATGCGGGCAACAGTTGTTTTTTAAATAGAGAGAGACAGTTAGCAGCAGGAGAGTGAGTTGTTAGGCAGCGAGGAAAAAAAAGGGAGGACAGAGCAGAAGAAACGGCTCTCCATTATGATCTGTTACCAGTGCTCTGATCTGTACTATCAACCATCAAGTAAAGGAAAAAAACTACAGTCCTTGTGTCCTCTTGCGCACAAGGTAGCCCTGGGGCCCCACTCCACCTGTGGGAAGCAGAACCATCGCAGCTGCGCCACCATCGGCCCCAGCCCTCTACTTTAGCAGCGTCGGCCATCTGTTGCCGAACACTACAGGTGTCATCACGTTAAATCCCATATACAGATTCCCCATTTTACAGCACAGCCAGGGCAATGGAGTCGGTTCATGGCCCTGTGACTTCCCCAATGAACTGTCCAACCCAGTTCTGAGTACTCCACGGCCGTGGTGGGCGTGTCATCATCAATGTCTGATCATCCAGGGTAAGAAACCTGAAACCCACGGCAATCAGCTTTTATTGGTGTTGGCAACGGAAGTACTCACTTGCGGAGCTGGCCATCTTCTGGTAGTGGCCAAGGCTTGGTACTGCAAATCAATAGGAGGCAGAAGTGCAGAACCCTGAGGAGGCCATTATCAAAAGACAACCAGCTGCACTCGACTCTAATGTAACATTAACCTTGTTAAACTGTATAGATGAATAATTGAAACCATAAAAAATTTTGGAATTTTTTTTTTCAATATTATATACCACCATAATGTAACAAGCACCTTATTAATCTGTATGGATGAATAATTTAATTCATAAAAAGTTTTTTTGCATTTATTTCTGTTTTATATACCACTATAATGTAACAAGAACCGTGTTAAACTGTATGTTAGGGTTCAAGTTCCCGCTGCTGCACAAGGGGAGTCTAGAACCAGCCCCGCTGCGGTCTCCCATTCATCTCCGGCCGCAGTGGAGCCTGCTCTGCAGAGACGTCGGTCCAAGTGTCTTGCCCACTCCAGTACTGTGCAGTGACTTGCTGCTGCCTTTCCTGGATCTGCTATTATAGCCAGTGCTGGAGCAGACGTCTTTGGGACAAAGTCCTGCGTTTTCCCTTCTGAGCATGCCCAGAGTGAGATCTCTCATTGGAGATCAGGGGTCACATGCTCAGGTACTGCAGCAGCTCCTATTGGTCTGCCAGGAAGGTCCTGTGACTACTGTTGTTCTGGAACAAGCTTCATTGGTCCTTGTTTCTGGCAGGTCCTGTAGCTGTTACTATAAAAGGGTAGCATGGCTGGGCCGCCATGCGCTAAAATCAACCATTGTATGCTATGCGCCAGTGTGGTCATGTGTGTGTGTGGTTAGGGACCCGGCTGAAATAAGCCACTAGAATACCGACTTAATCGGTGAGGAGTTTGGTGTCCTAGCTGGTCAGGGTCGGCGTCCTAGATGCCCTAGATTACCGGCATAACCGGTGAGGAGTTTTGATTGCCTTATTCAGGGTCTGGCGTTCAGACGCCATAGATTGCGGGTGACTCCCGCGAGGACATTAGCACATGATCACGCTTTATGTACGCTTAGCACTTAACTGTGTACCTGAGAGCCTGACAGGACACAGCACTTTTTCTCAGCGGCCCTGTGACGTAACAGGGTTCGCTTTCAACGCTAGACAGCGCCCTAGCGTGTTTTCTTTGCGACTCAGTTGTGTTTAGTGAGTTCGCACACATCGCCATATAGCGCTGCGGCTCTCCTTCTAGCGGCTCTGTGGAGTAACAGAGTTCTCACTTATTGCCACAGCGCGTTACGGCGTTTATGTTGGCGACTCTGCGGGATAACAGAGTTTGCTTCTTACGCCATTTTACTAGCAGCAGGCTCCGCCTGCACGGTGGACCCCGGGCTGCGAACGCACCTCTCCACATCTTATATTTGGTGCGTTCCGCAGACCCTAACACTGTATGGATGAATAATTGAATTAATTAAAAAAATTGAAGTTTTTTTTAGTTTTATAGGCCACTGTAATGTAGCAATAACTGGGTTAAACTGTATGGTTGATTAACTGAATACATACATTTTGTTAATTTTTATTTTTAATGTACCAGCTTAATGTAACAAAAACCACATTAAACTGTATGGAAGAATAACTAAATGCATAAAAATATTTGAAGTGTTTTTGGGAGTTTTACATACCACTGTAATATAGCAAGAGCCACATAAACTGTATGGATGAATCTATAAAAAAAATTTGGAACTATTTTAGTGTTCTGTACCACCAAAATTTAACACAAAGCACTTAATACTCTATGGATGACTAATTGAATCCACACAAATATTTTAACATGTTTTTGGAGTGTTATATATTCCTTTACCTGATGAAGAGCGCCTCTGATGAAGATAGGGCAAAACGCGTGTTGGGGCAGCGGGACTCCACACAAACAGCGGCATTTTTTGTAAGTATTTATATTGACTTCATGCTTACATTTGTTACTTACATTTAACATATCAGATACAACCACTGTGTTATATACTGTTTATGTAGCTCCAGTAGACACGAGGTTACATTTTGCTTAACTAGCTGGTTTTGTGTATGGCTGTACCCTGCATTTTGTATAGTAGCACCTGGTTTTATCATGATATTTTAATTGTTATGTAAATTTATGAATAAAGATTTATATGGGTTTAGTATACTCTCAGTTGAGATTTTTATATCTCTCTTCATTAGAAGAATTGCGCTCAAATGGCGTCTGAGTGAAGTTTTTTTACATTGTCTCCTCATCTGAGAAAAATTGGATCACACTAAGATCACACTCTGATAATCCGAGTTTGATCAGAGTATGATTAGCATAAAACAAAACCGAACCAGAGTATAATCCAAAAAAATTAATTTTTATTAATAACAATCATAAATAGTAATGAGACAATCAGAGGCTGCCAAGCTACAATGAAAGAAACTCACTGACAGAGTAATAAATATATAAAGTGTGAAGTGCCAATATGTGTAAACAAAACTTTGTGCAAACTTGCAAAGTGTTATGAATGCAATCCTTCTTACATGCGGGCAGCACGGTGGCTCAGTGAATAGCACTGCAGCCTTGCAGCGCTGGAGTCCTGGGTTCGAATCCCACCTAGGACAACATCTGTAAGGAGTTTGTATGTTCTTCCCGTGTTTGTGTGGGTTTCCTCCGGGTACTCCGGTTTCCTCCCACACTCCAAAAACATACAGATAGGGAATCTAGATTGTGAGCCCCATTGGGGACCGCGACAATAATGTGTGCAAACTATAAAGCACTGTGGAATATGTTAGTGCTGTATAAAAATAAAGCTTATTATTATTACATATAAAATGTCTTGAGCAAACAAAAATACATGCCAAAATACCATCAGTGGGGTGTAAAATAATAGGAGGTGTATACCTTTAAGGAAAACTTTTTTGCTTTAGACTAGAGACCAAATGCTAATAAGAGACCCTATTTATGGCTTTTGTCATTATCTGAGTTAAACCAGTGAACTGAGTATAGCCAATGGGCAACATCACAATTTGATCACATCCGAAACAAAGACATAAGTGTGAATAAAGAAGGGAACTTACACATGAGTCAGTGAGAGTCCTGTCGCCCCAACGCACGTTTTATGGTTACTTCATTAGGAGGCGTGTCAAAAGGGCAAAATGCGTGTTGGGGCAGAGGGGACTTCACACAAACAGCGGCATTTTTTGTAAGTATTTACATGGACTTCATGCATACATGCATTACTTATATTTAGCATATCAGATACAACCACTGTGTTATATACTGTTTATGTAGCTTTAGTACACACGAGGTTACATTTTGCCTAACTAGCTGGTTTTGTGTATGGTTGTACCCTGCATTTTGTATAGTATCACCTGTTTTTATCATGATATTTTAATTGTTATGTAAATTTATGAATAAAGTATTATATGGGTTTAATATACTCTCTATTGAGATTTTTATGTCTCTTCATTAGTAGAATTGCACTCAAATGGCATCTGGGTGAAGTTTCTTTTACATTGTCTCCTCATCTGAGAAAATTGGATCACACTAAGATCACACTCTGATAACACTATGTAACAAATTTTTTATTTATTTTTTGTTCCTGGGTCCAAAGTGTGTTTTCCTAACCCGTTATGCCTAAAACAAATAGAAAATAGTTGTTGTTCCACAAAAACTTTGCTTTTGTGATCAGTACAATTAAATTTTAAAA
The DNA here is from genome assembly GCA_033576555.1 of Oophaga sylvatica. Lineage (NCBI taxonomy): Eukaryota > Metazoa > Chordata > Amphibia > Anura > Dendrobatidae > Oophaga > Oophaga sylvatica. The sequence goes on along the minus strand of JARQOD010000004.1, from coordinate 50,909,409 downwards.
TATGTCTGTTTTCGGGAAAATTCTCGATTCTTATTCAATACGAAGTAGTCTTCTAGATTATTGTTTAACTGCTAGAATTGTGCAGAAGTTTCTACAATTTTCCAGAATTATCTGGAAGTGTCTAGAAACTTTTAGAGCTTTCTAGAACGTTCTCGGACTGTTCAATAGTAGTCATGCAAGTATGAAAGCACAGGTGACTCGATCCAACATTTCGGTTTATGTTATTGCTGAGTAAGAGAATAACGAATCATAGTTAAAGAGCAATTATTTGTTTAAGATGGCATCAAGATGTTGTTTGCGCCCAGAAGACACATTTTGCAACGTGTGTGGACAATTTCTAAAGACGAGTGAGAAAGTATTCAGTGAAAGCATGTCATATGATGTGCGAGGCCTACAAGGCATATTTCGGCATGCCTGTCAGGGATCAAAACAAGTCCTGGGCACCTCATTTCACATGCGAATATTGCAAGAAAACTCTTGAAGGTAAGGTGAATAATTGCTGCTCGTTTACATGGCAGTGCTTTATTTTGTAGAATTTCAATGATTTAGATCGAGTACAGTTTAACCCCTTACTGCCCTCGGACGGAATAGTACGTCCGTAGCCAGTATCCCCCCGATTTGATGAGGGCTCTGGCAGTGAGCCCGCATTAAAGCCGGGACATGTCAGCTGTTTTGAACAGCTGACATATGCCCGCAATAGGCACGAGTGGAATCGCGATCCACTCACGCCTATTAAGTAGGTAAATGCCGCTGTTAAACACTGACAGCGGCATTTAACAAGTTCTTCCGGCCGAAAATACGCACACCGCTGACCCCCGTCATGTGATCGGGGGTCATCGGTGCATCGGCATAACAATCAGAGGTCTCCCTCTATGGCTGTTATGCCGGATTGCTATGAGCACAACCCTGTTGTCTGCGCTCATAGCAATGCAGTAATTCTGCTACATAAAGGTGATCTGAGTATCAACTCTATGTAGCAGAGGCGATCGAGCTATGGCATCTTCTAGACTCCCATGGGGACTATTGAAGCATACTAAAAGTAAAAACAAATGTTTTAAAAAAAAAAACGTTCAAATCACCCCATTTTCGCCCCATTCAAAATAAAACAATAAAAAAAATCAAACATACACATATTTGATATCACCGCGTTCAGAATCGGCTGATCTATCAATAAAAAAAAGGATTAACCTAATTGCTAAACGGCATTGCGACAAAAAAAGTCAAAACGCCAGAATTACCTTTTTTTGGTTGCTGCGACATTGCATTAAAATGCAATAATGGGCAATCAAAAGAACGTATCTGCACAAAAGTCGCGTCATTAAAAACGTCAGCTGGGCACGGAAAAAATAAGCTCTCACCTAACCGGAGATCACGCAATTTTTTTTAGCAAACTTAGATAAAGGAGAACCTAGACATGTTTGGTGTCTATGAACTTATAATGACCTGGAGAATCATAATGGCAGGTCAGTTTTAGCATTTAGTGAACTTAGCAAAAAAGCCAAACAAAAAAACAAGTGTAGGATTGCACTTTTTTTGAAATTTCACTGCACTTGAAATTTTTTTCCTGTTTTCGAGTACAAGACATGCTAAAACTAATTGAGTCTTTCAAAATTACAACTCGTCCCGCAAAAGTAAGCCCTCACATGGCCATATTGATGGAAAAACCTCTGAAGGTGCTGATGCCACCACTGCATATCAAGTTAGGCCTCATCAAGCAATTTGTCACGGCTCCTGACAAGGAGTCAGCTGCTTTCAAGTACCTCCAAGATCTCTTTCCAAAGCTGTTCGAGACAAAGGTCAAGGCTGGTATCTTCGTCGGACCACAGATCAAGAAGATCATAGAATGTGACGAGTTCGCCAGGCTGCTGAACAGGACTGAGAAAACAGCTTGGAATAGTTTCGTTGCAGTGGTTCATGGCTTCCTAGGTAATCACTAGGCTGAAAACTATGCGCAGTTGGTTCAGACTCTCATAAAGAATTACGCCATAATGGGATGCAGAATGTCTCTCAAAGTCCATATCCTTGACGCTCATCTTGACAAGTTCAAGGAGAACATGGGCTCTTACTCAGAGGAGCAAGGTGAGCGCTTTCATCAAGATATATTGGACTTTGAACGTCATTACCAAGGACAGTATAACGAAAACATGATGGGGGACTACATTTGGGGCTTCTTCGATTAAGCGATTTGCTGTACACTCACAAATCTAGAAAAACTACTCATTTCTGAACCTTTTTGAGTGAGTTTTGATTGTCTTTATCTATTTACCATGCAAGTGTTGTTTTTTATTAGACCGCATGAACGAAAATATAATAATTTCCTTTTTTTGACACAATAAATACAAAATTTTCTGGCCTGTGGTCATAAAATCAAAGTTTGTGCTGAATGTAGTAGTTTTTCCATAGTCTTTAAACATAAGCAGTTGAAATATTACACTTGGAAGCCAGGAACAAAAATTGTGTTACATAATCCGAGTTTGATCAGAGTATGATTAGCATAATTAGCCTGATTCTCTCAGATTAAAGAAAATATGATGGTGTGACCTTGGCCTTATGTTCAGCCATTGAATAAAAGGCCTTTTGCAAGTGGTTTTCTTTTAACAGTTTGGATGCCAATAGTCAGTGAGTTGCACAATCTATGTATCCTTAATTGTCTACACATCAGAAGTTAAACTTCTTTGTATGCCATGACATAGTATAGTTCTGAATTTTATTCTGAAATAAATTCATATCTGAGTTTTATAGCAAGCGTGATAGTTTGTTGTTTTATTTTGGAATTCCTAAATTAGACTTTTGTGCCGTCTGCACTCTGCAGACTTTCTGTTTTGTTAACAGACGTGTAATTAATGTGGCATAATAATTAAACTGCGATGCTTCAAGCTCCTAATTTAAAAAAATAAGCTGCTAGCAGGTCTTGAATGACATGTCCGCAACCCATGACAAAAAACAAGGTCAAAATGACCTCACAACTTTAAAGGATTTGCTTTTCTATTTGATTAGTGCATTAATAACAAGACAGTTAATTTGTAAAACACAATACATCAGAGGAAATCAATTGCAGCTATGAAAAACAAATGTTCAGAGAGGCCTTGAATGAACTGCTTTACATAAAGCGCATTTAATTTCCAATATTTGTTACAATGCAGTCATCTTAAAAGGAAGTACATTGATATAAATTGAGCCTCTCCATAATCCTTTTGTTTCATTTGTTCTGCATTTAGAATGTTTAAACCCATTTCATAATTCAAATAAACAATTTTTCTGTTATTACTTATATTTTCTATGAAAACAATATTTTTTTTATGATCTTCACTTCAGACCTAACTATTTTTAAATTAAAATCTAAAAAATTAGTATATATTTTAAGGGCTAAGGCTGGTAGCCCTTGGTGAAGGCTAATTATGCAGTATTGCTGCGAAATCATTGATGGCTTGTGATTCTGCCAAGAGTTGGTTGAAACGTTCCATTGTCTTGGTTGCTCTGAACGTGTTCTATTACTTTGCACATGTTGTTCTCCATTGTGGAAATTACAAACACAGCAGGAATGATATTCACAGCTAGCTCCTTTTCCATAAGATCAAAGTTCAATGTTTTGATAACAGATGCAATAATGAGAACAGATAGAAAACCCAAAACTTTCTTCTATCACATTCTCAAGTTTAAGAATTGCATCAAACTTAATGAAGAGCGCACACTTTTATAATATGGCCTTAGTAGCAGGTTTTAAAAACCCACATCAAAAATGAATAGAACACATTTAGATTTAAAGCAGGGGTCTCATATTCACCTGGGTATATGGGCTGCACATTCAAAAAATTGCAATTAGCAGGGCCGCTTTCTTTGTAGGACAAGATGATATTTAGTTATACCATTGTTTTCTATACAATTTGATAATTTTTTGATAATTTTAATTTTATTTTCTTTAACAGCTTAACTCCTGAGGGTGGTTTGCACGTTAATGAACGGACCAATTTTTACAATTCTGACCACTGTCTCTTTATGAGGTTATAACTCTGGAACGCTTCAACGGATCTTCGCGATTTAGAGAATGTTTTCTTGTGACATTTTGTACTTCATGATAGTGGTAAAATTTCTTCGATATAACTTGTGTTTATTTATGAAAAAAATGCAAAATGGGGAAAGTTTTGAAAATTTTGCAATTTTTAAACTTTGAATTTTCATTCCCTTAAAACAAAGAAATATGTCACACAAAATAGCTATTAAATAACATTTCCCACATGTCTACTTTACGTAAGCACAATTTTGGAACCAACATTTTTTTTTTTACAACAAAAAATTTTTTACAACAAAATTTACAAAACCATATATTTTAGGGACCACCTCACATTTGAAATTACTTTGAGGGGTCTATATTGCAGAAAATACCCAAAAATGACACCATTCTAAAAACTGCACCCCTCAAGGTACTCAAAACCACATTCAATAAGTTTATTAACCCTTCAGGTTCTTCACAGGAGCTGAAGCAACGTGGAAGGAAAAAATGAACATTTAACTTTTAGTAACAAAAATTATTTTTACAAACAATTTTTTTATTTTCATAAGGGTAAAAGGAGAAAATTGACAGATAAAGTTGTTTTGCAATTTCTCTTGAGTACGCCGATACCCCATATGTGGGGGAAAACCACTGTCTGGGCGCACGGCAGGGCTCGGAAGGGAAGGAGACTTTTTCAAACCAAAATTGGCTGGAAATGAGTTTGGACGCCATGTCTCGTTTGGAGACCCCCTGATGTGCCTAAACAGTGGAAACTCCCCACAAGTGACACCATTTTGGAAACTAGACTCCCAGAGGAACTTATCTAGATCTGTTGTGAGCACATTGAACCCCCAAGTGTTTCACTAAAGTTTATAATGCCTGGGTGTAAAAAAAAAATAAAACATTTCCACAAAAATGATTTTTTTTGTCCCCAATTTTTGATTTTTCACAATGAAATTGGACCCCAAAAGTTGTTGTCCACTTTGTCCTGAGTACACTGATACCCCATATGTGGGGGGAAACTGTTTGGGCGCACGGCAGGGCTCGTAAAGGAAGTAATGACGTTTTGGTATGCAAACTTTGATGGGTGTCATTTTCAGTTTGCAGAGCCCCTAATGTGTCTAAACAGTTGAAACCCCGACAAGTGACCCCATTTTGGAAATAAGACCCCCTAAGTAACTTATCTAGATCTGTGATGAGCACTTTAAACCCTCAAGTGCTTCACAGTAGTTTATAATGCCTGGGCATGAAAATAAAAAATCCTATTTTTTCCCACAAAAAAATCTTTGTCACCAATTTTTTATTTTTCAAAGGTGACAGGAGAAATTGGATGAAAAAAGTTGTTGTCCAATTTGTCCTGAGTATGCTGATACCCCATATGTTGGGGGGAACCACTGTTTGGGCGCACGGAGGAGCTTGGAAGGGAAGGAGTGCCATTTTACTTTTTCTAACCAAAATTGGCTGGAATCGAGATTGGACGCCATGTCGCATTTGGAGAGGCCCTGATGTGCCTTAACAGTGGAAACCCCCCCACAAGTGACCTCACTTTGGAAACTAGACCCTTACGGAACTTATCTAGATCTGTAGTGAGCACTTTAAACCCCCAAAAATGGAAGTTCATGGATATACTGTGTCCAAATGAATCATTCCTCCTCGCATTGGATAAAATTATAATATTTTACTAAAAGAATGTATGTGGGTTTTCAAGTAATTTTACAGATTTTACAGATAATTACTTAAAGTGATCACAGATCAAGACATTATAAGGATTTGTAGACTTGTATTTTTGATAAAAAAATGCAGAAATTTTGATGAAAATGTAGATAAATTAGCAATTTTCAAACCTTGAATGTTTATAGTCATACCACACACATAATAGTTAATATATAACATCATGGCTTAAAATCTTGTAGGGTACTCAAGTTCCCCTTGATCATGTCAGCACATGACCAGGCCCATTTTAAGTTTGCCAATAACCATTTGGATGATCCAGAGGAGGCATGGAAGAAGGTATTATGGACAGATGAGACAAAATTAGAACTTTTTAGTATCAACTCCACTCACCGAGTTTGGAGGAAGAAGAAGGATGAGTACAACCCCAAGAACGCCGTCCCAACTGTGAAGAATGGTGGGCGAAACATCAAACTTTTCTGCAAAGGTGACAGTACAACTTCATCATATTGGAGATGAATGAGATGCTATTGTAATCTGCAGCCTGTTCAATAATTCTGATTTTTTTTTTGGGTGCAGATGGCTCAGATGGTATTTATACACAAGCAATGCAAACAGAATATGTTGTAAATTTTTCATATGGGGAGTACAAAAATCATCCCTGTTTGGGAAGTATCAAGAGCTTTTTTGCACCCCAGGAGCTAATGAAGATACTACATGTAACGCCGGTATTGTCTGTACTTTGCTTTCCGGCGTTACTTTTCATGACTTTTCTTTAACCCTTTGCTCCTTTTCCCCTAATCAGCCCACATGCTCAGCTGCAACGGATCCCGGTCACTGCCCTCCCCTAGTCCGGGCAGGCCGGGTCTCCCTCTGTGGTCCAGTGGGTCCACATTCTCTTACAATCGGGGACGCATGCCTCACGTCGTCGTGGTCTTGCGGCGTGGGAGCATTGGCTAGTTAGGCAAGCTATGCCATGTCCCGACGCCCCGCAGCCGTGGGAAGCGTTACACTACACCAGAACAATGGACCTATCAATTAATGTAAACGACTGCCCACTCTCTCCGGTCCCACAAGCTCGCTGCCTCGGGGTTATCTTTGACACTGATCTCTCTTTTAAAAAACATATCCAAGCCCTTTCCACCTCCTGCTGACTTCAACTCAAAAATATCTCACAGATCTGTACATTCCTCAATAAGAATCTGCAAAAACCCTAGTCCATGCCCTTATCATCTACCGTCTCGACTACTGCAACCTCCTGCTCTGTGGCCTCCCCTCTAACACTTTCGCACCCCTCCAATCTATTCTAAACTCTGCTGCCCGACTAATCCACCTGTCCCCCGCTATTCCCCGGCCTCTACCCTCTGTCAATCCCTGAACTGGCTCCCCATTACACAAAGACTCCAGTTCAAAACCCTAATCATGACATACAAAGCTATCCACAACCTGACTCCTCCATACATCTGCGACCTCTTCTCCCGTTACTCACCTGCACTCAACCTCCGATCCTCACAAGATCTCCTTCTCTCCTCCCCTCTTATATCCTCTTCCCACAATCGCATACAAGATTTCTCCCGCGCATCCCCCTACTCTGGAACTCTCTACCACAACATATCAGACTCTTGCCTACCATGGAAACCTTCAAAAAAACCTGAAGACCTACCTCTTCCGACAAGCCTACAACCTGCAGTAACCACCGATCCACCAAACCGCTGCACGACCAGCTCTACCCTCACCTACTGTATCCTCACCCATCCCTTGAAGATTGTGAGCCCTCGCGGGCAGGGTCCTCTCTCCTCGTGTACCAGTCGTAACTTGTATTGTCTAAGATTACTGTACTTGTATTTATTATGTATACCCCTCCTCACATGTAAAGCGCCATGGAATAAATGGTGCTATAATAATAAATAATAATAATAATAACAACTTCCAGTTGATATGTTGAAAAAGATGAACAGTCATTTTTTGCACTTGGGTGACATGGGGTAGGAGGAAATAAAGGACACAATTCTAATGCCAAGCAGTGCTGCTGAGTCTGCGAGCAGTTGTAATACGAGCACTGGAAGCATTAGAAGCACTCTGAGCCATGACAAATCTTGACATGAGAATCAGGAGGGTAAAGATCTCATGTCATTTAGCACAGCAAGTCAACTATCAATCACATCAGGAATGACAATTGTAAGGGAACAGCTAAGAGATCCCACAATTATATCCCCACCATTGCCAGATGATTATGACCTCCAATCGTGAAGACAATTACCCAATTGGCTGATGTATTATGGATGAGGCCATGGCTGATTTCATTACTAGACTTGACATTAGGGAGCTAACAGTGAATGTATAGTACATACACATGAGATTCCAATGCATTGAATACATACATACATACACTCTGGTATGGTCACCGTCAAGCTTCCCAAAACCCATAAAAAATTAGCTATCACCGCTAAAGATAAGAGAGCACTAAAATGCTTGGATGCTCACTACTCAAACGGAGTAATTTCTAAGGCTCGGGTGCTCGTCTCAAGTAACGAGTTCATGGGAGTCAATAGGAAATCTGAACAATTTTCCGGCAGACCCTACAAGGAGATTTGGGAGCAGTGAAAATTTTGAAATGGATGAAAAGTGCTGAATGGAAGGATACCTAATGGCATCTCGATACCTAATGGCAGTCAGGCTATCTCTGACGAGCACATGGAGTGCTGTGTCACCCTCCAATGAAATGCTACCCCGCACCATTACTGACCCACTGCTAAACCGGTCATGCTGAAGGATGCTGCAGGCAGCAGATCGCGCTCCACGGGGTCTCCAGACTCTGTCACGTATGTCACATGTGCTGAGTGTGAACCTGCTGCCTGCAACATCTTCAGCATGACCGGTTTAGCAGTGGGTCAGTAATGGTGTGGTATGGCATTTCTTTGGAGGGCCACATAAACTCCATCTGCTCGCCAGAGGTAGCCTGACTGCCATTAGGTACCGAGATGAGATCCTCAGACCCCTTGTGAGACCATATGCTGGTGCGGTTCGCCCTGGGTTCCTCCTAATGCAGGAACCTCATGTGGCTGGAGTGTTTCAGCAGTTTCTGCAAGATGAAGGCATTGAAGCTATGGACTGTCCTGCCCGTTCCCAGACCTTAATCCGATTGAGCACATCTGGGACTGCATGTCTCACTCCATCCACCAACGTCACGTTGCACCACAGACTGTCCAGGAGTTGATGGATGCTTTTATCCAAGTCTGGGAGGAGATCCCTCAGGAGAACATCCGCAACCTCATCAGAAGCATGCCCAGGCATTGTAGGGAGGTCATACTGGCACATGGAGGTCACACAATACTGAGCATCATTTTGACTTGTGTCCACTTTAATTTTGTCTTGTTTTGATTTTCATTTCGACTTGTTTCCACTTTCATTTTAGGGGTCTCTCCAAATCCAAGACTCCATTGGTTCAAAAATTTGATTTCCATTGATGATTTTGTGTGATTATATTGACAGCACATACAACTTTGTACACAACAAAGTATTCAATGAGAATATTTCATTCATTTAGATCTTGGATGTGTTATTTGAGTGTTCCCTTTATTTTTTTGAGCAGTGTATAACACCAAAATCTACCACAGACCAAGTAATAGTATATAGATGAGTAATTGAATATAGAAACATTTTTTTAACGCTTTTTGTTACTGTTATGTTACATAGAAATGTACCATAGACCACGTAATAGTATATGAATGAGTAATTTAATAAAGAAAATTGTTTCAATGCTTTTTTGACTGCTATATAACACCAAAATGTTCCATGAAGCACCTAATACTCTATGGATGACAATACAGTCAATTTTTTCACCCAAAAAATAAAAATGTGTTCAACTGCCGAGGCTATACAGTGCCTACAAGTAGTATTCAACCCCCTGCAGATTTAGCTGGTTTGATAAGATGCAAATAAGTTAGAGCCTTCAAACTGCAAACGAGAGTAGGATTTATTAACAGAAGCATAAATCTTACAAAACAAAAAGTTATGTTGCTCAGTTGAATTTTAATAAATTTTAAACATAAAAGTGTGGGTCAATTATTATACAACCCCTATGTTTAATATTTCGTGGAATAACCCTTGTTTGCAATTACAGCTAATAATCGTCTTTTATAAGACCTGATCAGGCAGGCACAGGTCTGTGGAGTTATCTTGGCCCACTCCTCCATGCAGATCTTCTCCAAGTTATCTAGGTTCTTTGGGTGTCTCATGTGGACTTTAATCTTGAGCTCCTTCCACAAGTTTTCAATTGGGTTAAGGTCAGGAGACTGACTAGGCTACTCCAACACCTTGACTTTTTCCCTCTTGAACCAGGCCTTGGTTTTCTTGGCTGTGTGCTTTGGGTCGTTGTCTTGTTGGAAGATGAAATTACGACCCATCTTAAGATCCTTGATGGAGGAGCGGGGTTCTTGGCCAAAATCTCCAGGTAGGCCGTGCTATCCATCCTCCCATGGATGCGGACCAGATGGCCAGGCCCCTTGGCTGAGAAACAGCCCCACAGCATGATGCTGCCACCACCATGCTTGACTGTAGGGATGGTATTCTTGGGGTCGTATGCAGTGCCATCCAGTCTCCAAACGTCACGTGTGTGGTTGGCACCAAAGATCTCGATCTTGGTCTCATCAGACCATAGAACCTTGAACCAGTCTGTCTCAGAGTCCTCCAAGTGATCATGAGCAAACTGTAGACGAGCCTTGACATGACGCTTTGAAAGTAAAGGTACCTTACGGGCTCGTCTGGAACGGAGACCATTGCGGTGGAGTACGTTACTTATGGTATTGACTGAAACCAATGTCCCCACTGCCATGAGATCTTCCCGGAGCTACTTCCTTGTTGTCCTTGGGTTAGCCTTGACTCTTCGGACAAGCCTGGCCTCGGCACGGGAGGAAACTTTCAAAGGCTGTCCAGGCCGTGGAAGGCTAACAGTAGTTCCATAAGCCTTCCACTTACGGATGATGCTCCCAACAGTGGAGACAGGTAGGGCCAACTCCTTGGAAAGGGTTTTGTACCCCTTGCCAGCCTTGTGACCCTCCACGATCTTGTCTCTGATGGCCTTGGAATGCTCCTTTGTCTTTCCCATGTTGACCATGTATGAGTGCTGTTCACAAGTTTGGGGAGGGTCTTAAATAGTCAGAAAAGGTTGGCAAAAGAGATCATTAATCCACACATGTGAAGCTCATTATTCTTGGTGCCTGAACTACTTCTTAATACTTTAGGGGGACCAAACAGAATTCTTGTGGTTTGAGGGGTTGAATAATAAATGACACTCTGAATTAACTTTTAACGTTTTTAAAAAAAAAAAAAAATTAAAACGAAAATTTTTGCTGCAGTGCATTTCCCACTTCCAGGCTGATCTACAGTACAAATGTCACAATGCCAAGTTAATTCCGCATGTGTCAACCAGCTAAATCTGCAGGGGGTTGAATACTACTTGTAGGCACTGTATATTGAATCCTTGCTTCCTACATAGAAACTGTATTCAGCTACCCTCCTGCTCCTGCAATTGACTCTCCCTCCCTAGTCTAAATGCAAATTATGAGAACAATAAACCCCCCACACATAAGGTGCATGCGGAACAAGAAGCGATCCAAACCAGGTAAAATTAAAAATAATTTTTAGTCAATATATAACATTAAAAACACTTTCAAATAGCAAAATGCTGTAAAGGGATTCCAAGCTAATAGTGAGATAAACAATGATGCACTTAATCACAAAGGGGAAAGGCAAAATTACAATGATTCCCTCTATTAGGGTAACAAGGTGAATCAGCCCTGTAACGGAGTGCTGATTATAAACATAAGGAAAATTGTAGCACGCCATAAGAAAAAATGAAAAAGTTTTATTCGGCAATCATGCCTTAGTTAAAAACATGTACAAAACCTTACGCGTTTCAGGTGCAAAAACGCACCCTTAGTCATAGGATGCAAGTGTAGAAAATGTGAAACAATATATAACAAAAAGGGACCAATCACAATACATCAGTAATTAAAACATATGCATGAACATGTGAAAAAAGCACTACGATTGGAGAACAAGTCGTTCCTTGAATTCATGCCTTTGGGAAATCTGGTGTCCAATTTCAAAATCCAATACGCTTCTCTTGTAGTAAGATTATAAATATAGTAGCACCAGAGCCCTCACATAGTGGCAATACCAAAGAACAGCATACCCAGAAACAATTGGAGCGAAAAATCATATCATATAGAAGAATATAACTCAAATAAAAATAGTTGAGTGCACAAATAATTTTATTAGTACAAAATACAAGACAATATATATAAAGTATTAAAATTGAATCATATTATATAGCTCAAAGTCACAGAGATGGCACTGGAACATTGCCAGATGTTGCACAGATTAGCGTGACAACACAGACATGGGCAAGAAAAAAATGATCATTGTATATAGGTCACATATACTGTTATAGCCATATGATAACATAAAGTGCTCTTATATTTTGCCCATAGAAAGTACACAGTGCTAAAGGAATCAATACGGTATCAGTATACCACTGTCTGGATCCGGAAGCCTGTCCAGAAATTAGAAAGGGGCAATGCAATAATCACTGTCAATGTGGTAACTCATAGTGAGAACTCACCCATAGCTGTGCTGTCACGTAAAAACGCGCCCCGATGCGCGTTTCACCGTCGCTTCCTCGGGGGGGGGCGGTGTGTACTGAGCCTCTCACATCCCCGTATATATAACCCCCAGTAATTGAGAGATGCATAGCATATGTGAGAACCGTGTCCAGCTCCTATCGCGCCGCCGCCATGGCGTTGCGCCCCATGGGTGCACCCCTATGACGTCAATGGAGCGCGCACCGCCCAGAGGCGCAGCGAGAAGAGACGGAGGCGGAGCCACACAGAAACATGCGCACATCATGCCCAAATACTCTAGTGACATCGGCACTGTGTGTCCGTTGTCAAAATACATGGTGCACAGAAGATGATATAGCAATAGGCGAAACACTCCATTGATCCCTATATCATCACTGGTAAATGTGGCGATATGTTCTTACATAAAATGAACCCACATAACGTTGTTAACATACCAATGACATGCGCAGTAGATAGTATGAAACATGGCCATATTGAAAAAGGTTTTTCCAGCACATTCCATATATGATATGTCTCTTATTTCTACACAAATACAGAAAGGAAAATCCTTGCAATAAGATGTTAGGAAAATTTGGCACTACGGCAACACAACAAATTGATAATATGTAGATATTGGTAAGTATGCAGCGCCAAAAAATGATACATTAGCTACGAGCAACACAGATGATCACCATATATAATTAATCAATCTTATCAATGCAGCTAATTATAGCACCATGAATTCATAACATACTGTGCATTATAAATTGTATGGCTACAGATTAAATCCTACATAATATACACAGACAGAAATAGATAGAGACACATGTGAATTATCCTCTGTATATCCTATATGGAGGAGGACAAGGGACAAATAAGGGTAAGTATAGGTTGCTATCAATAAATTATGTCCCAATATATATAAGACAAACAGTCACCCTTCAAAGAATAAAACAGTATGTCTCTATGTAAAGTGCTGCAAAAATTAATAAAATACTAATACAGCTGGTAATGAGTCATGTATCTTTTAGATTATTATTATTATACATTTATTATTATTACACATTTATATAGCGCCATTTATTCCATGGCGCTTTACATATGAAAAGGGAAAAATATAGACAGGTACAATAAACGTGTGCTAGACAAGGGACACACAAGTACAGAAGGAGAGAGGACCCTGCCCGCGAGGGCTCACAGTCTACAGGGATGGGTGAGAATACACTAGGAGAGGGTAGAGCTGGTCGTGTGATGGTACAGTACAGTGAGGATCATTGCAGGTTGTAGGCTTGTCGGAACAGGTGGGTCTTCAGGTTCTTCTTGAAGGTTTCCGTTGTTGGTGAAAGTCTGATGTTTTGCGGAATTCCAGAGTATGGGGGAAGCCCGGGAGAAGTCTTGTATGCGGTTGTGGAAAGAAGAGATGAGGGGGGAGTCGAGAAGGAGGAGGATCATTTATATATATCCGATACAACAAAACATGAAATCATTAGCCGCAAGAGATGGTAGCAACCATCTCATGTATTAAAAATAATAAGAAACAACATGGGTCACACTAGTTGTGTCTTCATTTGCCCATATATAGAATAACTTATGTAATGTATCACAGCAAATGGATCCTCATCGTATATCCAGTAGAGAGTCCATTACTGGATATTTCTCAGGCCAGAAGGGGGCAGTATATGGGATCATCATCTCTCTGGGGGGTATATTCAATCGGGATCAGGAGGTAATTTTCCAATGATTCAAAACTGAATAAAAAGAGGCAAAAAATTAAGAACAATAAAAACAACATTCAGCACAGGGAATCATAGATGCAGAGATCCTTAGAGATAAGAAACAAAGCTAAGTTGTTCATTAAAGCCCATAGGGACCATACTGTTCAATATCACGATCCAACGGCATTCTCTTTGGGCTAGTGTCCGATTATAATCGCCACCACAGATACCCAACTTCACATGATCGATCCCCTTGATTTTTAGATCAGTGGATCTACAATTATGTTTGAGACTAAATTGCTTTGGGATCGTCTTGAGTGAGTCCACGTCATGCACATCACGGGCGGCCTCAATGTCTCTAACATGCTCACATGTTCTAACACGTAGCTCACGAGACGTTAATCCTACATAAATAATACCAAAGAACAGGTAGCTTGTATAGCAATGAGACCAAAGATTAAAAATAGGATATGACTCCTTACATTATTGACACTGGTAGCTAGACACAAAGGTAATTGCTGTAATAGCCAAGATAATGTGATTCTGCCAGCTAGATACAAAACTGAAGTAAAGCTGGACAACAATAATAATTATTTACTCATGTAATGGTGGCCACAAGTGATATGCTTGGCATCCCCTCACCCCAACGCATGTTTCACCGCCAGCTTCTTCTGGGGGCTTTTTTATAATGTGCTTTTAATATTATTAGTAGCAATGAGCGAGTGCACTCAGTGCTTGGGTTATCCCAAGCACACTTGGGGAATCTCCAAGTATTTTGGCGTGCTCGGAGATTTAGTTTCTGTCTACAGAGCTGCATGATTTGTAGCTGCTGGACAGCCTAAATACATGTGAAGAATGCCTGTTTGTTAGGGAATTTCTACATGTATTCATGCTGTCAAACAGTCGCAAATCATGCAGCTGTGTCAACAGTAACTAAATCTCCAAGCACGCCAAAATACTGTTCACATACCACACAATAATTTGTGGTTTTTGTCCATATTATTGATTTAATAAATGAAACTTTATTTGCTTCACATTCAATATTGAGTGCGGCTGATTTCTCTATTATACTCCTGAAATATATACAGAGATTTAAAATTACCCCTACACTGTATACAGCTGTACGCTACTGATACAATACAGTTTTTCTGCTTTTCATATTCTGGTGTAATCCATACTGAGCCTGTGAGCGTGTTTTTACTCCTGAAATATATACGGAGATTTAAAATTACCCCAACACTGTATACAGCTGTACGCTACTGACACTTTTCTGCTTTTTATTTTCTGGTGTAATTTATACAGAGCCTGTGAGAGTCTGTGTCTGTTACTCCGAAAATTTATGCAGAGATTAAAATTTTTCACCTTCACCATATAAAGCTGTACGCTTCTGATACATTACCATATATCTACTGGTATTTTAAGTACATTTTCACAAACATGAGGAAGTATGGTGTAAGAGGCCGCGGACTTGGGCATGGGGGGACTTCTGATACTGATGGTGGTGGTGCATCTGCTGGTAGTGGCAAAAGCACAATAGCACATAAGGCAGGAGGTGTTGAGCCTGGAAGGCTCCCTTTTCAGGGAGAACGTAAACCGCTTTTAAAGCCGGATCATCAGGAACAGGCTTTGGCTTATATTGCCGAAACAGCCTCCAGCTCTCTCGCCTCCTATTCTGAAGTTTCAAAAACTCCAAGCACTGAGTCGACAGTGCAGGCTTCTGGTCAGGAACAACCCCTTTCCTTGTGTCCTTCACCCCCACCAAAAGTGAAGGATGTGGCAGGCCACACTTCAGATTACTCCATGGAGCTCTTTTCACATACCATGCCAGGGTTATCAAGTCAAATCCTGAATTCCCCAGTCCAACATGAATGTGACATGGTGTGCACTGTTATGTTTCGGTAGCTGAGGAGGACAGGAACAACAGCAGGGCAACCGAACACCTGAGATGTTGGTAACTGATGGGTTGCAGATTCCTAAACTAACGACACAACTAGAGGTAGCCATGGAGCGTTCCTACGTTGATCCTAGACGCCTCGTCATAGCCTGAGAGATAACTACACCTAAAGGCAGAAAGATGAAAGCTATCTGCCCCGGAGCAGATTCCCAAAGAAAATAGGAAGCCCCCAAACATATAATGGCGGTTAGACAAGATGAAAATACAAACACAGGCAGAAAATAGACTGAGCAAATGCTGGGGCCACAAGCTGACTAAATAGGATAGGACAGGAGAGATTACTTTCTGCAACCCAGAAAACCCTACAAAAATCCAACAATTCTGATTACAAAAATACTGAGATCACACGATCTCGCCACCCACTAAATCAGATCTCAGTGTGAACAAAAACCAAGCCGCAGCTGCTGAAAAAACAGGAAAAAGCAAGTGAGCAAATAACAGTGGCTGCAGAAAAACTGTGAGGAGCTCAGGCCCCAGGAGGGGACCTGGCTGACCTCCACCAAAGTGCAGAAAACAATGCAAAAAGCAAGCACAAAAAGAAAAGCAAAAAATATCTTATCTGAAAGCAGGAGATGCAGGCAGGACTCCAGCAAACTTCCAAATGAACCAGGAACCACAATTGAGACAAAAACAATTGATCACCGGCAACCATCATGAGAGGGAACCTCCCTTATATCAGACCAGTCCATGATTCCAGATTGCCACTCCTCGCTGAAAGGTTCAGTACTGTCTGTAACCACCAGAGGGAGCCTCTGCTCAGAAACCATCTCTAGCACATTCATAACAGTACCCCCCCTTGAGGAAGGGTCACCGAACCCTCACTTGTGCAACCAGGCCGATCAGGATGAGCTCGGTGATAGGCACGGATCAGTCTCCTAGCATGGATGTCCGAAGCAAACACCCAAGAATTGTCCTCCTGACCATAACCTCTCCACTTAACCAAATACTGGATTTTCTGTCAAGAAAAACGAGAATCCAATATTTTCTCAACCACATACTCCAGATTGCCCTCAACCAAAACAGGGTCAGGAGGCGCAGCCATAGGAACCACTGGCTCGACAAACCTCTTCAATAAGGACTTGTGGAACACTTTATGGATCTTAAATGTCCCTGGAAGAAGCAAACGGAAGGAAACAGGATTAAGAATCTCCATGATCTTATAAGGTCCAAAGAACCTGGGCTTAAACTTTGGAGATGCAACCCTCATAGGGATATTTCTTGAGGACAACCAAACCAAGTCCCCCACTTTAAACCGAGGACCATCAGTCCTATGCCGGTTGGCAAACGTTGGGCCTTCTCCTGAGAGAGAGACAACCTCTCCACTACCTGGTCCCAAATCTGCTGCATTCGCTCCACAACAGAGTCAACACCCGGACAGACAGAAGCCTCCGCCTGTCCCGAAGAAAATCGAGGGTGAAACCCAAAATTGTAGAAAAATAGGGACATCAAGGTGGCAGAGCTAGCTCTATTATTAAGAGCAAACTCAGCCAAAGGCAAAAAAGAGACCCAGTCATCTTGATCAGCAGACACAAAACATCTCAAATAAGTCTCCAAGGTCTGGTTTGTTCTCTAGGTTTGTCCATTGGTCTGAGGATGAAAAGCAGAGGAGAAAGATAATTGAACACCAAGTTTAGAACAAAATATCCTCCAAAATCTGGAAACAAACTGGACTCCTCTGTCAGACACAATGTTCTCCGGAATGCCATGTAACCGAACCACTTGCTGAAAGAACAAAGGCACCAACTCGGAGGAGGAAGGCAACTTAGGTAATGGCACAAGATGTATCATTCTCTGAGAAACAGGGAGGTCGGAAATAAGATCCATAGAGATATGGGTCCATGACCTCTTGGGCACAGGTAATGGCATTAACAAACCACTAGAGCGAGAGCAAGGTTTGGAGCGAGAGCAAGTCCACAGGACTGCACAAATTCCCTGATGTCACGAGACAAAGTAGGCCACCAAAAGGACCGACTCACCAAGTCTCTGGTACTAAAAATCCCTGGATGACCAGCCAACGCGGAACAATGAATCTCAGACATCACACTCTTCTTCCACTGGTCTGGGACAAACAATTTCCCAATAGGGCAGCGCTCAGGTTTATCCTCCTGACACCCTTCCAAGGCCAGTCTCAAATTGGGTGAGATGGCGGAAAGAACTACACCCTCTTTCAAAATAACAGTAGGATCAGATAACTCAGGAGAGTCCGCAAAGAAACTCCTTGAGAGGGCATCGCCTTAACATTCTTAGTGCCAGGAAGAAAAGAAACCACAAAATTAAAACGTGTGAAAAACAAGGCCCACCTGGCCTGTCTAGGATTAAGTCGCTTGGCTGATTCGAGATAAACCAGATTCTTATGGTCCGTGAGGACCACCACCTGATGTTTGGCTCCTTCCAGCCAATGTCTTCACTCTTCAAAGGCCCACTTCATGGCCAATAACTCCCGATTACCCACGTCATAATTACGTTCAGTTGGAGAAAATTTTGAGAGAAAAAGGCACAAGGGTTACTTTTAGAGGTCTCTGGATCTCTTTGGGACAAAACGGCACCTGCCCCAATTTCAGAGGCATCAACCTCCACCTGAAATGGTAGAGAAACATCAGGCTGCCGTAGAACAGGAGCAGAAGTGAATCTCTGCTTAAGTTCCTGAAACGCAGAGACTGCCTCAGGAGGCCAATTCACCACATCAGAACCCTTTTTGGTCAAATCAGTCAATGGTTTAACAATACCGGAGAAATTACCAATAAATTTACGATAAAAATTGTCAAAACCCAAAAATCTCTGAAGAGCTTTAATGAAGTAGGTTGGACCCAATCACAGATGGCTTGAACCTTGACCGGGTTCATTTCAATAACAGACGAGACAAAATGAATCCCAGAAATGAGACCTTCTGTACGCCAAAAAGACACTTTGATCCCTTCACATACAGTGCATTCTCTCTCAAAATCTGGAACACAGTCCGAACATGTTTCACATGAGGGTCCTAGTCATTGGAAAAAATCAAGATATCATCCAAATAAACAATCAGAAATTTATCCACAAAATCCCTGAAAATATCATTCATAAAGGATTGGAAGATGGAAGGAGCATTAGTGAGCCCAAAGGGCATCACTAGGTACTCAAAATGCCCCTCTGAGGTATTAAACGCCGTCTTCCATTCATCCCCGTGCTTAATGCGAATAAGGTTATATGCTCCCCTGAGGTCAAGCTTGGTAAACCAACTAGCACTTTTCACCCTTGAAAACAGGTCAGAAATCAAGGGTAACGGATATTGATACTTCACAGTGATCTTATTCAAGAGACGATAATCAATACACGGCCTCAATGAACCATCCTTTTTGGCCACAAAGAAAACACCGGCACCCAAGGGTGAAGAGGATGGTCTGATATGACCCTTCTCCAATGACTCCTTGATATAAGATTGCATAGCATCGTGTTCAGGTACAGACAAGTTGAAAAGGCGACCTTTAGGAAATTTACCAACAGGCACTAATTCAATAGCGCAATCGTAGCTCCTGTGAGGGGGCAAAGATGCAGATTTACTTTCACTAAATACATCCGAAAAATCGTCAAAAAGTCAGGAACATACTAAGACTTGGGAGAGGCAGAAAAAACAGTAGTGTCGGCATTAACACATTGGCAGCCCCAACTGGTCACAGACACAGATTTCCAATCCAAAACAGGATTATGAGACTGTAACCAAGGGAAACCTAGTACAATAATGTCATACAGATTATACAGCACCAGAAATTTGCAACTCTTCTGATGATCTGGTTCAACCCTCCTTATCACCTGAGTAGAAAACTGGGGTTTATTCTCCGCCAAAGGGGTAGAATCAATGCCCAGTAGGGGAATAGACTTCCGCAGGGGTATCATGGGAAACCCACAACATTTGGCAAAGTCAAAATCCATCAGGTTAATAGCTGCTCCTGAATCAACAAAAGCCTGAGCAGAAAATGTGGACAGGGAGCAAATCAGGGTAACAGTCAACAGAAATTTAGTCTGAACACTACCCAAGACAACTGAGCGTGCAAAAAGTCTTCCCCGCTTAGGGCAGACTGAAATAGCATGAGAGGCATCACCACAGTAGAAACATAACCCATTGCACTTTCGAAAATCATGACGCTGAGCCCCAGAAGCCACTCTATCACACTGCATGGGCTCAGAAGCTGGCTCACAAGGCAACACTATCTCACGCATACCTCTGCGCTCACGCAAACGTCTGTCAATTTGAATAGCCAATGACATAGAATCATTGAGACCAGAGGGAGCAGGGAATCCCACCATAACATCCTTTACATTCTCTGACAGACCCTTCCGAAAAAGGGCTGCCAAAGCATCATCATTCCATTTGGTCAGGACTGTCCCACTTTCTGAATTTCTGACAGTACAATCAGATCTTCAAGACCCTGATTTAATGCCAACAAGGTTTTTTCAGCTTGATCAGTGACATTAGGTTCATCGTACAATAACCCCAGAGCCAGAAAAAATGCATCAATATCATTCAAAACAGGATCCCCAGGAGTCAGGGAAAAAGCCCAATCCTGAGGATCGCCGCGCAGGATTGAGATGACAATTTGAACCTGCTGTGCTGCGTTACCTGAAGACTTAGGCTTTAAGGCAAAAAACAACTTACAGTTATTTTTGAAATTCAGAAATTTAGCCCGTTCCCCCAAAACAAATCTGGCATGGGAATCCTAGGTTCCACAACCGTCAAACTCAGCAAGATAGGTAGCAATACTCCGAACCTCAGTGGCAAGCTGATCCACACGGCCAGACAACTGTGCAAACTCCATTGAAAAAAAAAAAATCCTCCTCAGCACCCAGAGAAAAGAGGAAAAAATGCAACAGACAGAAAGAAAAAAAAAATCTCTGACAACTCTGACAACTTTTTTCTTTCCACACTATTTTTCCTTCTGTGAGTACCATATAATTTTCAGTTATGGCCGGTGATACTGTTATATTTCGGTAGCTGAGGCGGACAGGAACAACAGCAGGGCAACCGAACACCTGAGATGTTTGTAACTGATGGGTTGCAGATTCCTAAACTAACGACTAGTGTTGAGCATTCCGATACTGCAAGTATCGGGTATCGGCCGATATTCGCGTTATCGGAATTCCGATACTTAATTCCGATACTTTTTCAATATCGTATACCGGAATCGGAAGTTCCCAAAATTTCTTTGAGAGGCAATGTGATTTTAGTCAGCCAATGAGGAATCCTACGAAGTGTGGGCACATCCTGTAATGCTGCGGTCATCTTAACTAATGGCATGGCTGTGATTGGCTGCTGAAATGATGTCAGAATGCACTATAAAAGGCGCCGCCGCCATTTTAGCGTCACTGTGCTGTGAATTCAGATAGGGAAAAGAACGCTGATCTGCTGACTCTGAGGGACAGTTAGAGATTGCGATTTAGTGTACTGTGCTGTAGGCAGGCTATCACCAACCGCTGTGTAAAGCTTCCTTTTGCCTGCAGTGTTGTTTTAACAGCTCTGCAAGGTGTGTGTGAGTGCAGGTGACGCTGCAGTTTGCTCTGCATCCAACGCTGTCTGTAGGCATCTGCACGTGTCACTCACAGACTCTTTTTTTTTTTCTTTAGTGTAATTCTAGCTGCTCCATTCAATAGAAATTATAGTGTGATGCGCTTCCATCCGTATCCAATACATTGGTTGCAAACACTATAGAAGTAGACAAAGGAGTAGCCTTTCCCAGATTGTGGACAGTTGTGTTTCAGTGTTCACTTCAGTCTGTGTTTTTTATTTTTGAGTGCATATCACGCTCCAGTTACTTGTTCAAGCACTGCTGCTTGTACTCTGCTGAGCGTGTCTCAGTGCTCATCCTTTTCATTTTTCTCCAATTGGTTCTGCTCCATTCCATTTAAATCTAATCTATTAGTGTGACGCGCTTCCATCCGTATACAATACATTGGTTGCAAACACTATAGAAGTAGACAAAGGAGTAGCCTTTCCCAGATTGTGGACAGTTGTGTTTCAGTGTTCACTTCAGTCTGTGTTTTTTATTTTTTGAGTGCATATCACGCTCCAGTTACTTGTTCAAGCACTGCTGCTTGTACTCTGCTGAGCGTGTCTCAGTGCCTCATCCTTTTCATTTTTCTCCAATTGGTTCTGCTCCATTCCATTTAAAATCTAATCTATTAGTGTGACGCGCTTCCATCCGTATACAATACATTGGTTGCAAACACTATAGAAGTAGACAAAGGAGTAGCCTTTCCCAGATTGTGGACAGTTGTGTTTCAGTGTTCACTGCAGTCTGTGTTTTTTTTTTTTTGAGTGCATATCACGCTCCAGTTACTTGTTCAAGCACTGCTGCTTGTACTCTGCTGAGCGTGTCTCAGTGGCTCATCCTTTTCATTTATCTCCAATTGGTTCTGCTCCATTCCATTTAAAATCTAATCTATTAGTGTGACGCGCTTCCATCCGTATACAATACATTGGTTGCAAACACTATAGAAGTAGACAAAGGAGTAGCCTTTCCCAGATTGTGGACAGTTGTGTTTCAGTGTTCACTTCAGTCTGTGTTTTTTTATTTTTTGAGTGCATATCACGCTCCAGTTACTTGTTCAAGCACTGCTGCTTGTACTCTGCTGAGCGTGTCTCAGTGCCTCATCCTTTTCATTTTTCTCCAATTGGTTCTGCTCCATTCCATTTAAAATCTAATCTATTAGTGTGACGCGCTTCCATCCGTATACAATACATGGTTGCAAACACTATAGAAGTAGACAAAGGAGTAGCCTTTCCCAGATTGTGGACAGTTGTGTTTCAGTGTTCACTGCAGTCTGTGTTTTTTTTTTTTTTGAGTGCATATCACGCTCCAGTTACTTGTTCAAGCACTGCTGCTTGTACTCTGCTGAGCGTGTCTCAGTGGCTCATCCTTTTCATTTATCTCCAATTGGTTCTGCTCCATTCCATTTAAAATAAATATAATCTATTAGTGTGACGCGCTTCCATCCGTATACAATACATTGGTTGCAAAAACTATAGAAGTAGACAAAGGAGTAGCCTTTCACAGATTGTGAATAGTTGTGTTTCAGTGTTCACTGCAGTCTGTGAGGTATTTTTTTTTTTTTTTTTTAAATGCAGATCACGCTCCATTTACTTCTTCAACCACCGCTGCGTGTACTCTGCTGAGTGTCTGTCACTGGCTCATCCTTGTCTATTTTCTAAAATTGGTGCTGCTTTATTCTATTTAAATAATTCAAATCTATTACAGTGACGTGCTTCCATCCGTATACAATACATTGGTTGCAAACAATATAGAAGTACACAAACGGGCCTTTCACAGCTACTGAACATGGGTTTTTATTTTTAACTAAAATATGTATTTTTTCAAATGACACAAATATAAGTAATGTTGAAGAGGAATAGTCCTACATCCATTGTTTGCACAATATTACAGGTGTACATCATGTCCCTTAATCAACAATGTATTTATTATATTTACTTGTTTTGCTTTTATTTAAAAGCCAAAACACAGAAGGATAACCTTCGCACTGCAGCTGTTGTCAAAGTTCAACCCACATTATGCACTTCCAACATTGCAGCATTTGAGGCATGATGTGAGTTGGATTTGTCAAAGTTATGGAGTGAGAAGGTTCACCATCAGTACCCTATAGCAAAGTATGCTTTTGTGTTAGCATTTGTGTTAGACATGTGGATATCTGCCATAATATGTCACAATTATTTAGTTACAGATTTGTTACCAACACTAATCATTGAATGGTTTTTTAAAATTTTACGTTTCACTTGTTTACAGCTTAGAAATAAGGGTGTAGCCTGATATCTATGTGTAGCACTAGCCACTTTAACATGTCATGTTTTTTTCAACATGTGTAGCTAGGTAGCAGTAATTTTTGCCGGACACACAGCAGGGGAACAGCAGGCGTTACTGAACCCCACAAACACATCATCGATTGTTTTGATCTGTGCATCCAACACTTCTGAGCCCAGGGTCAAGGAGGG
>JARQOD010000004.1:50816565-50885377 GCA_033576555.1 Oophaga sylvatica | reverse complement strand
CACCATTATCGTTGCTAAAGTGCTGAAAATATTTTTGTGGCAATTCAAATATTTTCCAGCTCTTTTACCGAATGTTACGATTTTTACGATTTTATAAAATTTTGCTCATGATTCCGATCACAAATCGAATGTGCCATATTCGTGCCGAATTTATGTTTGGCGATCGTTTTCCGAACAAATTCGCTCATCACTGTCCTAGATTAGCAACCTATATGTATTGTCTTTGAATCATTAAAGGGTGGTTTGAATCTAAATTTTATTTCACTCCTAAATGTCCATCTATTTAATGTCATAATCTGATCTTTTTTACTAATATAATGTAATTTTGAATTCCTTATCATTCCCTCACTACTCTAACTGCTTTATTATTTTTCAATTACTTTCTCTTTGAAGATGCACCACTTGAGAATCTCAGTTTTGATGGCATAGTCAAACGAATCAGGGGTCAAAGGCTGTAGTGACCTCTTTTCACGGCTGGGCTAGTCCTGCTCTACTATGCATGGGTCGGTTGTCAGTTCTGACAGATGCTCAGTAGATTCCTGTCACTGTGCACTGTTCTGCTCAATGCACAGTGACAATGCGCTTCACCGACTCTGGACAGAAGTGATGAGACACCAACAGAGTGCACTGTCATTGCACATTGTACGTAAAGAATGAGCGAGCAGAGACCAACGCCGTCCCCACAAATGACATCATGTAAGAGATTTGCAGGCCTCCCACCTAGTTGCTGGTACCACTGAACTGAATGCTGGACTGGAGTGCCACATATCAATCTGTTCATCTCTAGTTATATAATTTCTTTGTAGTAGACCTGGATTAAATTTAAAAATGCTGTGCAAATCTTGTTTAATGCCATGTGCACATGTTGCATGTTTGATGTATTTTTTCAAGCATCAATTTGGTACAAAAAACTATGCAGTGTTTTCTGTTCCTGCAAAGTGGATGCACATGTTGCTTATTTTTTTCCTAGCAGATTTGCAGACATTCAGATTTGCAGCATGTCAATTCTGCAACGTTTTCACCCAAACTAATAAGTGGGGGAAAATATGCAACAAACATGCATGTTAAAAAACAAGGCAAAAAAAAAGTGTATTTTATGCATCATTTCCCACCAACACAACAGGACATGCAACAGAATTTTCTGATGCAAATCCTGAAATGTGCACAGAAACTAAAGGTATATGCACACGTTGATTATTTGCTGCAGGCATTTCTGGACCAAAAATATGTCGTCAATTGGCAGGAAAAATGTTGCATAAAATACACACTGTTTTGATGCAGTTTTGTTATGCGTTTTTTCTTCATCATTGGAATAGGTGAAAAAAATGGACATACTGCAGATTTGAAACTACTTCAAATCTGCAATTAACCCTTTACCCACCGAGGGTGGTTTGCACGTTAATGACCTGGCCAATTTTTTCAATTCAGACCACTGTCCTTTTATGAGGTAATAACTCTGGTATGCTTCCATGGATCCCGGTGATTTGAGTATGTTTTTTGTGACATACTGTACTTCACGCTAGTGGTAAAATTTCTTCTTTACATCTTGCGTTTATTTTCGAAAAATCGGAAATTTCACAAAAATTTGGAAAATTTTACAATTTTTCAAATTTTAATTTTTTATGCCTTAAGTCAGAGAGATATATCACACGAAATAGTTAATAAATAACATTTCCACATGTCTACTTTACATCAGCACAATTTTGGAACCAAAATTTATTTTTGTTAGGAAGTTATAAGGGTTAAAAGTTGAACAGCGATTTCTCATTTTTATAACACCATTTTATTTAGGGACCACATCACATTTGAAGTCACTTTAAGGGGTCTATATGATAGAAAATACCCAAAACTAACACCATTTTAAAAACTGTACCCCTGAAGGGGCTCAAAACCACATTCAAGAAGTTAATTAACCCTTCAGGTGCTCCACAGGAATTTTTGAAATGTTTAAAATAATGAACATTTAACTTTATTTCACAAAAAAAATATTTCAGATCCATTTGTTTTATTTTACCGAGGGTAACAGGAGAAATTGGACCCAAAAAGTTGTTGTGCAATTTGTCGTGAGTACGCTGATACCTCATATGTGGGGGGGAACCACTGTTTGGGGGCACGGCAGAGCTCGGAATGGAAGAAGCGCCACTTGACTTTTCAATGCAAAATTCGCTGGAATTGAGATCGGACGCCATGTCACATTTGGAGAACCCCTGATTGCCTAAACAGTGGAAACCCTCAATGCTAACTCCAACCCTTACCCCAATATACCCTTAACCCTAATCCCAACCCTAACCATAACCCTAACTGCAAACCTAACCCTAACACCAACATACCCCTAACCCTAATCACAACCCTAACCCTAATCCCAACTGTAACCGTAATCCAAACCCTAACCACAACTCTAGCTCCAACCTAACTTTAGCCCTAACCCCAACTTTAGCCCCAACCCTAACCCTAACTTTAGCCTCAACCCTAACTTTAGTCCCAACCCTAACCCTAACTTTAGCCCCAAACCTAACATTAACTTTAGCCTCAACCGTAATTCTAACTTTAGCCCTAATCCTAACCCTAATAGGAAAATGGAATAAATACATTTTTTTATTTTATTATTTTTCCCTAACTATGGGGGTGATAAAGGGGGGTTTGATTTACTATTTATAGTCGGTTTTTATATGGGTTTTTATGTGTGGCAGCTGCCACATACTAAAAGACACTTATTATTGCAAAAAATAGTTTTTGCATCACCATATTTTGAGAGCTATAATTTTTCCATATTTTGGCCACAGAGTCAGGTGAGGTCTTGTTTTTTGCGGGGCGAGTTGACATTTTTTATTGGTACCATTTTCGGCACATGACATTTTTTGATCGCTTTTTATTCAGATTTTTGGGAGACAGAATGAGCAAAAACCAGCAGTTCATGAATTCTCAGGCATCTACTGAATTTCATTCAATACCAGCGCCCCTCTGACAACTCCTCCTGCCAGGGTAGTAAGAAATGGTAAATGGGGGTAATTGGGGTGTGGCCAGGGGCGTGGACAAAGCATATATACAATGTTTGTGCACAAAGTATAGCACAGAAAAATGTTATACACAGGATAATATGTGACTGTTATATATTATACTATGTGTACAGACCAGAGTTGTAACTAGGGGTTTAGCTCCGAGAGGGAGGAAACATCGGAGTGAGCTCCTACCAGGTAACCCTGATTACAACTATATTGGCACACCCCAACTGTCAACATAGGGGAGCCTCTGCTGATGACCATGGTACTTGTGAAAATAAATCTCTATAAAAAGACAAAATTATTACCACCATATGGTGCTAGATACTACTACTGCAGAACATATAAGAAATTACAGTACAGGTATAAATAGTGACTTACAGCTGATGTTCTTTCTGATGTAATCGTTCCCTTTTTCCGTCTTTTCCATCTGGCACAGGCCGACATGACAACTTCTCCAGCCAGGACTCAACAGCAGATGTTACAACAAAGACACATACAGGTCCTTCTAAAAAAATTAGCATATAGTGCTAAATTTCATTATTTTCCATAATGTAATGATTACAATTAAACTTTCATATATTTTAGATTCATTACACACCAACTGAAATTTGTCAGGTCTTTTATTGTTTTAATACTGATGATTTTGGCATACAACTCCTGATAACCCAAAAAACCTGTCTCAAAAAATTAGCATATCAAGAAAAGCTTCTCTAAACGACCTATTACCCTAATCTTCTGAATCAACTAATTAACTCTAAACACATGCAAAAGATTCCTGAGGCTTTTAAAATCTCCCTGCCTGGTTCATTACTCAAACCCCCATCATGGGTAAGACTAGCGACCTGACTGATGTCAAGAAGGCCATCATTGACACCCTCAAGCAAGAGGGTAAGACCCAGAAAGAAATTTCTCAACAAATAGGCTGACGAGAAGAGGTGACCGGACCCTGAGGAAGATTGTGGAGAAGGACCGATTCCAGACCTTGGGGGACCTGAGGAAGCAGTGGACTGAGTCTGGTGTAGAAACATCCAGAGCCACCATGCACAGGCGTGTGCAGGAAATGGGCTACAGGTGCCGCATTCCCCAGGTAAAGCCACTTTTGAACCATAAACAGCGGCAGAAGCGCCTGACCTGGGCTACAGAGAAGCAGCACTGGACTGTTGCTAAGTGGTCCCAAGTACTTTTTTCTGATGAAAGCAAATTTTGCATGTCATTCGGAAATCAAGGTGCCAGAGTCTGAAGGAAGACTGGGGAGAAGGAAATGCCAAAATGCCTGAAGTCCAGTGTCAAGTACCCACAGTCAGTGATGGTGTGGGGTGCCATGTCAGCTGCTGGTGTTGGTCCACTGTGTTTCATCAAGGGCAGGGTCAATGCAGCTAGCTATCAGGAGATTTTGGAGCACTTCATGCTTCCATCGGCTGAAATGCTTTATGGAGATGAAGATTTCATTTTTCAGCACGACCTGGCACCTGCTCACAGTGCCAAAACCACTGGTAAATGGTTTACTGACCATGGTATTACTGTGCTCAATTGGCCTGCCAACTCTCCTGACCTGAACCTCATAGAGAATCTGTGGGATATTGTGAAGAGAAAGTTAAGAGACGCAAGACCCAACACTCTGGATGAGCTTAAGGCCGCTATCGAAGCATCCTGGGCCTCCATAACACCTCAGCAGTGTCACAGGCTGATTGCCTCCATGCCACGCCGCATTGAAGCAGTCATTTCTGCAAAAGGATTCCCGACCAAGTATTGAGTGCATAACTGAACTTTATTATTTGATGTTTTTTTTTTTTGTTTTTAAAAAACACTTTTATTTTATTGGACGGTTGAAATATGTTAATTTTTTGAGACAGGTTTTTTGGGTTATCAGGAGTTGTATGCCAAAATCATCAGTATTAAAACAATAAAAGACCTGACAAATTTCAGTTGGTGTGTAATGAATCTAAAATATATGAAAGTTTAATTGTAATCATTACATTATGGAAAATAATGAAATTTAGCACTATATGCTAATTTTTTGAGAAGGACCTGTATATTTTCTCACTTTTCCAGCAACATTCCCATCTATCCCCAACCTGCACAAACTCCTCATCCTACTGACACCCCAATACTGAACAGCGTCTGCCATATGTGTCCCTATTTGTGCACCTGCTGTACAAAAGCAGGGCTCCTCTTACTGCCCCACATAGTAATATCATCACTGTGCCACTGTGCCACTGTGTCCACATTTAGTCTCTAGAAAGAAACAATGCAACATTTGACAGTCACAAAACTCTGAATGCCTTATAACAATAATGCTTCTTAAATGACCACTTAACATTTAATATTGTCCTGAGTCCCCAAAATGTACAGCTCCCCTATACACAGTATGAGTGACCCACAGCTCCACTATATACAGTATATTTCCCCTACAGCTCCCCTATACACAGTATGAGGAGCCCACATCTTCCATATATACAGTGTGATGGGCTCACAGTTTCTCTACACAGTATGATTGGCTCACAGCTTACCTATGCTTAGTATGATGGACCCACAGTTGACCTATACATAGAAAAGTGGGTCCACACTTCTCCTATGCACAGTATGAGGGGCTCACAGCTGCCCTATAGCAATATGATTGGCCCACTGCTCCCTCAACCCCAATATAGTGATCCCCACAGTAGCACTCAAACTAAATAATGGCCTCCATGCTGTCTAATGGCTCCCACAGTAGTCCCAATGCAATATATTGGCCCTCACACTTTATATTAGTCTCTACAGTAGTCTCCACACTATATGATGGGCCCTAAACTATAGAATGGCGCTCATATTAGCTCTCACACTGTATAATGGCTCCACAATAGTCCACACACTTTATATTGACTCCCACACCGTATGAAAGCCTCTCACAGTAGTCCACACATTAGCCCCCAAGCTGTATAATGGCCCTCTCATTTGCTCCCAAACTGTACAATGGCCCCAACAGTAGTATTCACATTGTATAATGGCCCCCACATAGCCCCCAAGTTGTATAATGGCCCCACAGTAGTTCTCACACTGTATAATTGCAACCACATTAGCTCCTATGCTGTTTAATGGCTCCCACACTATATGAGGACCCTTTGAAATTTTATTCACATTGAACTAATTTGATTGTGAGTATAATGTCATTCTTGTTGCATACCTCTCGAGTGCTGAGTTCTACTTACAGTATATTAACATTTGGTCTTCCGAGTCCTACCATGTACAGTAATAATATTCCCCGAGTCCCCCTATGTACAGTAATAATGGCCCATGAGTTCCCCCATGTAAAGTTATATTGGCCCCAGTATCGGTGATGTGGACAGGCGGTCATGTGACCGCAGGCATGCAAATTGTAATCATGTATCGACTACACTCTTTTGGCTTCTCTTAATTCTTTTTTTATTTAAAGACGCCAAACATATCTAGTCGGTACGTGCAAATAGCAGACATGTGTTTGTACGACCGCCTGATCACATCTGATCGGACTCATGGCAGAAGGAACACTGTACCTACCTTGTCATGACATAGCAGTCTGCAGTTACATAGATTGACTGCAGAATTTTATCCCAAGCTTGACTACCCCTTTAAAGAGAGCCTGACAGGTGATACATGCTGCTCAAACTATGTGCAATGTGTATCATCACCGGCTGTAGTATCTCACCAGGTATGAATGTCTCTGTAAAGCTGCAGCATTTCAGAGAAAAACATACTAATAGCTACTGACGACCGAGCAGCACTGTGCACTAGTCCTACAGACAGGTCCACGGCGGCTTCTTCCCTCCCTCTGACAGTGAATCACCGCATCCAATACATTGTACGGAGAGATTTATCTTATGGAGACTCGTGTCTATGTAATATATAGTGAGGACAAAAAGTATTTAGTCAGCCACCAATTGTATAAGTTCTTCCACTTAAAAAGATGAGAGAGGCTTGTAAATGACATCATAGGTAGACCACAACTATGAGAGTCAAAATGAGAAAACAAATCCAGAAAATCACCTTGTCTGATTTGACAAGATTTATTTAGCAAATTATGGTGGAAAATAAGTATTTGGTCACTTAAAACAATGCAACATTTCTGGTTCTCACAGACCTGTAACTTCTTCTTCTTTAAGAGGCTCCTCTGTCCTTCACTCATTACCTGTAGTAATGGCACCTGTTTGAACCAGTTATCAGTATTAAAGACACTGTAAAAGGTCCACAACCTCAAACATTCACACTCTAAACTCCACTATGGTGAAGACCAAAGAGCTGTTGAAGGATACCAGAAACAAAATTGTAGCCCTGCACCAGGCTAGGAATACTGAATCTGCAATAGGCAAGCAGCTTTGTGTGATGAAATCAACTGTGGGAGCAATAAGAAAATGGAAGACATACAAAACCATTGATAAACTCCCTCGATCTGGGGCTCCACGCAAGATCTCACCCCGTGGGGTCAAAATGATCACAAGAATGGTGAACGAAAATCCCAAAACCACATAGGGGGACTTAATGAATGACCTGCATAGAGCTGGGACCACCGTAACAAAGGCTACCATCATTAACACACTACGCCACCATGGACTCCCTGCTAAAGCCACTACATGTATGGGCCCATCTGAAGTTTGCTAGAGAGCATTTAGATTATCCAGAAGAGTATTGGGAGAATGTCATATGCTCTGATAAAACCAAAGTGGAATTGTTAGGTAGAAACAAAACTCGTCGTGTTTAGAGGAGACAGAATGCTGAGTTGCATCCAAAGAACACCATACCTACTTTGAAGCATGTGGGTGGCAACATCATGCTTTGGTGCTGTTTCTCTGCAAAGGGAGAAGGACGACTGATCTGTGTACATGAAAGAATGAATGGGGCCATGTATCGTGAGATTTTGAGTGCAATCCTCCTTCCATCAGCAAGGACATTGAAGATGAAACATGGATGGGTCTTTCAGCATGATAATTATACTAAGCACACTGCCAGGGCAAAGAAGGAGTGGCTTCGTAAGAAGCATATGAAGATCCTGGAGTGGCCTAGCCAGTCTCCAGATCTCAACCCCATAGAAAACCTTTGGAGGGATTTGAAAGTCTGTGTTGCCCAGTGATAGGCCCAAAACATCACTGCTCTAGAGGAGATCTGCATGTAGGAATAGGCTAACATACCACCAGCAGTGTGTGCCAATCTCGTGAAGACTTACAGAAAACGTTTGACCTCTGTCATTGCCAACAAAGGATATATGACAAAATACTGAGATGAACTTTTGTTAATGACCAAATACTTATTTTCCACCATAATTTGCAAAATAAATCTTGCCAAATCAGACAAGGTGATTTTCTGGATTTGTTTTCTCATTTTGACTCTCATAGTTGTGGTCTACCTATGATGTCAATTACAGGCCTATCTCATCTTTTTCAGTGGGAGAACTTGGTGGCTGACTAAATACTTTTTTCCCCACTCTATATACATACTGGTGCTTCTCACAAAATTATAATATAATCAAAAAGTTAATTTATTTCAGTTTTTCAATACAAAAAGTGAAACTTATATATTATATAGAGTCATTTCAAATTTAGTGATCTATTTCAAGTATTTATTTCTGTTAATGTTGATGATTAAGGCTTACAGCCTATGAAAACTCAAAAGTCATTATCTTAGTAAATTAGAATAATTATTAAAAACACCTGCAAAGGCTTCCTAAGTTTCTAAAAAGGTCTCTTAGTCTGTTTCAGTAGGCTCCACAGTCATGGAGAAGACTGCTGACTGGACAGATGTTCATAAGGCAGTCATTGACACACTCCACAAGGAGGGTAAGCTACAAAAGGTCATTGCTAAAGAAGCTGGCTGTTCACAGAGTGCTGTATCCAAGCACATTAATGGAAAATTGAGTGGAAGGAAAAAGTGTGGTAGAAAAAGGTACACAAGAAACCAGGATAACTGCAGCCTTGAAACGATTGTTACTAAAAGGCCATTCAAAAATTTTGGGGAGATTGGACTTCTGCTGGAGTCATTGCTTCAAGATCCACCACACACAGACGTATCCAGCACATGGGCTACAAGTGTCGCATTCCTAGTGTCAAGCCATTCATGACCAATAGACAATACCAGAAGCATCTTGCCTGGGCCAAGGAGAAAAAGAACTGGACTGTTGCTCGGTGGTCCAAGGTGTTGTTTTCAGATGAAAGTAAATTTGTCTTTCATTTGGAAATCAAGGTCCCAGAGTCTGGAGGAAGAGTGGAGAGGCCACAATCCAAGCTGCTTGAGGTCTAGTGTGAAGTTTCTACAATTTGTGATGGTTTGGGGAGCCATGTCCTCTGCTGGTGTAGGTCCACTGTGTTTCATCAAGACCAAAGTCAGCGCAGCTGTCTACCAGGAAATTTTAGAGCACTTCATGCTTCCATCTACCAACAAGCTTTTTGGAGATGGAAATTTCATTCTCCAGCAGGACTTGGCACCTGTCCACGCTGCCAAAAGCATCAATACCTGGTTTAAAAACAACAGTATCACTGTGCTTGATTGGCCAGCAAACTTGTCTGACCTTAATCCCATACAGAATCTATGGAGTATTGTCAAGAGGAAGTTGAGAGACACCAGACCCAACAATGCAGATGCGCTGAAGGCTGCTATCAAAGCACCTTGTGTTTCTAAAACAACTCAGCAGTGCCACAGGCTGATCGTCTTCATGCCACGCCGCATTGATGCAGTAATTGGTGCAAAGGAGCCCCGATCAAGTATTGAGTGCATTTACTGAACATACATTTCTGTAGGCCAACATTTTGGATTTTAAAATCATTTTTCAAGCTGGTGTTATAAA
The DNA here is from genome assembly GCA_033576555.1 of Oophaga sylvatica. Lineage (NCBI taxonomy): Eukaryota > Metazoa > Chordata > Amphibia > Anura > Dendrobatidae > Oophaga > Oophaga sylvatica. The sequence goes on along the minus strand of JARQOD010000004.1, from coordinate 50,875,585 downwards.
TAGAGTTGAGCGATACTTTCCGATATCCAAAAGTATCGGAATCGGAATGGTATCGCCGATACCCCAAAAATATCGGCGATACCCGATACCAATACCGGAAATCCAATGTAAGTCTATGGGAACAAAATATCGGAATTAAAAAAAGCCCATTCTTGTCTTGTTGGTTAATTGTACATGAAGGAAAACAACAAAGAGTAATGTAGAATGTATTGGGGGAGGTTGAGGAGACATTAAAGGCATAGATGTTTAAACCCAATCAAATGGAATAGCATTAATATTTTTTTTTTTAAAGATGTTCGGATTGACGAAGAAATTGACAATGTTGTTAACGTTTTTTCTATTTTGGCAAATATGTATGTTTCACAACTTCCATGCTCTTCACCTTTTTAACTTTTGACACACTTTCTCCTTCATAATCTTCAGCAGCATCATCTTTTTCATCAAATTATTCTTCATCTTCACCTTCTTTATCTTCTTCTTAAACTTCTTGCTATTCATCTTTTTGTTAACATTACTCATATTGTTTTTATTCAACTATTATTCTTCTTCATATTCTACTTCATCTTCATCTTCTTCATCATATTCTTATTTTGGACAGAGATTCCTGTACTTGTAATCTGTAAAAGTATGAATTTTTAATCCTTGCGTTCTTGCTGTCACAAAAGTTTTAAATTACAACAGTATTTGTCCGTGTTGAGTTTAGCCTGCAGCAGCAGTCATTTTCCAGGGGCATGTCTGGTTGCGCAAGGCTTTATCCGGCAACACTACCTTCCTTGTGTCACGGGTAGGGTAGCGTGTGTCTATTATATGACTCTCTCTAAAATGTGACGTTACGCAGCCTTATTCTGCCCTAGGGACGCCAAAAATACGACAGCAGTAATCATTTACTGTATAAAACTCCACCTATGAGCAACAAAACAACACGTTTCCTCTTCTGTTTCCTGCGCTGACATGTGAGGAGGGAGTTTGGAGATGCTCCTGAATTCCTCCCAGGTATCCAAGCATATCGGGCCCATAGGAGAGCAGTAAAACCACCCCCGGGAACACTGACACCTTTTACATTCGTGGGGACATCATTTATGGAGCGCTACTTGCTACGGAGTTCACAACAGACCCCGAACGGTTTACCTATCCAACTGAAGCAGAAGGACAAGATGGCGCATGGAGGAGACAAAGAGGAAAGAGGCGCGATGCTGAGCGCTGCCATAGACATGCAGTAAGAGCTATTATCAGAAGCACCATGTGACCTGAGAGTTCCTCAGGAATTTGATTCGCAGAAAATGGCTGAAGAGAGGTCAAAGCCCTTCTCTTGCCAGACATTCAGAAGCTGCTGGAGTCGGCATTGCAATCGTCATTGTCTTCCATACAAAAGTCTGTACACCTGAATACCATTGCAATTACCAAGCTGCAACAGGATGTGGCGCTGCTACAACAGGAGAAGCAACTTGGCCAAGACAGAGAACAGAACCTTCAGCAGAAGTTACAAAATTTGATAGACAAAACAGAGGACTTGGAAAATCGCTCGAGACTAGAGTTGAGCGATACTTTCCGATATCCTAAAGTATCGGAATCGGAATGGTATCGCCGATATCACTAAAATATCGGCGATACCCGATACCGATACCGGAAGTCCCATGTAAGTCTATGGGAACAAAATATCGCAACTAAAAAAACCCCATTCTTTCCTTGTAAACACTAAATATACACACATAGAATACATATATATATATATATACATGTCATTGTGACATATATATATACATATATGTATAGTTTATACACTTCTACATAGTAAAATATCCTCTCTGATTCAATTGCCGGGTAAAGCCGGCTTCAGTGAAAAGACAGAAGCACCCGACATGAAATGACACTTGGTGTACATAGGGTTAACCATGTCTTTTCATGTCGTTTGCTATCTGATTTGCACAAACAATTAAATCAGTCTATGTGTGCAAAATTTCACACCTGTAGGGGTTAATTAAAGGTGTAAAATCGTTGTAAAAAAAACGGACTTTTTTGCTACGAATTTACACCTTTAATTAACCCCTACAGGTGTGAAATTTTGCACACATAGTCTGATTTAATTGTTTGTGCAAATTAGATAGCAAAGGACATGAAAAGACATGGTTAACCCTATGTACACCAAGTGTCATTTCATGTCGGGTTCTGCATTTTCACAAAAGCCGGCAATTGAATTAGCGGCTATTATACTATGTAGAAGTGTATGAACTACAAATATAAATAATATATATATATGTGTCACAAATTCAATGACATGTATATAAATATATGAGGTGTAAAATTGCTGAAAAAAAATGCGTGGGCTCCCGCCCTATTTTCGCAACCAGACAGACAAAGCCAGTGAATGGGGGCAGATAATAATAGCCCAGAGAGGGACCATTATTTTTGCCCCCCCCCGGCTACTAACATCTGCCCCCAGACACCCCAGGAAAGACAAATCTATAATTAGATTCGCCCTTTCTGGCACTTTGCCCGTCTATTCCCATTGCCCTGTAGCGGTGGCGAATGGGTTAATATGGGGTTAAAGCCACCTTGCTATTGAAAGGTGACCTTAAGCCAGGTTAATAATTGAGAGCTGTCAATTAGACAACTATCAATTATTAATCCTATTGCATGAAATAAAAATAAAACACACACACTTTAATTAAAAATCATTTTAATGAAATAAAGACACATGTTTTTGACCATATTTTATTTTACTGCAAAAACCATTTCCTGTAATAAAAATAAAATAAAAAAGCAAAATTATTCTTACCTATCCCATGCACAGTCAGGGCCCACAGTGTAATCCTTCAGAAAGGGTTAATGTTTACTGCAGGGACCGCAGCTAATGCTGCAGCCTCACAGTAAACCCCAAATGAATGAGTTCCTCTCCTGCCTGACAGGAGAGTAAAGGCTGGGTGTCACATAACGATACACCAGCGATCCCGACAACGATATGCACTTGTCAGGATCGCTGGTGTATCGCTACATGATCGCTGCTGAGCTGCCAAACAGGCAGCTCAGGCAGCGATCTGGGACAACGACACTGCGGGTAACATCGCTTAAGGGCCCGTCTCACATAGCGATATCGCTACCGAGATCGCTGCTGAGTCACAAGTTTTGTGACGCAGCAGCGAGCTCACCAGCGATATCGCTGTGTGTGACATTCAGCGACGATCAGCCCCCCTGCCGGGTATCGCTGATCGTCGCAGAAATGTCAGGACCTTTTTTTGATCGCTGGTTTCCCTCTGACAGGCACGCATCGCTGCGTGTGACAGGAAGGAGACCAGCGATCCGCTGGTAACCAAGGTACACAGCGGGTTTCCAGGCACCGCGCAGCGCTTGGAAACCCGCTGTGTACCTTGGATACCAGCTCCCTGCATCAGGGCGCTGGTATCCAAGGTACACAGCGGGTTTCTAGGCACAGCCCCGCGCCTGGAAACCCGCTGTGTACCTTGGTTACCAGCGGATCGCTGGTCTCCCGCCTGTCACACGCAGCGATGCGTGCCTGTCAGCGGGAAACCAGCGATCAAAAAAAGGTCCTGACATTTCAGCGACGATCAGCGATACCCGGCAGGGGGGCTGATCGTCGCTGAATGTCACACACAGCGATATCGCTGGTGAGCTCGCTGCTGCTCACAAAACTAGTGACTCAGCAGCGATCTCGGTAGCGATATCGCTATGTGAGACGGGCCCTTAAGTGGAAAGCTTAATTGATTGCTTTCCACTTTCACTTCAGGTCAGCCAGGGACACAATCAGTGACGTCAGAGGGAACTGATTAACAAAAATAGGGGTTCCCTTCGAAAAAAAAATGGCGTGGGGTCCCCCCTATTTTTGTTAACCAGCCAGATGAAGCAGACCGCTGAGGCCTGGATTTTCAGGCTGTTAAGGAGCCAAGATCCATGGACCTTGCCAGCCTGATGATACCAGGCCACAGCAGTCTGCATATCTTGGCTGATTAACAAAAATAGGGGATCCCCTCGAAAAAAATTGGCGTGGGGTCCCCCCTATTTTTGTTAACCAGCCAGATGAAGCAGACCGCTGAGGCCTGGATTTTCAGGCTGTTAAGGAGCCAAGATCCATGGACCTTGCCAGCCTGATAATACCAGGCCACAGCAGTCTGCATATCTTGGCTGATTAACAAAAATAGGGGATCCCCTCGAAAAAATTGGCATGGGGTCCCCCCTATTTTTGTTAACCAGCCAGATGAAGCAGACCGCTGAGGCCTGGTTTTTCAGGCTGGTAAGGATCCAATATCCATGGACCTTGCAAGCCTGATAATACCAGGCCACAGCAGTCTGCTTAGCTTGGCTGGTTAACAAAAATAGGGGATCCCCTCGAAAAAAAAACGGCGTGGGGATCCCCCCTATTTTTTGTTAACCAGCCAAGTAAAATGCAGACTGCTGCGGCCTGGTATTAAAAGACTGTCAAGGCCCATGGATTTTGGCCCTCAACAGCCTGATAATACCAGGCTACAGCAGCCCCACATTTGGCGCATCAAAAGATGTGCCAATTGTGGCACTTTACCCGGCTCTTCCCACTTGCCCTGTAGCGGTGGCAAGCGGGGTAATAAGGGGTTAATGTCACCGTTGATTGCACGGTGAGAATAAGCCCGGTTAATAATGGAGAGGTGTCAATAAGACACCGATCCATTATTAATCCCAAAGTTATTAAATGCATAAAAAAAAGACAAAGCAAGAAAAAAGTATTTTAATGAAATAAAAGAGACAACACAGTTTTCATTAATTTTATTGTACTCTCATTCCTGCGACGCCATCGATCTCCTGTAAAAAAAGAAAAAAAACAAACCAACAGTATACCACCTGTCCGACGCAGTCCATAACGACAGTCCCACGACGATCCAACTCTGCTACATCGCAATGACAGGCAGAGCCTGTCATCGCGACGCAGCACAGCTGATTACCTGCTTCCCCGGCGGTGACGTCATCGGACTGACTGCTTTACGGCCGGGATTACCCAGCAGTCACTGCAGTTATCGCGAGAAACTGCATGTGACCGCCGGGGAAAGAAGATTGCGGCCATCAAGCAGTCCAGGACGTGACCGCCGGAGATCTTCTGACAGGTAAGTGCCGCTGACTCCTGACAGACCCGACCGACGGACACTGACAGTGACAGTGACAATCCCGATTCCGGTATCCGATAAGACGAAAATATCGGAACTCGGAATCGGAATTCCGATACAGCCAATATCGGCCGATACCCGATATTTGCAGTATCGGAATGCTCAACCCTACTCGAGACAAAGCAATTTACGTCTCGTCGGACTGCCTGAATCGTTTAAATCAGCAGACTTACAATCCATCTGTGAGAATGATCTACCGAAAATATTGTGACTTAACTACTACTGTCGTGTGTAACGTGCACATCATGTGGGACCGCCGCAAAACAACAACAGGCGAGGGGAGGCATCGAAACCAACGATGTACAGACCACGGCAAGTAATAATTAAGCTGTTACATTATAACGACAAAGTTTCATTGTTACGTCCATTCAGAGAAGCGAGGCGCCCAGTGCTACTCCATGGCTATGAGATTCTGCTCTTTGATGACTTCTCAGTATCGGTGTCCAAGAAAGGAGGGCGTTCAGTTTAATTTGCACAACGTTGTTTGAGCGAGATGTTCGCTTTCAACTACTGTTCCCAGCGCGTTAGCGGTTCCAAAGATCTGACGGGACATATGTCATTAATGACATACCAGAACAAGCCGAAGCAGCCTTGGAACGAAATCAACAAAGTGATAGGGAAGTACAGCGACGCAGTTCCAGGTTCTCCCCACGCAGACGACAAGATGGCAGTTCATGAAGGAGATCAGGAAAGATGAAAGAGATTCTCTCCACGTTAAATGACATATGAGATATATTTGCTGTTTGAGCCATTTCTATTGGAGTTCCTTCATACCTATGCTAAAGCATGATAGTTTTGCTGCAATTTTTAGATGGTTAAATTAGTTAATTGATATTAGATGTTGAAGATCTCTCATGAGAGTGGGGGTCTTGATAAATGTGGGACAAATGAGTTAAACATTACATATGGAGGGACAATAAGTGAAGCAGGCTATTGGGGTTTCATGCTTTGGACACATGGGGGGGTACACTGAATAGCCTGGGAGGATGGGGGTAATCTCCTCACAGGTTAGAAAAAAGGAAGTCACATAAACACAGGTAGTGGTGGAGAGACTACGACCGCTTACAGCGGTTTATTGGTAAACAAGAGTTACTAGAAAAGGGTAGCAAGGGACCTCTCTCCAATAATTAATCCTGGAATTGTCAATATATCTTGATTAGGTATTTGATATTGTGGTGCTGCTTCCTCCTTTCCTCGCAGGTTGGTGCCAACGATGGCCATAAGAGGGTACACCGTCTCCTCCAGCACACTCTTAATTTTTCTGCCGCCCATTCAACATGAAGATCATCTCCTGGAATGTCAAAGGCTTGCGTGCGCCGGAGAAGCGCACAAAGATTCTGAGTTACCTCCGCCGGTGGAAGCCGTACATAGCACCTTTTTTTTTTGAAAATCTAAATAAAAAGGAACTTTCACAAAAAAAAAAAAAAAAAAAAAAAAAAACCCTCTTCAACAATCTACAAGACAAACAAGCATGATGTGTGACGCTGCCTTTATTGAGTTACAGTATTAGATCGACATTGTCCATGAGTAACTATGCACTGTGATAGCTATATAGCATTATTAATTTAAATCTGTTGTGGTTGTTTCAACAGCACTTGCAGGTCTAACTACCTATTGTTTGTATGCATGATGCACTTTCTTGGTGTAATTATTTATTATTGCGCATTATTACCAGGTTTACATGATGGCCATTTCATATATGGTGTGTGAAGTTACAGTTGTCCTCACTCTGTGTTGATTTCTATTATGTCTGTCATTAATAAAACTCGTGAGGATGATGATGATGATGATGTTTATGATTCGTACATCCATTGACTGCATTATCTTACAGGTACAGATAACGTTCCTTAAGAAGCATTAATTGATAATTATGAAATGTATTTTTATGCATTAATTTAAAAAAGTAAACACTATGTTTTATTTTTTGTTACCATTTCTACTAGCCATGTGCAGATATGCGCTGTGATGACAAATTAATATTTGTCCATATTTCTTATAAAAATTTTTCATTTTAGCCCTTGAAAACTTAAATCTTTCCTGTTTTAACCCCTTAATGTCCACTGACGTGCAGAGTCCGTCATGGCAAGGTGTCACGTCCGGCACCAGGACGGACTCTGCACGTCATGGCTTTGATCTACCACTGCGTGTAAACACGCAGTGGTAGATCAGTGCCGACAGCTGTCACAGACAGCTGACAGGCACGGCAAGCGGTGCGGGGACCTTTGCCATCGGTCCCCGCACCTACAGCGCTGTGCTTGGTCAGTCAATCTGACTGACCAAACACAGCAGCGATCGTGCAGGAGAAGCTGAAATTTCAGCTTCTCCAGCGCGATCAGTGCAGGAGCCGGCGCTGTAGTGGCCAGGCTTCCTGCACTGACAGCCAGGAGCGGAGCCCTACCGCCTCTGGCTGTTAACCCCCTGACTGCTGCGATCGAGCGCGATCGCAGAGCTCAGGGGGGGAGGCAGAGGGTCGGGAGCTCCCTCTGCCTCAGATCGGCACCCTGCAATGTATTTGCAGGGCCCGATCTCTGCCTTGATGACCCGGGGGTTGTCATGACAACCTCCGGGTCATCTAGCTACGGAAAGCTGCTGTGATCATTGTCACAGCAGCTTCCACTATAGTTGCAATGCATTGCAATGCCAGAGCATTGCAATGCATTGTAACTGCAATAAAAAGTAAAAAAAGTGAAAGTCCCATAAAGGGACAAGTTAAAAAATATCATTTTTTAAAAAAAATTGTAAAAAAAAATATTAAAAAATAATTTAAAAAAAATCCCCTAAAAAATACACATTTTTATGTAATAAAAAAAATAAAAAACAAAAAACATACACATGTTAGGTATCGCCACATCCGTAAAAATCCCATCTATAAAAGCGTAACCCTAGTTAACCCCTTCAGTGAAAGCCGTAAAAAAAAAACACAAAAAAGTAGTAAATTATACTTTTTCCAAGCGGTATCATTATACCGCTTGGAAAAAGTGCAATAACACGCGATCAAAAAGTCAGATATAAATAATCATGGTACCGATGAAAACGTCATCTTGTCCCGCAAAAAACAAGCCGCTATACAGCATCATCAGCGAAAAAATAAAAAAGTTATAGCTCGCGGAATAAACTGATGCAAAAATAATTATTTTTTCTATAAAATTTTTTATTGTGTAAAAAACGCCAAAACATAAAAAAAATATATAAATGAGGAATCGCCGTAACCGTAGTGACCCGAAGAATAAAGCTGCTTTATCAATTTACCACACACGGAACGGAGGAAAAAAAAAAAAAAAAACAATTCCTGAATTGCTGGTTTTTGTTCATTCTGATTCCACAAAAATCGGAATAGGAAACGATCAAAAAACGTTATGTGCCTGAATATGGTACCAATAAAAACGTCAGCTCGTCCCGCAAAAAATAAGCCCACAGATAACTCTGTCGGCTGAAATATGGAAAAATTATAGCTCTCAAAATACGGCGATGCAAAAATTTCTTACAAAAAATTATTCCAAGAAAAAGCATCTTTTAGTGTGTGACAGAAGCTAAACATGAAAAAAGGGTGTAAATCTGGTATCGCTGTAATCGCACCGATCCGAGGAATAAAGTCGCCTAATCACTAATACCGCACGAGGAACGGCGTAAAAAAGAAAACCAATTCTTCACCTTTTGTGGATTTGTTCATTGTGCCTCCCAAAGATCGCAGTAAGGCGATCACAGTGGTCCCCCCCCACATATGGGGTATCAGCGTACTCGGGACAAAATGCACAATAGCTTTTGGGGTCCTATTTCTCCTGTTACAATGGGCAAAGTATTTTGGGAAAAAAAGATTTTATTTCGCTTACTATACTTCGTAAGCCTGGGGGCGCTGCACATAGAATCGGGGCAGTTAAAATGTCACCGGCAAAGTCCAAGACTCGCGACCATCATCAAAGTCTGCATTTAAACGGTGCTCCTTCCCTTCCGAGCTCTGCCATGCGTCAAATAGTGGTTCCCCCCCACATATGGGATATCAGCGTACTCAGGACAAATTGCACAATAGCTTTTGGGGTCCTATTTCTCCTGTTACCCTTATAAAAATAAAAATTTGGGGCAAAAAGATTATTTTGTGGAAAAAAATATGATATTTTTTATTTTCACGGCTCTACGTTATAAACTTCTGTGAAGCACTTGGGGGTTCAAAGTGCTCACCACACATCTAGATAAGTTCCTTGGGGGGTCTAGTTTCCAAAATGGAGTCACTTGTGGGGGTTTCTACTGTTTAGGCACATCAGGGGCTCTCCAAACGTGACATGACACCGCAGACCATTCCATCAAAATCTGCATTTGAAAAAGGCGCTCCTTCCCTTTCCAGCTCTGCCATGCGTCAAAATAGTGGTTTCCCCCACATATGGGTATCAGCATACTCAGGACAAATTGCACAATAACTTTTGGGGTCCTGTTACCCTTTGGAAAATAACAATTGGGGTGGAAAGATATTTTTGTGGAAAAGATATGATTTTTTAATTTTACTGCTCTACGTTATAACCTTCTGTGAAGCCCTTGGGGTTCAAAGCTTTCACCACACATCTAGATAAGTTCCTTGGGGGGTCTAGTTTCCAAAATGGGTCACTTGTGGGGGGTTTCCACTGTTTAGGCACACAGGGACTCTCCAAATGCGACATGGCCCAATCCAATTCCAGCCAAAAAAGTCAAATGGCGCTGCTTCCCTTCCAGCTCTGCCATGCGCCCAAATAGTGGTTTACCCCCACATATGGGGTATCAGCGTACTCAGGACAAATTGCACAATAACTTTTGGGGTCCTTTTACCCTTTGGAAAATAAAATTGGGGGTGGAAAGATCATTTTAGTGGAAAAGATATGATTTTTTAATTTTACAGCTCTACGTTATAACCTTCTGTGAAGCCCTTGGGGTTCAAAGCTCTCACCACACATCTAGATAAGTTCCTTGGGGGTCTAGTTTCCAAAATGGGGTTACTTGTGGGGGGTATCCACTGTTTAGGCACACAGGGGCTCTCCAAATACGACATGGCGTCCAATCTCAATTCCAGCCAAAAAAGTCAAATGGCGCTGCTTCCCTTCCGAGCTCTGCCATGCACCCAAATAGTGGTTTACCCTCACATATGGGGTATCAGCGTACTCAGGACTAATTGCACAATAACTTTTGGGGTCCTTTTATCCTTTGGAAAATAAAAATTGGGATGAAAAGATCATTTTGTGGAAAAAATATGATTTTTTAATTTTACGGCTCTACGTTATAACCTTCTGTGAAGCCCTTGGGGGTTCAAAGCTCTCACACACATTAGATAAGTTACTTGGGGGGTCTAGTTTCCAAAATGGGGTCACTTGTGGGGGTTTCCACTGTTTAGGCACACAGGGACTCTCCAAATGCGACATGGCGTCCAATCTCAATTCCAGCCAAAAAAGTCAAATGGCGCTGCTTCCCTTCCGAGCTCTGCCATGCACCCAAATAGTGGTTTACCCCCACATAGGGGTATCAGCGTACTCAGGATAATTGCACAATAACTTTTGGGTCTTTTATCCTTTGAAAAATAAAAAATTGGATGAAAGATCAATTTTGTGGAAAAAAAAATGATTTTTTAATTTTAACGGCCTAAAGTTATAACCTTCTGTGAAGCCCTTGGGGGTTTAAAAGCTCTCACAACACATTTAGATAAGTTACTTGGGGGGTCTAGTTTCCAAAATGGGGTCACTTGTGGGGGGTTTCCACTGTTTAGGCACACAGGGACTCTCCAAATGCGACATGGCGTCCAATCTCAATTCCAGCCAAAAAAGTCAAATGGCGCTGCTTCCCTTCCGAGCTCTGCCATGCGCCCAAATAGTGGTTTACCCCCACACATGGGGTATCGATGTACTCAGAGAAATTGTACAACAAATATTGTGGTTCATTTTCTACTGATACCCTTGACAAAATTTTAAAAAATTGTGTTGAAAGAAAAATTTTGGGAAAAAAAGTTAAATGTTAATTTTTTCCTTCCACATTGCTTCAATTCTTGTGAAGTACCTAAAGGGTTAATAAACTTCTTGAATGTGGCTTTGAACACGTTGAGGGGTGCAGTTTTTAGAATGGTGTCACTTTTGGGTATTTTCTGTCATATTGACCCCTCAAATTCACTTCAAATGTGAGGTGGCCCCTAAAAAAAATGATTTTGTAAATTTTGTTGGAAAAATGAGAAATTGCTGGTCAAATTTAACACTTATAACTTCCTAACAAAAAAAAATTTTGGTTCCAAAATTGTGCTGATGTAAAGTAGACATGTGGGAAATGTTATTTATTAACTAATTTTTGTGACATATCTCTCTGATTTAATGGCATAAAAATTAAAAGTTTGAAAATTGCAAAATTTTCAAAATTTTTGCCAGATTTCCGTTTTTTTCATAAATAAACGCAGTTATATTGAAGAAATTTTACCACTATCATGAAGTACAATATGTCTCGAGAAAACAATCTCAGAATCGCCAAGATCCGTTGAAGCGTTCCAGAGTTATAACCTCATAAAGAGACAGTGGTCAGAAATGTAAAAATTGGCCTGGTCTTTAACCTACAAAATGGCTTGGTTGTTAAGGGGTTAAGCATAACAATCAGGGTGACGGCTCTTCCCTATTTGGAGCATGTTCGACATGGGTTTTTCTGTGCATGTGTAGGGAACAGGAGACTTCTTGCCGCTGTGGTACACCAAAGGGGATCTTGCTGGATGTGAGATATATTTCTTCTAGCAGACTGAAGTTTGCTCCGGATTTTCCATGATCACAAGGACCTGTGATAAGGTCATAGTCACGTGATCTGGTCAGCTCATGTGTACCTCACCTGAGGGTGTGGAGTAGGCCTATAAAACAAGGAGCTGTTGTAGTTGGTGTGTGGAAGGAAGGATTTTGGCTGGAGTCAGCCTGGAAGATTGTTTTGTTACTGTGTGCCAGTGTGCACCAGGAAGCGAGTACCAGACCACCCGGAATGGGACCTGGCGGTCTCTGCTGACCTGCAGCCGCTTAGTTAAGCCCGTCCCAAGCAAGGGTGAGTCTGGCACCAGTGGTTCTCCAAACTGTGGTGATTTATGTTCTGTTTTTATTTTGTTATCTGGACTTTTTCTTGAACTCATGATTAAAACCACTGAAATTTGAAGTAAAAGGCGGTGTGTTTGCCTCATTACTGCGGCCCAGCCCTGCCTACCAGAGCGGATCCCTACAATTGGTGGCTTCAATGCGGGCAACGCAGTGAGGTCAGGCTGTTTTTTCCTGCATGACAGTAAATGTCCTAGGTAAAGAAAGTGACGCAAAACCCGGTGGATAACTGTCCCAAGATGGAGAACACAGTAAAAATGCTGGAGGAGGCCATGCGGCAGCAACAGCAGGCTATGCAGCAGCAGCAGCAGGCTATACAGCAGCAGGCTATGGAGCAGCAGCATGCTATACAGCAGCAGGCTATGGAGCAGCAGCAGGCTATAAGCAGCAGGCTAAGGAGCAGCAGCAGATATTTAATCAACAGCAACAGGAAACCAATAGTCTAGTGATGCAGCACATCACAGCGCCGCAGACAGCAGGAGCTGCCCGGGATGGCAGGATGTCCGGAAAGCGGTGCGTACAGCGATCCAAAAGATGGAGCAATCAGATGACGTCGAGGTGTACCTGGAGATGTTGGAAGGCGTGGCTAAAAGGGAGAGACTGCCCCGGTACCAGTGGGCCGAGATCGTGGCTCCGTTTTTTAATTCAGGACCCGCAAAAGCCTCTAGGGACCTACCCCCCGAGCAACAGGAGGACTATGAGAGCGTCAAAGGTGAGATACTTGCACGTCTTGGGGTAAATGTTTTGGTCCGGGCACAGCGGGTACACCAGTGGAACTTTTCCCCTTCCGAGCCAGCTCGGTCACAGTATTATGACTTGATACACCTGATAGAAAAGTGGTTGCAGCCGGAGGTGTTGTCACCCCGCGCTATGCTGGATCGTATAGTGACTGATAAATTCTTGAGAAATTTGCCACACACCCTTCAAACATGGCTTGGACAGGCAGCCCCTACTGATGGTCTCCAAATGGTAGACCTCATTGAAAGATATGGGGCTACCAAGGAGATACAGGGAGAGACTACCCGGAAGGTACCAAGTAAATTCCACAAACCTTCACCCACAGCTCGGCGAGCAGAGACTCGGAGGGCCGCCCAGGACGGGTCGGGGAACGAAAGGGGCCCCATAATCTGTTGGCGGTGCCAACAACCAGGACATGTGAGAGCTGTTTGCCCCCACCTGACAGAGCCCATGGACAACAACTTTGGCTACTATCAGTCTCACTATGCAGAACACATGTGTGCAGTGGTCAAACCAGAGGGACCCAATATGAACCATTTGTGTAAAGTGCAGGTGGAGGGTAACCCTGCTGTCGCTCTAGTGGACTCAGGGAGTCTCGTGAGTGACCCTAATACGAGCCAGCCACGTCAAAATCAGCGAGTATACTGCTGGGAAAATGGGTGTGTTGTGTATACATGGTGACTTCAAACATTATCCTACCACCCTGGTGATGATAAACACGCCAGCGGGGAGGAGGTGACACGAGGTGGGGGTGGTGGTTAATTAGCATTAATAATGGGGAGAGATTTTCCGTTATTTTATGTGCTTTGGCCTGTAATTACCCCTCCCACAGAACAGTCGTCGGCACCAGTGGCAAACAGGTTGCATTCTCCAGAAATCGGGCATGAACCTGGTGGCCCAGAGGAAGATGTACTGGCGGTAGGAGTACCTTAGCCTTCGGTGGAGGAGGAAAACCCCTCTCCTATAGAAGTGTTAGGTGGGGAGATGGAAGATTTGCCACCGGGACCAGAATTGTCATACTTAAATGTGGCAGGTGACAATTTTGGTACGGCGCAACTACGGGACCCTACGTTGACTCGAGCCAGGGAAAATGTACTGGTTGTCAATGGGGAACCCCAACACCCCAGGGCAGCTAAAGTATTTAGCCGATTTGAGCTGAACCAAGATTGTGTAACGACCCTGTCAGCGCCAGCGAACTGCCACGACTGAGCAGGGTGACTCACCCACACTGTGGAAGGGCCCGGGGTCAGATGCCGCAGGGGGGGCTCCGGCAGACGGGACCAGAGCAGAGTGGTGAGAGTAGCAGTAAGCAAAAGGACCTGCGATCATGTGACCACAGGGGGCGGGGCCTAGCGTTCTGCTACTGGAGGTGAGTGCAGGACTTTACAGGGACCCTGGATTAGTGAATAGGGAAACTCAGGTCAGACAAACGGGGGTCATACACGGAGAGGACGGCGCAGTACAGAAGGGGCGAGCAGAGAATAGTCAGAACATAAGCCAGGAGTCATACACAAGATAGCAACGCAGTACAGGAGGGATAAGCAGAGAATTGTCAGGACAAAGGCAAGAGGTCATACACGAGATAGCAACGCAGTACAGGAGGGGCAGGCAGAACTCGTAACGGGAACAGAACCAAGTCAAAACCAAGCAAGCATAAAGAATCACAAGCACAAAACACAGGGTCACACACACTCGGCCAAGGGTCAAAGTATAAGCGACAAGGAATGGCCCCACAATGAGGCTATAAGAAGCCTCCCAGAATCCCAGAGTGAGGCCATCCAAATTAACCCTTAACCTACCTTTTCCCACAAACTCAGCAAACCATGACAGATTGGCTGTATGGGGTTTAAAAAATACATGGGGAAATTGTCGAGCAATTGCTGGTACCGCAGTCATATCGGAGGTTGGTAATGGACTTAGCACATGCGCATGTACTAGGGGGACATTTGGGACCAAAGAAAACCCTAGACAGAATTCTACAACGGTTTTACTGGCTATGGGTCTATGAATAAGTTAAACGGTATTGTTACTCTTGTCCCGTGTGCTAGGTAACCAGTCCGCAGCCTTATTTTCAGAGTCCCTTGGTGCCATTACAAATTATAGAAGTACCGTTTGAGAGAATAGCCAATGGATCTGGTGTGGACGGTTAATAAATCAGCAAGGGGTCATCAACACATCCTCGTAGTTCTAGATTACGCTACCAGGTATCCTGAGGCTATTCCCCTGCGACACACCTCGTCAAAACTGATCGCAAAATAACTCATGGGTATGTTCTCTCGGGTGGGAATCCCTCAAGAAATCTTAACAGATCATGGGACCCCCTTTATGTCAAAAATCATGAAGGAACTCTGCCACGTGTTAAACAGTTGCGCACATCGGTCTATCATCCCCAAACAGACGGTTTAGTAGAAAGGTTCAATAAAACCCTGAAGAATATGTTGAAAAAAAAAGTCTCTAAAGATGCTAAGGACTGGGATCTCTTGTTGCCATACCTGATGTTTGCAGTGCGGGAGGTGCCCCAGGCATCTACGGGGTTCTCGCCCTTTGAACTATTATATGGCAGACATCCCCGTGGCTTACTCGATATAGCTAAAGAGGCCTGGGAAAACCATACAACTCCCCACAAAAGTGTGATAGAACATGTGGCCAAAATGCAAGAGAGAATGGAGACAGTCCTACCATTAGTCCGAGAACATATGGAATCAGCACAAAGGTCACAGAGGCAGGTCTATAACCGGGAGGCACGGGTAAGGTCCTTTAACCCTGGGGATCGGGTGTTGATACTTGTGCCTACAGTGGATAGTAAGTTCCTTTCAAGGTGGCAGGGACCCTACGACATTATAGAGAAGGTGGGACCAGTAAACTATAAAATACACCAACCAGGGCGGAGAAAGCCAGAACACGTATACCATGTGAATCTGCTCAAACCATGGAAAGACAGAGACCCGCTTGGTCAGGATTGTCCACGGCCTGCATTTCCAGTACAGATGGCTTCCTTGCCTCAGGAGAAGGCAAGAGAAGTCCTCTCCGCCGTCAAAATATCAGACACTTTGTCGCACAGACAAGTTCAGGAAGTCAGAGAGTTTGTTAGCCGAAATACAGATGTTTTTTTTTAAATTCCTGGTCGCACCTCCCTAATACAACATGACATTGTCACTGAGACGCAGGGCAAAGTACGATTAAAGCCATATCGGGTGCCTGAGGCCCGGCGACAAGCCATCTTGGAAGAGGTCAAGAAGATGCTGCAGTTAGGGGTCATTGAAGAGTCCCAGAGTGAGTGGGCCAGCCCAATAGTCCTAATACCAAAGCCAGATGGGACACTAAGGTTCTGTAATGACTTCAGAAAACTGAATGAAATTTCTAACTTTGACGCCTACCCCATGCCCCGGGTCGATGAGTTAATAGAGCGGTTTGGGCAGGCACGTTATTTTTCACTCATTGACCTCACAAAAGGATATTGGCAGGTGCCACTAACAAAAGCAGCGAGAGAGAAAACGGCTTTTTTAACACCCGAGGGACTGTTCCAGTATATAGTCCTACCCTTCGGGTTGCATGGCGCTCCAGCAACATTCCAGAGGTTAATGGATGTTGTTCTTCGTCCTCATCGCCGATATGCCGCGGCCAATCTGGACGATATTGTGGTGTACAGTACAGACTGGGAAAGTCACTTAGCCAAGGTACAGGCGGTGATAGATTCGCTGAGACAAGCAGAGCTAACTGCCAACCCAAAGAAGTGTTCCATAGGGTTGGAGGAAGATCGCTACCTGGGGTATGTGATTGTGAGAGGAGTTATCAAAGGCCAAATAAACAAAGTGGAGGCAATCCAAAACTGGCCCCGTCCCCTCACCACTAAACAAGTGAAAGGGTTTTTGGGGTTAGTGTGATACTACCGGCGGTTTATTCACAATTTTGGCGCCGTTAAATGACTGCCTAAAAGGCAGGAATTTAGTAATGGTGCGATGGAATGATCAGCTTGGAGAAGCGTTTGTAAAACTAAAAGGGGCACTGTGTGTGTGTCACCATTTTTGATCACACCCGACTTCAAAAGAAAATTCATTGTCCAGACTGATGCGTCAGAGGTAGGTGTGGGGGCCGTTTTGTCTCAGGAGGTTAACGGGGAGAAGCATCACATTACTTTCCAGAGTCGAAAGCTAACTCCAGCTGAAACCAGATACAGCATTGTAGAGAGAGAGAGTGCCTGTCGATCAAGTGGGCACTGGAGTCGTTGCGCTACTATCTGTTGGGGATAACATTTTGGTTGTTAACTGATCATTCCCCTCAGACTGGCAGTGTTGTATCCCAGGGAGTAGAGTTCAGGTGGTAGATAGATGAACATAACAGGAGAAATTGATAACGTTGCCAACCAGTTATTTAATCGGAAAACGGACAGGCAAATTCTGGCGAGATCCATGCCTTCTTCATTTTCAGAAAAGTAAGCCGGTCTACATTATCGGAGGATAGTCGCATGCGACGGTCTGTTAGTACACCACCTGCAGCACTAAAGACGCGCTCCGATAATACACTGGCAGCAGGGCAAGCCAGTACCTCCAATGCATACTGGCTAAGCTCTGGCCATGTATCCAGCTTAGAGACCCAAAACTTGAAAGGGGAAGAGCCATCTGGGAGTACACTGAGAGGGCAAGACAAGTAGTCTGTCACCATCTTACGGAAACGTTGCCTCCTGGTGACTGGAGGCGTCTCGGATGGTGTAGACATTGGTGGCGCTGACACAAAACTTCGCCACATTTGGAACATACTGGTCTTGCCCCCCTGTGTAGAGGCGCTGCTTGTGCTCCCTCTTGTTGCAGAGCTGTCTCCATTGCCTCCACGCACAGAGCTGCTTTGTAAAGCAGTAGCAGCAGCGTTCTCGGCTGGAATGGAGAACATTATGGATTGCACCAGTGTGTCTTTGTACTCCCGCATTTTACGCTCCCGGTTCAACGGTGTGATGAGGCTTTGTAAGTTGTCCCGGTAGCGAGGGTCTAGGAGGGTGTACACCCAATAATCAGACGTGGTGAGAATGTGGGCGATGCGGCGGTCGTTTCTCAGGCACTGCAGCATGAAATCAACCATGTGCTGCAGACTCCCAACTGGCCAAGAAACGCTGTCCTCTGTAAGAGGCGTCATCTGTACCTGCTCTGCATCACCCCACCCTCACTCTACATACTGACTAGAGCGTTGTGTACCTCCCTCTGTAGCGATTTCTTCCTCCTCCATTGACTCCTCCTCATCCTCCTCACAAAGTGAGCCCTGCAAAGCCCTTTGGGAGGAACCACGTTGCGCTGACTGTCCAAAAGGTGATGGAATTTGTGTCTCCTCATCCTCCACCTCTTCCAAAACCTCATCCCTTAAGGGTATGCCACACTAAACAAGGTTGTTAACGAGATCGCTAAAATACGTCACTGTTTAGCGATCTCGTTAGCGACGTAGTTGTGTGTGGCATGTAGCAACGACGTGGCCCCTGCTGTGATCTCGTTGATCGTTCACTAGAGTTCTGGACCGTATTTTTATCGTTGGCGTCCCGCTGGTTAGCCTGAATCGCTGTGTTTGGCACCTTTTGTGAACGATGTGCGACCTCGTTAACGACGCATTAGTCAGCGGCGCAGGCGGGACTTTGTTTTCTTTCTTTAACGCCCTACAGCTCCGATTGGTGACCACAACATCACCTCAGCTATAATAACTGCGCCCCCATCCATTGTTTCCAGAGCACTTTATGGGTGACTCTTTGTGCGTTGTTGCGAGGATAGTATCGTGTGGCGGAGTTTTGCGATCCTGTTTGTGGCGCAGTGGTGGGTTTTTTTTGCGATCCTGTCTGAGTCGCTAGAACACCATCCATCCCCATTTGGATTTGGATCTTTGGGATATTTGGATTCAAGGTAAATATTGGTTGTGATGTTGTTTGATAATGGTTATTAACCTTATTTTTTTTTTTTTTCGTCTGCTTTATTTATTTTACACCCCTGACCTAATTTCCTTTTTTTTATTTTTTTTCCCGTCTGCTTTATTTATTTTACACCCCTGACCTTATTTTTTTTTTTCCGTCTGCTTTATGTATTTTACACTCCTGACCTAATTTCCTTTTTTTTATTTTTTTCCCGTCTGCTTTATTTATTTTACACCCCTGACCTTATTTTTTTTTTTTTTCGTCTGCTTTATTTATTTTACACCCCTGACCTTATTTTTTTTTTTCCTCTGCTTTATTTATTTTACACCCCCTCACCATTTTAGACATTTGTAAACTGTATATTAAATGTTAACTGAAAAGTTTAATTTTTTTTTTATATATTTTTTATTCTATTCTTTATTTTATTTTGTTTTAAACACTTTATTAATAGTAATTAATTAGTAATTAACTTTTCTCTTTTTTACAGTACAGGTTGCACATCATGAACCTGTCCACCGCGGAGCGTATGATTGTGACTGTTGCATTATCTATGGAGGCAGATCGACAAGAGGAGGCGCTCCAAGCGAAAGCGTCGCATGTGGACCAGGGAATGGCTGGAGCAGAGGTCCAAATTCTCCCACATGCATCTAGTGAGGGAGTTGCAGGAGAAGAATCCGCAGGATTTCCGGAATTATCTACGGATGTCGGAGGATTCATTCAAGCTCCTACTGGAAGCTGTGAGGCCACTTATTGAACGGCAGGATACCCGGATGCGTGCAGCTGTTTCAGCAGAGGAACGTTTGGCAGTAACGCTGCGATTTCTGGCAACCGGACGTTCAATGAAGGATTTGCAATATTCTGCTGCAATTTCTCGGTCGCTGCTTGGAGAACTATTTCCGGAGACATGCAACGCCATCGTCCGCAGTTTACGGAGCTACATGCCTTTTCCCAAATCAGTGGCAGAATGGCAAATTATTGCCTCTGATTTTGAAAGGATTTGGCAGTTCCCAAACTGTGGTGGTGCCTTGGATGGCAAACATGTGCGGATCACGCAACCAGCCAACAGCGGATCCTTTTTTCATAACTACAAGGGCTACTTCAGCGTGATCCTCATGGCCCTTGTTAATGCCAATTATGAATTTATTGACGTTGATGTTGGCATGAACGGAAGGGTTTCTGACGGTGGCGTTTTGGAGCACACAAGTTTTGGTGAACGGTTGTTTAATAATAAACTTAACTTGCCAACCAACATGGACACCACCGCCAACCTAAACTTTGTTTTTGTGGGCGATGAAGCCTTCCCCCTTCATGCGCATCTTGTGAAACCGTACCCACAAAAGACTTTGACAGGGGAAAGGCGGATTTTTAATTACAGACTGTCTAGGGCACGGCGCGTTGTGGAGAATGCCTTTGGCATAATGGCCAACCGCTTCAGGGTTTTCCACACTCCAATCAACATGAAGCTGGAATCCATAGACTCTGTGGTGTTGGCCTGTTGTGTGCTGCACAATTTCTACGCAAAAGCGATGCTGGTACTTACAGTCCGCCAGGCTTCATGGACTCGGACAGCAATGGTGACGTGGTGCTTGGAGAATGGCGTGAGAATGATCTCGCTATTGCAGGCCTTCAACCTGTCAATCAAGGCAGGAGCAAGGACGATGCGAAGGCCGGCCGAGACAAGTACTGCCATTACTTTAACGGGCCTGGTGCAATGAGTTGGCAGCATCAGGTCTAGTTTGATTTTGATAATGTTTGACTTTTGCCTTTTTTTAACAATGTTTTTATAATAAAAAAAAAATTATTTTAAAAATGCATTTGTGTTTTTTTTCAATTATTTTACCTATATGGGAGAAGGGCTAATGATGGGTGAGATGTGGGGAGGGAGTAATGGGGAGACATGTTACCAGCAGCTGCAGTTTTTAAAATCTTTTCAAAGGCTTTTTTGTTGTCTATTTTTTGTTTTACATTGTATCTACTTGTCACACACGGGGTCATGGGAGTACCATCAGTCATAGGAGTTTTAATTGTTAAAAAAATAAAGAAAAAAGTTTCAAATATTTACAATTATTTTAAGGGCCTATGCTCTCACTAGCGTTCAAACATTATAATTATATATAACAGATAATACACTACAGCTGCATATATAAAGTTTAAATATATAATATATATATTATAGTCATATATGAAAGATTTAAAAATAGTTATACATATATTTGAAAATTCTTGGGAGGTTAAAAGGTCAACATTCACCAGGGAATCACAGCTATTCACAGATATGCGACGTCATTGTGATCGCAATGTGACACACACTGCAGCTACACAGATATGCACACAGATATGCAAAAAGCCATTGTGATTTGCAAGGTGATTTGCGAGCCCCAGCCATAAAGATATGCGACGTCATTGTGATCGCAATGTGACTACTCACACACTGCAGCTACACAGATATGCACACAGATTTGCAAAAAGCCATTGTGATTTGCATGGTGATTTGCGAGCCCCAGCCATAAAGATATGCGACGTCATTGTCATCGCAATGTGACTACCCACACACTGCAGCTACACAGATATGCATACAGATATGCAAAAAGCTATTGTGATTTGCAAGGTGAAGATTGTCACGAGCCCCAGCCATAATAAAGACATGAGACGCCATTGTGATCGCCTAGCTTGGAAGTGGTATTGCGATCGCAACAGCATCTCATATGTGTGCTTTGCTGGCGCATGGCTGCTGCGGTCACTTTTCAATCGCAAAACCGTTTTGCGTTACGAGTGCGGCCGCACGTAACGTGCGCACGCTGTGACGTCATGGCGCTGGCGTCGCCCAATGCTCTGTTGTTTGTGATGGCGGCAATGGCGGCGGCGAGACAGAGACAGTGCGGCCCAAAATGGACGGACGAGGAGGTCCGTTATCTAATTCAGAAAACGGACCTCTGGGATTACCACTGCAGGCTACCTGTGGCGCATCCAATGCGCCACAAAACAGGTATGCCTGCAGAGGATCCGGCGGGGCCTGCAGAGAAGATTCAATGTGCGGCGCACAAGAGCACAGATCAGAAAGAAGCTGGCGGACCTGCGATATCTCTCACGCGATAGGGTCGCCAGCATCCGGGCCCAGCTCCGCAGGCCTCTGAGTGAGTATTGATGAGGGTATCTGGAGAGGTTATGTTTTGTGGGGTAGGCTACTTTCACACTTGCGTTTTTTAGCGCTGCGTTTCGAGCGCACATGAAGCGCATTAAAAAAACGCGTGCAAACGCTTATAAAAGCTGCGATATTTAGTCGCATCAGCATGCGCATTTTGACAAAAAAAAGCAGCGTTTGTCTGCGATTTCATGCGTTTTTGCATGCGTTTGGGTTTTTTTGGCGCATGCGTTGTCTATGTGTCACATTTCTATCATCTCTGTCTCCATCATCTCTGGCTCTATCATCTCTGTCTCCATCATCTCTGTCTCAATCATCTCTTTTTTTTTTTTTTTGACCGGAAAAAAAAATGCAACATGTAGCGTCTAGCACGTATGGGCGCACACCGGGAAAATGCGCAGCGCACGACAAACGCACATGAACGCGTGCAAGCGCTAGACCCTGCGCCCGCCATGTTAAAGATAGGGGAACATTGCGCATGCGTCCGATAGCGCAAGTTGCGCTGCGCAAAACAACGCAAGTGTAAAAGTAGCCTTATCTACCTATATCAATGCACCCGCAGTGATGGGAGTACCGGCAGTGATGGGGCAAGGCAGTGAAGGGAGTACCAGTCGTGAGGGGGTTTACAGGCATAGATGGAAGTACTGGCAGTAACGGGAGGATCAGTAGTGATGGCAGTACCAGCAGTGATAGGGCAAGCAGTGAAGGGAGTACCAGTCGTGAGGGGGTTTACAGGCATAGATGGAAGTACTGGCAGTAACGGGGTTAGTAGAAGGATTATTTGACTGAATTGTATATTTTATTTACAGCACCACCTTCACCAGCTGCTGCGGCTCCACCGTCCCCAGCTACCCCTCCACCTCCATCATCTCCTTCCCCGGCTACCCCTCCACCACCATCATCACCACACCTCTCCAACCCTTCAACCCCTTCCCTGGCAGCAACCCCCCTCCACAGTCGGGGTCATCATCACGCACCTCAACTTCCATTGTCTTCTCTCCAGCATCATCCCGTCACACTGATGCAGGCTCCCCATCAGGTAATTAACGCACATTATATAAGCTTCAGACAAGTTTGAGAACTTTGTAAGGTCTTATGTGTAATGGGTGTTGTGATATAAAAAATGTTTTCTGTGTTTCCCTAGCCGGCGGACCAACAGGTTCTGGGTGGGCGGTCAGCGGGTCGTCTGACGACAACCGTAAGTGTTAATTAACATAACATGTACATGTTGATGTTGCAACAGAATTCACTATTAACTGTTACCTTTACCTCCACAGAAATCCCAACTGCCCAGGACCTGTTGGTGTCCCACCGCCGGATGATGGCGAAAATGAGCAGCGCTGTGGCAGCGATGCAGACAGCGGTGGCAGAGCTGCAAAGTGCCATGGGAACTCTGCATCAACACGGGGTGATGCTGGAGAGGGCAGCGGCTGGACACCGGGGCCCTCATTAAGTTATTTTTTTTGTAATTTTTTTTTATTTTGTTAATATTTAGTTTATAATTTTTTATTTTGTTATGTTACTGTTTTTGTTTTTATTTAAATTTTATATCTTTATTTTAAAAAAATATATATATATATATATGACAATAATATATATTTTATATTTTACGTTAATCTACGCAGGTGTGGTGTATTATTTTTTAGTATAAGGTTTTAGCGCTAGTGTGACCAGGGGCCTTAAAAAAAAAATGTTAATTTTTGATATTTTTTTCATTTCATTTTTTCCCTATGATGGAACACCTATGATAGCTGGTATTCCATGACCCCGTGTGTAACAAGTAGATGTAATAAAAATACAACATTTTAATAGTTGACATCACATAAGAAAAGACCACAATTCATTAGATAAATAAGTTTTTTATTAAAAAAGGTATCAATGTAAAAATATAAAAACAACAAAAAAAAAATTTTGTAAAACATTTTAAAAACTACAACTGCTGGTAAGATGGATCATTGCCATTACCACGCTGCCTCTGCGGTGAATAAAAATAAGGGGGAGCACCAGCGTTTGGGTTTATCCCAACTGGGCTTGGCACAGGATTGTGCGGCCATGAGTAGTCCGGGTACTGCGGTCTTGGCATGACGACATATCTGTTGTCAAGGGTTCCAAAAGACGCTTGAGTCAGTACCTCAAACATCAGTCTCTCTGCATGAAGCCGCTGAACAGGATCCAGAGTAGGCAGCTTCTCATTAGCGAAGTATGCAAACCCTGTTATTTTAGTTTGTTCTTTTTCTGCCGTAAGCACTTTTTCCGCAATTTCCACCAATTCAGGAGTAGCCGAGGTGGGAGCCGAGGTGGGAGCCTTCCTTTTAGTTCCTGAAAGTGAAAGCCGCCTACGCACAGATGATGGTGGCTCGACTACTTCGTCTATGATCAACGCCATGCTGTCTTGTTCAGTTGGAGGTGTGGAGACCGCCTCTTCTGTGTCCTGCATGAACAAAAAACAAATGGTAAATCACAAAGAAAAAGAAATTAATCTTCACACTATAACATCCATATCCGGAAAAAATGTGAAAACGACACTTGTATAGACAAAGAAATTTATCTTCACACTATACCCAAAAACAGCAAAATTGTGAAAACGACACTTGTAAATGGATAGGCCTCAACCGTTGAGCTACATAAATTATCAGTACATGAAGGGATATATTCTGCCATTTTATCTACATTTCACAATAATATTTTTTAAATTTAAGTCCACTTTGGCATGTACATTAAAATGTGTTGTAATACAAAGGTACTTACATGTATGACAGGGGTGTCCGGCTGGATCACTGGGTCTAGATCCGACATGGATGTCCCTTGTCTGGGTACTTCTTGGTCCCTTGTAAAAGCGAACAGATCAAAGTACCACAGTTGGGGGACATAAACTTCTTCGGCCCCCGCTCCAGATTTGGTAGAATTTATAACTTTATTGAGCTCTTTTTTGTACACCGTGCGGAGGGCCTGAATCCGTTTTTTCACCGTTGACTCATCCGCCGGTTCATCTGGGTAACGGTTCTTGCAGAGCTCCACCAGTTTTTGGTAGGCGTCCTTCTTTTTCAACCGGTTACAGTAATCTGCAGACTTAATTTTCCAGAGGCACGGCATTGAGCGGTACAGCTCGATAAAATCACGCAAAAACTCCTGCTTATCAGCCATCTGTAATAAAAAAATGATTATGTGAGAACAGCAGAATGGTTAAATAAAATGCTTACATAGTCTACAACATTGCACACAGCAGGGATCATAAAATGGTGGGCGTGGGCGGGGGCCGAACAAAACAATGGGAAAAAAAACATAGATGAACAAATACGCAAAAAACAGCAGGGATCACAAAATGGTGGTGGTGGGCGACGCAGGAGTAAACATAGACAGAGCTGGGATCATAAAATGGTGGGCGTGGGCGGGGGCCGAACAAAACAATGGGATAAAAAACCTAGATGAACAATTACGCCAAAAACAGCAGGGATCACAAAATGGTGGTTGTGGGTGACGCAGGAGTAAACATAGACAGAGCTGGGATCATAAAATGGTGGTTGTGGGCAACGCAGGAGTAAACATAGACAGAGCTGGGATCATAAAATGGTGGGCGTGGGCGGGGGCCGAAAAAAACAATGGGAAAAAAAACATAGATGAACAATTACGCAAAAAACAGCAGGGATCACAAAATGGTGGTGGTGGGCGATGCAGGAGTAAACATAGACAGGCTCGGATCATAAAATGGTGGGCGTGGGCGGGGGCCGAAAAAAACAATGGGAAAAAAACATAGATGAACAATTACGCAAAAAACAGCAGGGATCACAAAATGGTGGTTGTGGGCGACGCAGGAGTAAACATAGACAGAGCTCGGATCATAAAATGGTGGGCGTGGGCGGGGGCCGAAAAAAACAATGGGAAAAAAAACATAGATGAACAATTACGCAAAAAACAGCAGGGATCACAAAATGGTGGTGGTGGGCGCAGCATGAGTAAACATAGACAGAGCTGGGATCATAAAATGGTGGGCGTGCCTGAACAAAACAATGAAAAAACATGATGGACGACAATGGTTAACAACAGCAGAGATCTAAAATGGATCGGTAAAATTAAAGACAAAATAAAAATTAAATGTGACAAAAAAAATACCTACCTTGCAAAACTTGTGTGATTCTGAAAAAAAAATAGGGAAACTAGCGTCACAAACTGGATCGCAGAGGATACGACACAGACTGGATCGCAAAAAAACCCAACGTAGAACGTAGCAACCGAAATAGTGGCGTAAACTGGATCGCAGTAGCTACCAAGGCTAGCAGGACACACTGGAACGATGCTGGTGATTTGAAAGAACCACTTCTGCTCGAGAGCAATGGAGAGGAGTGCTGATACGTCGTCTTTTATGACGCGGTCATCCAATCACAAAGCGGGAGAGCTGTGATAAATATCTATGACATACATAGTGACCACCAATCTGTGATGAGGGGCGTGCAAAAGGTTGTGCTCAGTCACGCCTATCGAGGTCGTGATCTTTCACAGTACATGCAGTGTGGCACATCCCAACGACCGCCAAAGTCGTTAAAAAGATCGCTAACCGCTGATGCGCCGTTAATGAGATCGTCAAGTATGGCAGCTATTAGCGACCTTAAAACGATCACACCAACGATAGCGTCGTTATCGTGATCATTAGCGGGAACGTTTAGTGTGGCAGTACCTTTAGTGCTTGCAGTGTTTTTTGAAGCAGGCAGATAAGGGGGACAGTCAGGCTGACTAGTGCATCATCTGCACTCGCCATCCGCGTTGACTCATCAAACGCACGCAAAACGTGGCAGATGTTCTTCATAGAGGCCCACTCAGTAGTGGTGAAGTGTGAACGGCGCAAATTGCGTGTTGATTGCACCTGTTGCAGCTGATACTCCATTACTGCTGTCTGCTGCTCACACAACTGCTCCAACATATGTAACGTGGAATTCCACCTGGTGGGTACATCACATATGATGCGATGTTCAGGAAGGCGCAATCTGCGTTGCAGAGCTGCAATGCGCGATCTGGCCATGCTGGAACGTCGCAAGTGAGCACACTCTAGGTGGACCTTGTGCAGCAGTGCATCAAGATCCGGATAGTCCCTCAAAAAACTCTGCACGGCCAAGTTGAGCACATGTGCCAGACATGGTATGTGAGTGAGGTTGCCAAGGGCCAGAGCTGCCACCAGATTTCGGCCATTGTCACACACTACCAAGCCTGGCTGGAGATTCGCTGGCAAAAACCACACGTCGCTCTCCTGCTTGATGGCATTCCAGACCTCCTGCGCTGTGTGTCTTCGATTCCCCATGGAAATTAATTTCAGGACGGCCTGTTGACGTTTGGCCACGGCTGTGCTCATATCGGTCGCAACAGGTAAGCGTTCACGGGTCAATGTGGAGGTAGACCGTGACGGCTCCTGCAGCGATGATTCTGAGGAACTGGAGTAGGAGGAGGAGTCAATGTGTACAGACTGGATTCCAACAATCCTTGGAGTTGGCAGAACACGTACAGCGCCACTCGCAACATCTGTACCCGGCTCCACAACATTGACCCAATGGGCAGTGAGGGAAAGGTATCGTCCCTGGCCATGGGTACTGGTCCACGCATCAGTGGTCAGGTGGACCTTGCTACTGACGGCGTTTAGTAGTGCATGTTTAATTTTTCCCTCAACATGCTTTTGCAGAGCAGGGACGGCTTGCCTGCTGAAATAAAATCGGCTTGGCACATTGTATTGTGGGACTGCCAATGCCATTAAGTTCCGGAAACTGTCAGTCTCCACCAGCCTGAATGACAGCATTTCAAGGGACAGGAGTTTTGCAATGCCAGCATTCAGAGCCTGTGCTCGTGGATGGTTTGCCGAGTATGGCCGTCTTTTATCCCATGCCTGTGCTACCGATGGCTGTACAGTGGCCTGGGAGTGTGAGGATGACAGGGAACTTGCAGCTGTGGGTGGAATAACACTTTGTCTCTGGACAACAGTGACCGAGGTTCTTCCATGGCGATCGTGTGAGGAAGCCGAACCAGCTGTGTGTGAGCTGGAGGAAGAGGCTCCAACACGACCTGAAGATGTAGGTGCTGCTGTAGGTTGGCCTACATTTCTAGTGTGTCTTTGTAACTCAACTACGTGCTTTGTCCGCACATGTTTCCACATATTAGTGGTATTGAGGTTACTGACACTTTTACCTTTTACTTTTTGCTTACACAGCTTGCATTTGACATAGCAAATATCATCTGCAAGTGTGTCAAAAAAGGACCACGCAGTGCAAGTCCTGGGAGCGCCCGTTTTGACTTTTGGAAGAGAACTGCTCCCAACAGGTGCCAAACTGGAGGCTACAGGCAACCGAGTCTGCAGCCTACCTCTTCCTCCTGTTTGTACCGTTGGGCCAATCTCTTCCTCAGAGCTGCTCCCACCACCTTCCTGTTCCTCACGCCATGTTGGGTCTTGGACCTCATCATCTCCACTACCCTCTTCCAACACCTGCTGCTGTTGGGTGGTCTGGACAGCACCATGCTCAACAGAAACTGGCAACTGAGTCTCATCATCATCAGATGTGTTCTGCGGTGTGCTGACCATCGGCACTGGCTCACCCGCCTCTTCAGATTCAGAGAGACACAGCTGTTGCGCATCACTGCATACTCCCTCTTCTTCAAATTCCAGAATGTTGCTTGGCTGGGCCCCTGTTTGCAAGCCAAAAGATTCTGAGAACAGAAGCAGAGACTCAGCTGGCTCCAGTTCAGAACTCTCTGACTGCCTGGGCAATTTGACAGGCGGTGAACAGACAGATGGTTGCTCAACAGTGTTGTGGTCCTGAGAGGAGGTGGAAGCAATTGAAGTCGATGCATTGGCTGCCATCCAACCAACAACGGCTTCAATTTGTTCTTCCCGCAGCAGGGGGGTACGCCGAGCTCCTACAAAACTGCACACGGGGAACACTGGTGGATGCTGTGTCACTGGGGGCGGCAGCAGCCACAGAATCCCCACGTCCTCTCCCTGCTGAAACTCCACAGCCACGACCACGTGCCTTACTCCCTGCCTTCTTCATCTTGGTAGATTGATAAAGAAAGTCAGAAAAGTTATAAGGCCTAAGTATGGTTATTATGCAGAGACTGCAGTGAACACTGCACACAACTGTTCACTATCTCTGAAAGGCTCCTTTCTGTAATTCTATAGTGTTTGCAACCAATGTATTGGATACGGATGGAAGCGCGTCACACTAATAGATTTGAGTTATTTGAAATGGTATGAAGCAGCACCAATTAGAGAAAAATGACAAGGATTAGGCAGTGACACACGTTCAGCAGACTACAACCAGCAGTGGTTGAAGAACTAACTGGAGCGTGATCTGCACTCAAAAAAAAAAAACTCACAGACTAGAGTGAACACTGAACACAACTGTTCACTATCTCTGAAATCTCCTTTCTGTAATTCTATAGTGTTTGCAACCAATGTATTGGATACGGATGGAAGCGCGTCACACTAATAGATTTGAGTTATTTGAAAAGGTATGGAGCAGCACCAATTAGATAAAAATGACAAGGATGAGGCAGTGACACACGTTCAGCAGACTACAACCAGCAGTGGTTGAAGAACTAACTGGAGCGTGATCTGCACTCAAAAAAAAAAAACCTCACAGACTAGAGTGAACACTGAACACAACTGTTCACTATCTCTGAAAGGCTCCTTTCTGTAATTCTATAGTGTTTGCAACCAATGTATTGGATACGGATGGAAGCGCGTCACACTAATAGATTTGAGTTATTTGAAATGGTATGGAGCAGCACCAATTTGAGAAAAATGACAAGGATGAGGTAGTGACACACGTTCAGCAGACTACAACCAGCAGTGGTTGAAGAACTAACTGGAGCGTGATCTGCACTCAAAAAAAAAAAACTCACAGACTAGAGTGAACACTGAACACAACTGTTCACTATCTCTGAAAGGCTCCTTTCTGTAATTCTATAGTGTTTGCAACCAATGTATTGGATACGAATGGAAGCGCGTCACACTAATAGATTTGAGTTATTTGAAATGGTATGGAGCAGCACCAATTAGAGAAAAATGACAAGGATGAGGCAGTGACACACGTTCAGCAGACTACAACCAGCAGTGGTTGAAGAACTAACTGGAGCGTGATCTGCACTCAAAAAAAAAAAACCTCACAGACTAGAGTGAACACTGAACACAACTGTTCACTATCTCTGAAAGGCTCCTTTCTGTAATTCTATAGTGTTTGCAACCAATGTATTGGATACGGATGGAAGCGCGTCACACTAATAGATTTGAGTTATTTGAAATGGTATGGAGCAGCACCAATTTGAGAAAAATGACAAGGATGAGGCAGTGACACACGTTCAGCAGACTACAACCAGCAGTGGTTGAAGAACTAACTGGAGCGTGATCTGCACTCAAAAAAAAAAAACCTCACAGACTAGAGTGAACACTGAACACAACTGTTCACTATCTCTGAGAGGCTTCTTTCTGTAATTCTATAGTGTTTGCAACCAATGTATTCGATACGGATGGAAGCGCGTCACACTAATAGATTTGAGTTATTTGAAATGGTATGTTGCAGCACCAATTAGAGAAAAATGACAAGGATGAGGCAGTGACACACGTTCAGCAGACTACAACCAGCAGTGGTTGAAGAACTAACTGGAGCGTGATCTGCACTCAAAAAAAAAAAAACTCACAGACTAGAGTGAACACTGAACACAACTGTTCACTATCTCTGAAAGGCTCCTTTCTGTAATTCTATAGTGTTTGCAACCAATGTATTGGATACGGATGGAAGCGCGTCACACTATAATTTCAATTGAATGGAGCAGCAAGAATTACACTAAAGAAAAAAAAAAGAGTCTGTGAGTGACACGTGCAGATGCCTACAAACAGCGTTGGATGCAGAGCAAACTGCAGCGCCACCTGCACTCTCACACACACACCTTGCACAGAGCTGTTAAAACAACACTGGCAAAAGGAAGCTTTACACAGCGGTTGGTAAACTAGCCTGCCTAGAGCACAGTACACAAAATCGCAATCTCTAACTGTCCCTCAGAGTCAGCAGAGCAGCGTTTTGTCCCTTACTGAATTCACAGCACAGTGACGCTAAAATGGCGGCGGCGTCTTTTATAGTGCATTCTGACATCATTTCAGCATCCAATCACAGCCATGCCATTAGTTAACATGACCGCAGCAGTACAGGATGTGCCCACACTTCTTAAGATTCCTCATTGGCTGACTAAAATCACATTGGCTCTCAAAGAATTATGGGAACTTCCGATTCCGGTATGCGATATATGAAAAATATCGGAACTAAGTATCGGAATTCCGATACAGCGAATATCGGCCGATACCCGATGCTTGCGGTATCGGAATGCTCAACTCTAGTTATAAAGTATTCTAATTTATTGAGATAATGACTTTTGGGTTTTCATTGACTGTAAGCCATAATCATCAACATTAACAGAAATAAACACTAGAAATACAACAAAACACCAAACTTATCCAACTGCTGCAACACCTACAGTATGTCCGTGCACCTTATTCAGGTATCAAAATCCGCTGTTGGCATCCATGCCTGGGCTCACAGGTGCCGACCCAATGAAAAAACAGAACAAATGTCCATGCAATAATAGAAAAATGAAATGGTGCTTGATGAAGGTCATCTGCACTATGGAGAAAAATGGTGCCAAATGAAGGTCTCATGCCTTGCTTTTCTTGTGAGAGCAGAACTGCCTGTGGATGCCTGAATTAATCTATATTTATTTTTATTCATTTTTTTATATTTATTTTTAACTACTTACCTGTATACTCTAATTATTTAAATGATTTTTTTCTTCAATAATGATAATATATATGGAAAGGTTATGTGGCTCTTGACAGTCTAGACCTTTTTTGGATAAGATAGTACTGGAATTATGGATCATAAATACTGTTCAGTTTATAAATTACTCAATCACACTGTTTTAATTATCTTAGAAACATTAATATATGCTAAATTCTTCTAATAGCAAGCTGCTCATACTGGGTCTATTGATAATGCAGAGACCTATTCTTCGTTTTGCTCATGGTAAGCACCATGGTGAAAGATCAGTAAAATGGGTGCACCAATCCCCGGTCATGTGCGGCCCCCTTTTTATTAAGTGAATATTAATAGATTGTGGGGGATAAAATAAATGAACTAAGCTTGTTGTCATGTGCAGTTGTGTTCCTTTATTGGTGCGTGGCTGAGGATTGTAGAGTTTGAATTGAAGACTTTTTGTTGTCATTCACAATCGATCTTTTTCCTTTCCCCCTTCACACGTAGCATATGGCGGCCAATACAGAGTTCCCTCTTCTGCGCAGTCGCTGGCTTCGGTCATAGGATAAAGCTGCGCATGCGCATAATTAATTAAGGGTCTGCACATATGAATATGAATGATGCTGACGCGCCATACTTCTTTGAGAGAGAGAGGCTTGTGTGTGAAGTCAGATATGCTTCGGAATTAATCTTTTCTGGGCAGAAAGCAGATGGACTACAGAATGAATAGTTAACGAGATTATGATATCATACTAATTGGATAATGATGGGACTAATACCCCCCTCCTCATTGAGAGGGAGGAGTCATGTGGTACGTATTTTGACAGCACACTGAAATACCTGTTACTATTGGTCAATATAATCAAGGCCTCGATTTGGTTAGTGAAGGGATATGTTACAAATATAGGAATAGGTTGACCTAGGGTTTATTATAATCAGAAGCATCTGATAGAGAACATTTAGAGGAAGCGCATACTTAAGTATACTGTCTGAATGAATCAAGGTAGCATTGGCAATGCCATTGATAATGAGCCTGCTGATCCTGTACAATCGGTTTGAGTGATTGCAAATGCCCTAAGAGTTTTCACTTGCCAATCATATTAGAATATCAGAGAGCTGTATGGGAGGGTAGAGCAATTTACACCCTGACATTGCACCTGCCGTCAAAACGGCTAATGGTATAACCATGAGCGCTTTAAAGAATTTATGACCGATCTCATCACTGGATGATCAAGTCTAGTGTTATGTGTTTTTAAAGACAGTGTTTTTTCCTTTTTAACCTCCATAACAATTAAAAGTTGTTTTAATGTAGAGTCTTTGTGAGGGATCTTTATTTTCCTTTGGCAATGAGTGTGAATTGGATAACCCTAAGATCATCTTGGACAGTTTTTTATAGTGTTGCCAGACACTCATGGGCACTTACCTTAAAACACCCTGGGGAAAATCAGTAACAGTGTTGTAATGCAGAGTGTTCAGCTTAACACAGAGTATGAGAAATACAATTATTAATATGTTACTTCTAAAGGATGCACGCAATTATTTGATCCAGTCATTCACACATTTAGTTAGTACTTAATTTTTATAAATATTGGTTTTATTTTTAGTTAAAGCTACATTTTTAAGTCACATCTATTACGTTTTCTTTTACCTTACTTGCGAAGTTAAATTTTCAAAGACTTTGGGAGCTTTTTCTCAAATGTTCTCTCAAAAGCGAAACACACGCAGTTAGTCAATTAAAGAAGAAATCTTGACCATCACTTGTTTTTGTTTCATATGGCTTCTGTGTATGGCGGTGTGATATCTTACTGCTCCCGGCAGTCTCTTGACTATAACAATACTTTTTAGATCAAAATGTGCTCCTGAGGAATTTCTTTTAGCCAGATAAAAGTTTCTCTACTTTGGGAAATTCACCACAATTGTTTTTTTTTCTAAGAAAAGTTGCAAAACTGTTGCAATAAAACATCTACATAGATTTAAGTTTTACAATTTTGAAATATTCTCCATATTCTTTTATTTGGGACACTTCTTAGCTACATTAATTAATTATTAAATATGAGTTTTGTATAGATGCAAAGCACATAAGATAATAACATACCAAGATTTAGCAGTTCAAAGTAGTGCGAAGAGTATACCTTATTTTTCGCTTTATAAGATGCACCTGATTATAAGACACAAGAAGATTTTAGAGAGGAAAAAAAATTAAGCCAAATACTATGCAAAAACCTTTAATAAAATACAAAAATATTATTTTAACATTGTAGACTCAGCATGAGGTTCACCGGGACATGGCAGCGGCTTCATACAGTTTAATCAGAATGTTGAACTAAGAATCTCATGTTCAGTTTTATTAATTTTTGCCTAGTGGCATTAGATTAACTTGTGATTTTGGATATGTGGCCAATCTCTCTTTCTACAGCTATGATGAATGAATAATATTGTTATGGGGATCTGTGGACGACACACTGCTATGGAGGATCTACAGGGTACACATTGTTATTGGGGATATACAGGGTACACATTCTTATGGGGGATCTGTGGATGATGCTCTGTTATTGGGATCAGTGAATTACAGTACCGTATATTGTGACTACCACCCCCCTCATCCTCAGGAATACACCCATTTACTGTATACAAGGATATATTCTGAAAGATAAGAGAGTTGGTAGTCACATTTGCAATAAACGTATTGGCCACTACATTACAGTGTATATTTACACTAAATATGGCTAGCACACTCATAATCCTTCAGAATATACCCATTGATACTGTATATTCGGAAGGATGATGGGGTTGTTTGCTCACATTTCTTAAAAGGATCTTGGGCTTGTGAATACCGTAGTTGCAACATTAAATAGTGTGCAGGGACAGATATGTGATTGGTTGAAGCAGCTCAGCAACAGTTCCCTCCACCAATCACTATCCATCCCTGCAGAGGAGGAGGAGAATCGTTCTTCTCTCCCTCCTCTTCTTTAGGGCTCCATCTTCAGCGGAGCATTGCCTGGACCCTACCGCCAGATGCAGGGCATGCGCAGATTGAGAGCTCAGTAAGCCGAGAGCTCCATATGCGCCTGTGCCGCATCCTCGGCCATTTTCCTACAGACATCGCATAAATGCAGACGTGGATGGAGATCTCAACTTTCCTCCGTCTCCGCCTGCGCCGAGTGAGAAGCTGGACCCCGGAAGAAGAATGGTGGCCACCATATGCAGCCGCCACAGGGTCACTGCTCGCCGCTGCACCACCACCGCAGTACCACCACCGCACACCATAGGTCCGCCGCACCAACACCACAACACCCCCAGCTCTTGGCCCGCAGCATTAACCCCTCATTAAGAACAGTGTTTGGGTTAAAAGGTGCGCCCCCATTTTGCCCCTAATTTTGGGGATCATAAAAGTGCGTCTTATAACCCCAAAAATACGGTAAGTAGCAAGTTCATAGTAGGGCAAAATGACAGTTTAGCTTACTGGTGAAAATAATTTGACGAAAATGTTTGTTTTTGACCAGTAAAATTAACCAGTAAATTATTTGTAACAGTTAATCAGTTAGTATTTGTATTCATCTAGGACAATATTAAAGACACAAAATTTTGTAAACCATGTTTTAGATTATAGATGTACCTTAAGAAATTTATAATGTTGTTTTTATTGGTTAAGATATCAAAAGTTTTCAACAAATAGCCAGAAATTGAAATACTGTTAAAACATGGCCTGACATCATGATATCCCTGTGGGTCTCCAGCATCTTAGAAAAACACATTAGCCATCTTAATGTGTGACAAAACTTCCCAGTAGTGGAATATTATTGACATAGGCAAAGATGCCTTGAATCCTACACTGTATCATTTGGATTACTGGATGCAGTCGTTCTGACACAGAGCTTTTAAATTTAGCATCTAGCAGTGTTGAGAAAGCTGTCCAGGCCCAAACCAGATTTTGTATTCACATTGTATGTTGATATTGAACTGTTTATCACGGAGGGGTGGAGTCATACTAGGAGTCACGTGCCTAGTGATCAAACCTTCAAAAGCACACAGCCTGATAAGTGACACATCTTCAAATTCTGTTTTAAGCCGTTCCTTATGCTGTCCTCAGATTTTTAAGCAAAAATTTGTTGACAGATTTCCTTTAACCCCATCCCGACATGCGCTGCACGTGTACGGCACATGTGGGGTCTCCCCCTTTGATTTGGGGCTCCTGAAGAGGAGGAGGAGAATCGCTCTTCTCTCCCTCCTCTTCTTTAGGGCTCCATCTTCAGCGGAGCATTGCCTGGACCCTACCGCCAGATGCAGGGCATGCGCAGATTGAGAGCTTAGTAAGCCGAGAGCTCCATATGCGCCTGTGCCGCATCCTCGGCCATTTTCCTACAGACATCGTGTAGATGCATACGTGGATGGAGATCTCAACTTTCCTCCATCTGCGCCTGCGCCGAGTGAGAAGCCGGACCCCGGAAGAAGAATGGTGGCTACCATATGCAGCCTCCACAGGGTCACTGCTCGCCGCTGCACCACCGCCGCAGTACCACCACCGCACACCACAGGTCCGCCGCACCAACACCACAACACCCCCAGCTCTGGGCCCGCAGCAATAACTCCTCAGTAAAGTGTTTGGGTCATTCCCCATTTCCCAATTATGGGGATCATAAAAGTGCTCTTATAACAAAAAACGGATCGAGTTCCGTAGTCGCACCTGATAGCAAAATGCGGAAGTAATTAACACGTAATAGTGTACAGTTATCAGTTGTATGTAGTCAGCGGACATTTTAACCATTGCAGTAGATTATACAGTAGATGTCCTGATCAATCATATGTTGTTTCATTGGTCAATATCTTTCACAATACCGACATTGATACTGTTACGATCACTATATAATGCAGTTGAACTAGTGTAAATCCTAGCCAATAGCCAACGTAGACGTCACACCTTGCATGTAAGCACTTCTGGTGTAAAATTAAAAGGTTGGTAGCTGTCACACATAGAAGTACATCTGCCGAATTGATGGATTTATAGTTCATGTTGTTGTGTACAGAGGTAAAGTGTTTCGTAGTTTATTGCTTTTTTTATCAGGAGGATCTGAGGCCCAAGATAAATTAGTGCCAAACTGGGTTTTTAATAATCTAAAATATCTTTTTCTCGTAAGTGGGTCTTTTTGACACTTTATAACTTTCATTAATAATGGATCGTGTCATTAGTTGCATTCTTCCATTTTCGTGCTGATTCCCTGCAAGCAAGTTCACAATAACCCCTTATATATACCGTGTATGCCGGCTTCAGGCAATTGTAGGCCGGTAAAGTGCCCTTGGACTTTACGCGCCAAATGGGTCGGCTGGGAGGGGTAACGGGTGTTGAGTCCAATATCCTGGGCCTTGCAGCCCCTGCTTTCTACAGGACCCCTGCAGCGTCTCATGTACCGGGTTTAAAGCAAGAATAGCGAATCCAGCTTTAATCGAGGGTCCACTTATGTGTAGGAAGTCTGCAGACGCCGGGCGAGAGGATCAGGCTGCAAAGTCCAGGGTGAGTATGGAATTTACCTGCCTGAACAACTCATGCCTCTGGGTCTGCATCCTCTTTGCTGTTAACAAAGACTAGGGGCGCACACGTCATTATTGTCGCGCGCCCTCTGCCTGATCATTCACTGCCGATACACAGACGCGAGGACCGCGTCAGCAGTGGACCGGATGGATTGGTACTCTACAGCGTGAATCGTGGACCACCGTCCCCCATTACGGCTGGTTACACCGCCATCAGGGGACACCGCACTGCCACAGCGCGAGGTGATTCATTTTTGTTTTGCAGCCAGCTAGCAGCATAGGGCCCGTATATACTATGGCGGCATAACGGACAATGGGCTAAACTGCACATACGGCCTAAATCGCTCAGCATCTGCATACATCTGGCTTGGCTAATCTGAGCATATGGGGTAATCGAGCACTTGCATATCTGTCGAATGGGGCCTAATCTGTAGCATATGTTACATCTGCAGCATATGGGGCATATCTGAGATATGGATAATCTGGCAGCATATCATAATCTTCACATTGGGCATTCTGCACATATGGGGATAATCGGCATATGGGAATCTGCAGCATAGGGGCATATTGGACGCAGCAGGAGCATAATCTCAGCATATGGGGCATATTGGACATAGCAACATCTAGCCCCCTTGGGGTATCCTGATGGCACATATGGGGCCTAATCTGGTAGCCTTCAACTGCAGCTATGGCATATCCCGCAGCAATGGGCAAACTGCAGCATATGGCAATAATCCTGACATTTACTGCGCGAATCAGCGATACCGCAATGGGGCATAATCTGGAGCATATGGGCATAATTTGCAGCATATCGGGGGCATATCTGGCTATGGCGGCACAAACTAGTGAGCATATGCGGCATAATCGGGAGCATATGCGCTATCTGTGAACGCCTTAAGCGGCCGCAGTATCTGTCGCAGCAATGGCGCGCTAGTCTGTGGCAGCTCAGCGCAATCTGTAGGATCACAGGGGTAATCTGCAGTTATGGTCGGGCGCGTGATCTTGATATATGAGCATAACTCATGTTTTTACCTAGCTTATAGCGAGTCAATAAATTTCCTTGTTTTATCTGTGGGCTGAGAATTAGGGTCGGTTTCAGTAACGGGTCCTCTATACTGGAGTATATACGTGATACTGATGAGGTCGTCATTTTCCTTTTTATTTATCTAATTTTTTTTTTATTTAGCTCGGAAATGTGTTTTCTGCAGAACTTTTCTAATAAATGGTCAAAAATAATGTGTTCCTTTTTGCTCGATTCCAAACATTGAATGATTTGAATTAAGCTGGTGGTCTTATCTTATCATATTGAGAGCATATAGTGACTTAATAAGCGGGTGTCATGTTGATTGTTAATTGACAGCTCTCAATTATTAACCTGGCTTAAGGTCACCTTTCAATAGCAAGGTGGCTTTAACCCCATATTAACCCATTCGCCACCGCTACAGGCAATGGGAATAGACGGGCAAAGTGCCAGAAAGGGCGAATCTAATTATAGATTTGTCTTTCCTGGGGTGTCTGGGGGCAGATGTTAGTAGCCGGGGGGGGCAAAAATAATGGTCCCTCTCTGGGCTATTATTATCTGCCCCCACTCACTGGCTTTGTCTGTCTGGTTGCGAAAATAGGGCGGGAGCCCACGCATTTTTTTTCAGCAATTTTACACCTCATATATATATATACATGTCATTGAATTTGTGACACATATATATATATATATTTATATTTGTAGTTCATACACTTCTACATAGTATAATAGCCGCTAATTCAATTGCCGGCTTTTGTGAAAATGCAGAACCCGACATGAAATGACACTTGGTGTACATAGGGTTAACCATGTCTTTTCATGTCCTTTGCTATCTAATTTGCACAAACAATTAAATCAGACTATGTGTGCAAAATTTCACACCTCTAGGGTTAATTAAAGGTGTAAATTCGTAGCAAAAAAGTCCGTTTTTTTTACAACGAATTTACACCTTTAATTAACCCCTAGAGGTGTGAAATTTTGCACACATAGTCTGATTTAATTGTTTGTGCAAATTAGATAGCAAAGGACATGAAAAGAAATGTTTAACCCTATGTACACCAAGTGTCATTTCATGTCGGGTGACCCGACATGAAATGACACTTGGTGTACATAGGGTTAACCATGTCTTTTCATGTCCTTTGCTATCTAATTTGCACAAACAATTAAATCAGACTATGTGTGCAAAATTTCACACCTCTAGGGGTTAATTAAAGGTGTAAATTCGTAGCAAAAAAGTCCGTTTTTTTTACAACGAATTTACACCTTTAATTAACCCCTACAGGTGTGAAATTTTGCACACATAGTCTGATTTAATTGTTTGTGCAAATTAGATAGCAAAGGACATGAAAAGAAATGTTTAACCCTATGTACACCAAGTGTCATTTCATGTCGGGTGCTTCTGTCTTTTCACTGAAGCCGGCTTTACCCGCAATTGAATCAAAGGATATTTTACTATGTAGTGTATAAGTGTATAAACTATACATATATGTATATATATATGTCACAATGACATGTATATATATATATATGTATTCTATGTGTGTATATTTAGTGTTTACAAGGAAAGAATGGGGTTTTTTTAGTTGCGATATTTTGTTCCATAGACTTACATGGGACTTCCGGTATCGGTATCGGGTATCGCCGATATTTTAGTGATATCGGCGATACCATTCCGATTCCGATACTTTAGCATATCGGAAAGTATCGCTCAACTCTACTCCTCAGTAAAAACAGTGTTTGGGTTATAAGGTGCGCCCCCATTTTCCCCTAATTTTGGGGATCATAAAAGTGCGTCTTATAACCCAAAAAAAACGGTAAGTAGCAGGTTCACAGTAGCGCACACTGACAATTTAGCAAAAATGTCTGTTTTTGACCAGTAAAATTAACCAGTAAATTATTTGTAACAGTTAATCAGTTAGTATTTGTATTCATCTGGGACATTATTAAAGACACAAAATTTTGTAAAACCCTGTTTTAGATTATACAGTAGATGTACCTTAAGAAATTTATAATGTTGTTTTTATTGGTTAAGATATCAAAAGTTTTCAACAAATAACCAGAAATTGAAATACTGTTAAAACAAGATCAACATTAAGTGTGCATAATAATTGTTAGCAACTAGTTGTCAAATCTAGATAACCAAATAGCCAAGTAGACGTTTCCCACATCCTTGCATGCTAGCACTTCTGTGTGTAAAATTTATAAAAAGGTTGGTAGCTGTCAACACATAGGAACGTGACATCTCCCCGAATTATGGATTTATTAGATTCATGTTTGTTGTGTATAGAAGGCTTAAAGTGTATTCAGTAAGATGATAGGCATATTGTTTATCTAGGAGGTTCCTGAGGAACCCACAGTAAAATTTAGTGCCCAAACTGGGTTTTAACTAAATCTAATCAGCCATCATCTTCTTACCTCAGTAGAAGGAGGGGTCTTTGGAGACCTTTACTAACATCTCATCTACCAAATATCATGGTCAAAAATATGTTTGCATTCAGTCCAATTTTTCATGCAGCATCTCCTCTGCAAGGAAGTTTCTCACAATCAAATTACCGTATATACTCGTGTATAAGCCGAGATTTTCAGCCCAATTTTTAGGGCTGAAAGTGCCCCTCTCGGCTTATACGCGGTCATATACGGGAGTCGGCGGGGGAGGGGGAGCGGGGGTGTCGGATCATACTCATCCCTCCGCCGGCGCGGTCTCTGCAGCCCCACTGCTTCTCTCCGGATCCTTCCTGCAGCGGTCACATAGTACCGCTCATTAAAGTCATGAATATGCACATATTCATGACTTTAATGAGCGGTCTCACGTGATCGCTGTAGGAAGTGCTGCCGGAGACCGCCGGGAGAAGAGGAGAGGCTGCAGAGACCGCGCCGGCGGAGGGGTGAGTATAGCGATATTTACCTGTCCCCGTGCCACTGCTGCCCCCCTCTGGGTCCTCGCATCCTCTTGCTGTTATGATCAGGCAGAGGGCGCGATGATGTCATTAATTAGCGCCGCGCCCTCTGCCTGATCATTCACTGCCGAGTACACAGAAGGAGGACCAGCGTGCAGCAGTGGACCGGGGATTGGTAAATATCTCAGGTGCCGGGGTCCTGAGTGAGTGGTGACACCTGTCCCCCATAGCGCGCCGGTGTCACCGCCTGCTCAGGACACCGGCACCTGGCCCCCAGCGACGAGAGGTGAGTATGTCATTTTTTTTTTGCAGCAGCAGCATAAGGGACGTATATACTATGGGGCATAATCTGGAGCATATGGGGCATAATCTGCAGCATATGGGGCATAATCTGTGGAGCATATTGGGCATAATCTGCAGCATATGGGGCATAATCTGGAGCATATGGGGCATAATCTGGAGCATATGGGGCATAATCTGTGGAACATATGGGGCCTAATCTGGAGCATATGGGGCATAATCTGCAGCATATGGGGCATAATCTGCAGCATATGGGGCATAATCTGCAGCATATGGGGCATAATCTGCAGCATATGGGGCATAATCTGGAGCATATGGGGCATAATCTGCAGCATATGGGGCATAATCTGGAGCATATGGGGGCATAATCTGGAGCATATGGGGCATAATCTGGAGCATATGGGGCATAATCTGGAGCATATGGGGCATAATCTGTGGAACATATGGGGCCTAATCTGGAGCATATGGGGCATAATCTGCAGCATATGGGGCATAATCTGCAGCATATGGGGCATAATCTGCAGCATATGGGGCATAATCTGGATTATATGGGGGCATAATCAGGGGAGCATATGGGCATAATCTGGAGCGTATGGGGGCATAATTTGGAGCATATGGGGGCATAATCTAGAGCATATGGGGGCATAATCAGGGGAGCATATGGGGGCATAATCAGGGGAGCATATGGGCATAATCTGGCAGCATATGGGGGCATAATCTGTGCAGCATATGGGGGCATAATCTGTGGAGCATATGGGGGCATAATCTGTGGATCACACGGGGGCATAATCTGTGCAGTTTTATGGGGGCCTAATCTATGGAGTATATGGAGCATAATCATTTTTTACCCTAGGCTTATACGCGAGTCAATAAATTTTCCCAGTTTTTTGTGGCAAAATTAGGGGGTCGGTTTATACACGGGTCGGCTTATACATGAGTATATACGGTATAAGAGGTCTCTTCATTTTTCCTTTTTATGTTATACTAACTTTGCTTCTATGTGTGTCTTTTTATTATTTTAGCTCTTGTAATCTGTGTAAGTGCTGCAATCCTTTTCTATATTAAATTTAAAAAAATAATGTTTGTTCCTTTTTGCTCTGGATATACCCCAAAACATTGAATGATTTGAATGTAGCTTGGTGGTCTTACGTCTGTATGCCAGAGTGTGAGAAAGTACATATCAGGTGCACTTGAAAGCAGGGTGTCATGTGTGATTGTGTCTGTCCCAGAGCAGGCATCTCATTGACCTATCAAAACATTGAGTGGTGGCAGCAAAATGTGTGGTATGGATGTGTGACCTGCCTGTGAGGGACATGTAGCTCTTTGTCTATTGCAATAGGTAAGTGGATGAGTGAGTGTGGGATGTGTAGTACCCTTACAGTAGTATCTGGGGAATTTATGTCAGAAGCAAGTGTTGTTCAAGTCAATGTTCCATAGTATTTAGAGATCTATGAGTATTACTCATGTATTTTCAAGTCAACTAGAGGCTATAGAATACTGAGATTTGCTGCAAATTTATCAACACTAATCAAAATTTTGCAGAAAATTCAGAAATGCTGGCAAATTTGAATTTCAAATGATCTGCCCAACTCTTAAAGTGACATGTTCCTGGTGTCTCTGAAACAGTCACTCATAGTTGTTTTGATCAGTTCTTAGTACAGATGTATGGATCTGACAATTTTTTAAATTTGCCAAATCACACAGATTTTCATCTGAAATTTTATTTGCAACAAACTTTTTCTATGCAAATTGAATTTACCTTATTATGTTCTGGTATCTATCTAGACCTTAAAACATAATAAACTAAAGATGTAAAAAAACTTATATACATCACATGTTTGGCCCATCCACTATTTGCTGACCACAATTCCCATCCTCAGAAATTACCCTAGACTGGGACTTCTGGCTGCAAACAAGCCTCGGAGGTCACTTTGTGCTGAACATCGATGAGTTATTAGGTGAGTATAAGATTTTAAATTTTTCTTTTTGTAAAAAAACCCTGACCACAATTTTGCTTACTTCATGCAGATTTGCGCAAAGTGTATCTGTAAAACTCAATTTTCTCAAAAATGTGTATTTATTGTATATTTCTAGTACAATTCAGTTCCATTGAAATACATCTGCTCACCTCAAAAGGTACTGCCACACTAAACAATCCCGCTAGCGATCACGATAACGACGCATACTAATGCGATCGCTAGCGGGATTGTTTCTATATCGCTAAGTGCGGCCACATTTAGCGATATAGTTAACGACGCTATCGCCGTTAGCGATCTTCTTAACGACTTTAGCGGTACAAAAGTACCGCTAATCGCTAAGAAAAGGTGCCACACTAGCGATATATACTTACCCAGCGGGAGCGCCGACGAGAAAATAGGGTCCGGAACGATGTCAGCGACGAGCGAGATCACAGCAGGAAGCTCGTCGCTGGCAGCTGCCGCACTGAACAACATCGCTAACGGGATCGCTAAATAGTGACGTTTTTTAGCGATCCCGTTAGCGATATTGTTCAGTGTGGCATACCCTTAATGCTTAGTAAAAGCTAATTACACTCAGACTCAATTTAAAAGGTCAACTTAACACTGTTACCAAGTGAACAATGACAGTTCCAGGGCATAAGAACTAGGAGCTTGTAACTTCAACTTTGTACTCTAATTGTTTGTTATAAACCATGAGACTTTGATGTATATCTCAGTAACATGAGATTTTTCTTAATTCATTTTGCATTCCTGCTTTGTAAATTGCTGCCAATTATTGTCAATTGGGGCTTT
This sequence comes from Oophaga sylvatica, assembly GCA_033576555.1. Classification (NCBI taxonomy): domain Eukaryota; kingdom Metazoa; phylum Chordata; class Amphibia; order Anura; family Dendrobatidae; genus Oophaga; species Oophaga sylvatica. The sequence goes on along the minus strand of JARQOD010000004.1, from coordinate 50,831,316 downwards.
AAAAACACATATAGCAAAGATTACCTTAACTAATATATTATAGGACTGTGATATAATGACAAAAAAGAGTATAATTCAACACCTTACCTGGCATTGAAAAATTATTTAACCTTTAAAACATCTGTAGATGAAGTACATTGGTGCATACTTATTTTATTATACATTGAATTTGATATTCCTAAGCTGTTTCCTGGAAGCAATGCATTAAAGCAAAATTCACACCTTGTCTACAAAATCACCCCGAACTGGTTAAAATTTTTATAGATGTTGTCACAGACAGGCCCTCCATTTCCTCAATGAAGTGAGTGTGATATAAGGCCAGGGTCACACTTGTGAGAAACTCGCACGAGTCTCACACCTTAATGCCCGACACTGCCGCTGGCACTCGGACCGGAGCGTTCAGCTGCATAGAAATACATGCAGCCGCACATACCAGTCCCGAGTGCCGGTGGCAGTGCCGGGTATTGAGGTGCGAGACTCGTGCAAGTTTCTCGCAAGTGTGACCCCGGCCTAAGCGGTAGACATCACTCCACAGCTCGATCTTTCACTCATCTCTCACTCTGGATACAAATTAAACACCCAAACGATGGTGCTTCTACTTACTGGTAGGCCCAATGCCATGCATACAACATACTCACAGCCTGTGAGTCGAACACTTGGGCTATTTACGGCAATGGTACAAAACCATTAAAATCTTAGGTTTAAAAGAATAATAGGTTAATATAAAAAATAAAGAAATAACATAAAATGTGCAGAAACATAAAAAAATATAAAGGGAAAATAAATCTTACTTATAAAGTGTACATAAATCAAATTGGCTTTACTCTTCAAACTTGTGTCATGATAATGGTGCTAAACTATTTTTTGTGTGCCAAGCAGCATTGAGGCGGGGTTGGAATATAGTTTTTCTCCTTCATGGTTCCATCAATCGAGAAGGTGCACCTTTAACCATCGAACATAAGGAATCATTCAGATACATAGCAACCTTGAATATAAAATTCTACAGAGAGAGTATGTGCCTCATTTGAAGTAGAATCATTTAGATTTCAATTTTGGAGATAAAATACAAAATTGTCAGCCATTGTCAAAGTAAATGTTTCATAAATTCACCAGTATCTAAGTCAAAAACATATTTGAAATATAATCAGTATATCAGAAAAAACTCTAGTTGGATCAAAGTAGGGTAAGCAAATGGCTCAGTACTAAGAAATGGAGGGTGAATATTAATGGAACAGACTCTGATTGGCTTACAGTTAACAGTGCGATACCCCAGGAATCAGTATTGGGCCCTCTTCATTATTACATGTTTATCAATGACCTTGTAAAGAGTAACAGAGAGTAAAATTTATTTTTTACAGATAATACTTGGAGGAGGATAATTTAATATTACGGAGAAATTTATGTAAACTGAAGATCAGGGCTAAAAAATGGCAAATTAAAGTTTAATGTAGATTAAGGTAAGGTTCTGCACTTGAGCCAACGAAGTAAGATGTACAATTATGTGACAAATGGTAAAACTCTGGTTAAAGTTATCACTGAAAAAAACTTGCACATATGGGTGGACACAGGAGCTGACACAAACAGAAAAGGGTGATACATCTGTGTCGGTGCCTGTCCCCTGTCCCCTCTATTTCTGCTTCGATCATCAGCCAACACAGTGTAATTATTCGGTAGGCTTTCCTCCTGGGAATGGTGGCTTAGACCATACCAGAAGCCTTGCGTTTAAATTATCATAGTTTGTGTTTCTTCCTGCTATCAACACTGGGAAAGGCTGCTCAACATATAAACCCTCGAGAATCAGTTCCCAATGCCAGTTATAACCTAGCTAGCTCTCGTTGTGTATATCAAAGGTCCTGTGTCTTAGTGTATAATCACTATTTTGACTTCAGCTTGTTTACAGATGGTTTTCCTGCCTGACATTTTGTACCTACCTATACCTCCAAGTTCTGACTACTCTTCTTGCCTGCTTGCACTACCAAACAGTAGCTGACTCCATGGCCCATGCCAAGTAGTCACTATGTGACTCCAGATTCCTATGCAGGGATTAAGGTGTGAATGTCAGGGCAAGCTCTATATTCTTCCAAATGGAGTAGCTTGCAACAAGCCTGTTCACGGGAGCCATCTTTAAAGCTGCCAGGTGACTCTCAACAATGACCCTGTGACAAATATCCCTTGTGCAAGAACAATAGTTGGGCCATATGTGATCCAATAGCTCATCATAATGTACAATTTTACCATCATCAGATGTGAAAGTGTTCTCCCTCATCGATTGGCCCTCTGTGATGCTGCTAAGATAGCACCAAAAGTATGTCCACCTTTGGGTGGACAGAAAACTCAACTTCAGTGGCCAGTATAAAAAACCTACCACCCACTATTAAAAGAGGTTCACTGTAAGAACATAGCTTTCCCTTTATGCAGGTCAGTATTCAGGCTACACTTAAGCTAACTTCACACAACTGCATAAGAAAAAAGTCTGATCTTCATCCAGCAAACAGATGATTTTGGTCTCATTTGAAATATGTTAACAATTCATATGCAATCCATTTTATACAGCAACAGGTATTAAACATTTATAAGACCAAAATAGTTTCCTGTGTTAAAGAATTGCAATATATCCATAAACAAATTAACTCCATATCTGCAGGTTAAAGTCTTTTCTCAGGTGGCAGTTTCGGACTCAACCTTAAAAGAAAGAAAATTAAAGATTTGTTAATGTTTTCCTTCATATAAACGTGTTAATTTTGTTCATAATTAACAGCTACAGTATAGAGCACATGAATTGCAAACTTTATTGTTAATACTCAAGTTTTTTTGTGTTGTCTTCAGCATTGATTGTAGATTCACGTGGAAACATGAAAAAATAAACAATTAATCTGACAGATAACATTCTTATTAATTTTGGGGGAAAATAGCCTTAATCAAAAACTAAGGAAGGTTACAAGAGACTTTTGATAAAACAGGAAAAACAGGTAAATGAAGACATGTTTGTATAAACAAGATAAGGCTCATCAATAAAAATAACCATATTGATCTGTGGAATTTCAATTATCTTGTTATTGACTGCGATGAGAATTGTGCAAAATTACAGGAAGAAACACCTGTTCAATGAGGTCGCAGTGAAAATGTTGCTTAAACAAAACCAAAAAGATCAAAGGCTATTAAAGATAAGAATCTTGCAGGAGAAGGAATTTGGCTGCCAAAGACAGAATTGCCCTTGAAGAGGATATGATGACTTTTAAAATAAATTGCTACACTACTTATTAATATGACTGTTCAAAGACAATGCTCAATCTTTCTCTTCAACATACACAGTATAATAATGACAAGATGTTAAGATTAAGTATAATTCCACCAAGTTCTTTTAAATCTTTATATTAATAATCTTTAGCAACCATCAAATTTGAGGTCACATGTAAGAGAAATGCAGTATTATTTTCTTTAAATATTTTTTCAGAAATTGAAATTCTTTAGGGCAGGAGATCAATGTATGATTACTCAGGGCCAAGTCTTTTATTAGACAGAAGACTATAGGAACAATATAGCCCCTCATTCCATAATAATGTCTAATTGATAATTGATAACCATTTCAGGATATACCGCATGCAGTGAAAATATCACAACTAATCAGACTACCTTTACCCCTAAAGGATCACTGATAAAGTATTTCTCAAATAAAACTTTTATTTAATTTTTAAACATGGATTCTAGATAATAAAATCATAGTTTCTATATACAAACAAATTTGTTCAAGATGAATTCACCTCTAATTTTAAAAAAATTCTGATTCTTTTAAATCTGATTTTTTGGGGATTGGCTTCATACAAATTCAGCAAAATGGGATTCTGTTAGATGCTATTTTATTAAAGTGTTGAGGGCTATAAAAGGTATTTTAAAAAAAAATCATATTCACTTCTCTGCTCACCTGTTCTGCCTCCGCCACTCTACACTACCTCCATTCCATCCTCTTCTTTCCTTTGTCATGTGATGTTGTCTTTGGGCCTTTTCACTCAGCGCCAAGCAATCATGATGTGCGTCACCAGATATCTAGCTAGCAAGTTGGACAATGTGAAATAATCATGATATTGGTTTTGATGTTGTGATGTAAATCCTTTGGCTGTGATGTTAGAAGTCTTCTAGGCAAAAGAAATACTGGCACAAAATGAAGATACATAAGGAGCATTTAATATAAGAGAACCACATAAAGCCATGCACCTGATGGATGGTGTAACATCTGTGTCAGGTTTTAATTCGGCCACTAGGCAGTACCACACTGTTATTGAGCTTGAGCCTTGATAGCACCATTCCTTTTTTATTCTTGGAACTTGTAACTCTGGCCAGTCTTTAAGCTACGGGCATAGTCTTATTAATTTGGCTTCTTTGTGCTGTCAGCACAGTGTGTGGTTCTGCTATATAAACCCTTGAGAGCCAGTTCCCACTGCCAGTCAATAGTGTTGCTATCCTGGTGTATACTCCTGTGGTGTGTTCCTGTTGCTGTTCTTATTTTCCTGTTCTTTGACCTTGACTAGTGTTGAGCGATATTGCTCGATATCTAAAAATATCGTATCGAAATTGTATCGCCGATAGCACTAAATATCGTCGATATCCGATTTCAATAGCGGAAGTCCCATGTAAGTCTATGGGAACAAAATATCGAAATTAAAAAAAACCTTTATTTCCTTGTAAACACTAAATATACACACATAGAATACATATATATATATATAACATGTCATTGTGACATATATATATATACATATATGTATAGTTTATACACTTCTACATAGTAAAATATCCTCTGATTCAATTGCCGGGTAAAGCCGGCTTCTGTGAAAAGACAGAAGCACCCGACATGAAATGACACTTGGTGTACATAGGGTTAACCATGTCTTTTCATGTCGTTTGCAATCTGATTTGCACAAACAATTACATGAGTGGCTGTGTGCAAAATTTCACACCTGTAGGGGTTAATTAAAGGTGTAAATTCGTTGTAAAAAAAACCGGACTTTTTTGCTACGAATTTACACCTTTAATTAACCCCTACAGGTGTGAAATTTTGCACACTTACACTCATGTAATTGTTTGTGCAAATCAGATATCAAACTACATGAAAAGACATGGTTAACTCTATGTAAACCAAGTGTCATTTCATGTCGGGTTCTGCATTTTCACAAAAGCCGGCAATTGAATTAGCGGCTATTATACTATGTAGAAGTGTATGAACTATAAATATAAATATATATATATATGTGTCACAAATTCAATGACATGTATATATATATATATATATGAGGTGTAAAATTGCTGAAAAAAAATGCGTGGGCTCCCGCCCTATTTTCGCAACCAGACAGACAAAGCCAGTGAGTGGGGGCAGATAATAATAGCCCAGAGAGGGACCATTATTTTTGGCCCCCCCGGCTACTAACATCTTCCCCCAGACACCCCAGAAAGAGCAAATCTCTAATTAGATTTGCCCTTTCTGGCACTTTGCCTGTCTATTCCCATTGCCCTGTAGCGGTGGCGAATGGGTTAATAAGGGGTTAAAATGACCTTGCAATTGAAAGGTCACTTTAAGCCAGGTTAATAATTGAGAGCTGTCAATCAGACAACTATCAATTATTAATCCTATTGTATGAAAGAAAAATCAAACACACACACTTTAATAAAAAAGAAGTTTAATGAAATAATCACACAGTTTTTGACCATATTTTATTTACCTGCTAAATCCATTTCCTGTAATAAAAATAAAATAATAAAGCAAAATTATTCTTACCAATCCGATGTACAGTCAGGTCCCACGGTGTAATCCATCAGAAAGGGTTAATGTTTACTGCAGGGACCGCAGCTAATGCTGCAGCCTCACAGTAAACCCCCAAATGAATGAGTTCCTCTCCTGGCTGACAGGAGAGGAAGTGGAAAGCTTAATTGATTGCTTTCCACTTTCACTTCAGGTCAGCCAGGGACACAATCAGTGACGTCAGAGGGAACTGGTTAACAAAATAGGGGATCCCTCGAAAAAAAATGGCGTGGGGTCCCCCCTATTTTTGTTAACCAGCCAGATGAAGCAGACCGCTGAGGCCTGGATTTTCAGGCTGTTAAGGAGCCAAGATCCATGGACCTTGCCAGCCTGATAATACCAGGCCACAGCAGTCTGCATATCTTGGCTGATTAACAAAAATAGGGGATCCCCTCGAAAAAAATTGGCGTGGGGTCCCCCCTATTTTTGTTAACCAGCCAGATGAAGCAGACCGCTGAGGCCTGGTTTTTCAGGCTGGTAAGGATCCAATATCCATGGACCTTGCAAGCCTGATAATACCAGGCCACAGCAGTCTGCTTAGCTTGGCTGGTTAACAAAAATAGGGATCCCCTCGAAAAAAAAAACGGCGTAGGGGTCCCCCTTTTTTGTTAACCAGCCAAGTAAAATGCAGACTGCTGCGGCCTGGTATTAAAAGACTGTCAAGGCCCATGGATTTTGGCCCTCAACAGCCTGATAATACCAGGCTACAGCAGCCCCACATTTGGCGCATCAAAAGATGTGCCAATTGTGGCACTTTACCCAGCTCTTCCCACTTACCCTGTAGCGGTGGCAAGCGGGGTAATAAGGGGTTAATGTCACCGTTGATTGCACGGTGACAATAAGCCCGGTTAATAATGGAGAGGCGTCAATAAGACACCGATCCATTATTAATCCCAAAGTTATTAAATGCATAAAAAAAAGACAAAGCAAGAAAAAAGTCTTTTAATGAAATAAAAGAGACAACACAGTTTTCATTTCTTTTATTGTACTCTCATTCCTGCGACGCCATCGATCTCCTGTAAAAAAAGAAAAAAAACAAACCAACAGTATACCACCTGTCCGACGCAGTCCATAGTAACGACTGTCCCACGACGATCCAGCTCTGCTACATCGCAATGACAGGCAGAGCCTGTCATTGCAACGCAGCACAGCTGATTACCTGCTTCCCCGGCGGTGACGTCATCGGACTGACTGCTTTACGGCCGGGATTACCCAGCAGTCACTGCAGTTATCGCGAGAAACTGCATGTGACCGCCGGGGAGAAGAGGATGGCGGCCATGAAGCAGTCCAGGACGTGACCGCCGGAGATCTTCTGCCAGGTAAGTGCCACTGACTCCTGACAGACCCGACCGACGGACACTGACAGTGACAGACCCGACCGACGGACACAGACAGTGACAGTGACAAATCCGATTCCGGTATTCGATAAGACGAAAATATCGAAACTAATTATCGAAAGGCCGATAGAGCTAATATCGGCCGATAGCCGATATTTGCATTATCGTATCGCTCAACACTAACCTTGACTTGACTTTTGACTACCTGACATCTTCACTATTTTGTCCCTGACATGACCTCCTGAATCTGACCAGGCTACCTGATAATCCTGCTTGCCTGCTTGCACCTCTGAAAAGCAGCTAACTCTGACCCTTGCCCAGGGACCCCTGTGTAAGTCCAAATGCCTGTACATAAGTTAAAGGATGAAGGCCAGGGTAACTTCTGGGCTCTGGGAAATGGAGTAGTTTGCATCAAGACTCTTCCTGGTAGCTATTTTTGAGCTTCCAGGTGACTACGAACAGTTGGGTGTTGCAGCAAAAAGGCAAGTGACAAGTGAGTGGAAAAGAATTATTATTATTTGTTTGTATACTATGTTATGCTGTGGGTTTGAAGTGAATTCAATTTCCTTCCAAATTCAAGTGAAATGTCAAATTCAAATTTAGTTATTGGTTCAACACTACTAATATAACTTATTATGTTCTCTTAAGCTTAGTAATGGAGAGGTGTCTCTCAGACACCCTCATTTCTAATCCAGTAAGTAAAAAGTAATAAAGACACACATAGCAAAAAGTCATTTAATTGAACAATTTGTGATTTAATTAGTATGGATTCTAAAAAAAATGAAATGAGTGGTGCCATTTCATACATTTCAGAAGATTTCATCAGCCAGACAGTACAGTCATGGCCAAAAGTTTTGAGAATGACACAAATATTAATTTTTACAAAGTCTAGTGCTTCACTTTTTCTAATGGCAATTTGCATATACTCCAGAATGTTATAAAGAGTGATCAGCTTAACAGCAATTACTTGCAAAGTCAATATTTGGCTAGAAAATGAACTTTATCCCCCAAAACACATTTCAACATCATTGCAGCCCTGCCTTAAAAGGACCAGCTAACCTCTTTTCAGTGATTGCTCCATTAACACAGGTGTGGGTGTTGATGAGGACATGGCTAGAGATCAATCTGTCATGATTAAGTAAGAATGACACCACTGGACACTTTAAAAGGAGGCTGGTGCTTTGCATCATTGTTTCTCTTCTGTTAACCATGGTTATCTCTAAAGAAACACGTGCAGTAATCATTGCAATGCACAAAAATGGCCTAACAGGGAAGAGAATCGCAGCTAGAAAGATTGCACCTCAGTCAACAATCTATCGCATCATCAAGAACTTCAAGGAGAGAGGTTCCATTGTTGCCAAAAAGGCTTCAGGGCACCCAAGAAAGACCAGCAAGCGCCAGGACCGTCTCTTAAAAGTGTTTCAGCTGCGGGATCGGGCTAACAGCAGTGCAGAGCTTGCTCAGGAATGGCAGCAGGCAGGTATGAGTGCATCTGCACGCACTGTGAGGCGGAGACTCTTGTAGCAAGGCCTGGTCTCAAGGAGGGCAGCAAAGAAGCCACTTCTCTCCAGAAAAAACATGATGGACAGACTGATATTCTGCAAAAGGTACAGGCAGTGGACTGCTGAGGACTGGGGTAAAGTTATTTTCTCTGATGAATCCCCTTTTCGATTGTTTGGGACATCAGGAAAACGCCTCATTCGGAGAAGACAAGGTGAGCGCTACCACCAGTCTTGTCTCATGCCAACTGTTAAGCATCCTGAAACCATTCATGTGTGGGGTTCCTTCTCAGCCAAGGGAATCGGCTCTCTCACAGTCTTGCCTAAAAACACAGCCATGAATAAAGAATGGTACCAGAATGTCCTCCAAGAGCAACTTCTCCCAACCCTCCAAGAGCAGTTTGGCGATCAACAATGCCTTTTCCAGCATGATGGAGCACTTTGCCATAAAGCAAAGGTGATAACTAAATGGCTCAGGGAACAAAACATAGAGATTTTGGGTCCATGGCCTGGAAACTCCCCAGATCTTAATCCCATTGAGAACTTGTGGACAATCATCAATAGACGGGTGGACAAACAAAAACCTAAAAATTCTGACAAAATGAAAGCATTGATTGTGCAAGAATGGATTGATATCAGTCAGGATTTGGTCCAGAAGTTGATTGAGAGCATGCCAGGGAGAATTGCAGAGGTCCTGAAGAAGAAGTGTCAACACTGCAAATATTGACTTGCTGCATTAACTTTTTCTAACTGTCAATATAAGCTATTGTTACTCATATGTTTGCAATTATTATATTTCTGTCTGTGATAAAAACATCTGTCAAACACACATAAAAACCAGAGGGCAGCAGATCATGTGAAAATATAATATTTGTGTCATTCTCAAAACTTTTGGCCATGACTGTAGGTCCATGACATAAGGCAAAGACGCTTGGGTTTTCTGATGCAGCTAACACATCACATAGTCTAATTCGCCAGATTACACTGGAGTCTGTTTGAGAGCCAGAAGTTACTTTCATAATGGAAGCATACAGAGACTTGTTCTCATGCTTTCCATGCTGGCCTATCACCTATAGGGTGCTGCTTTATATACTTTTCCCTTTCTGTTATTTCCTGCCGGTGATAGTCTCATTTGGATGTCCAGCCATACTTTTGTACTTTAAGCCAGTGAAAGACCAGCTAGGGTTTATCTTTTTGCTGTTGAAGTTCTTTACCTGCACCTATCCTCTGTTTCTTTTTAAGAAATAGGTAACATATTCTCTACCAGTAGTCACTTAAGCCATTATTTTGTATTTCTTGGTTTGTTTCACTCATTCTGGGATCTCTTTCAACACACTGTCAATTCTGTAGGCATTTTGCTCTCTGCTCTGCCCTCCTTTTTTAAGAGAAATGTGACGAACTCAATGGCCTTTCATGCAGCAATAGTGCGAGTTGCCATTGTCTAGTCTGTGGTTAGGGCTATCTCAACTCATGCAGGAACCACTAGTTAACTAATATGCTAATAGAAAGTCCCTGTTACTACTGATATACTAACACTTCACATAATAAATGCATTATCCTGAAGGTGTAGCTCTGCTGCTGGTTCCCTTTCTCTCACCGTACAGGCACACTTTCATGCTCAGCACCCCGTTCCGAAGCGTGGTTAGCAGTGTGTTCCCTGCTTCCTAGTCAGTGAGCACGCACTGCACCTTCTGACAGCATGCCTAGTGCACATGTGCGCTCACCTGATTTTAAAAGGGGCAGCGTGGGCATATACTAAAATGACCTCAGCCTATAGCTAAGAGGGGATGGCTCCAAGCGAATCTTGTTTAAAAGGCAACCTCCCTATTAGGGATGGCCCAAGTAACACATTTAGTCATTAGGTAGTGTGGTGTTCTATCAGTACAGCTGTGAGGTCCCCTGGTTTCTGTGTCGCCAGAGTTCTGAAATCGAATCCCTGGCCCCAGTGTGGTCAGTGAACTGAACCCGAATCCCTAGTCTGTGTGTGACCAGTCCTGAACCTGAAGTCCTTGGTCCTAGTGTGACCACTGCCTGAAACTCACCCCCGATCCATGTACGGCCAGTGCTGGCATGGTGAGAGGTCATTTTATGGATTAACATTGGACAGGTGTCTATTACTTTGATTTTTTATTTTAATATTTAGGGTAATAAATGGGTAAAAGAGGATCGGAGAGTGTTTCTTACAATTAACGGACTTATCTCTTTGTGTGTCTTTATTAATTTTGACTACGGCGTTAGTAATGACGGTGTCTAAAAGACATCTCTCCACTAGAGTTGAGCGAAACAGGATGGTCAGATTAAAAATCACCGACTTTCACCAAAGTCTGGTTTCGCCGAGCGAAACCCGACCATAGAGTGAAGTCGGCCATGCGGTCATCGACCGAGCGCCAAAGTCGGTTTTCCCATAATGCTTGCAGGCGCCTTTTCTCAGCCAATGAGCAAGGATGCACACTGTGGGCAATTAGATGACATGGGCAGCGGCCACCACCATCTTAGAGAAGGGAATTGCAATGATTGGCTTGCCTTGTGTGGCGTCACAGTGGCTATAAAAACCCTGACCACCGACCGCCATTTTACGTCGGTCGAACTTAGCATAGGGAGAGGTTGCTGCCGCTGTTTCTCAGTAGGGAGAAAGTTAGGCAGGAAAAAAGTGATTCTATGCTTGTGCTGATAGCAATTGTACTGTACAGTTAATGTGCAAAGACAGGGGAGGATTTTGTTGTGTGCAGCAGCGCTGGTTATTAGGCTGCCTGCCAGTGACAGGGGAGGATTTTCTTTTGTGCAGCAGCAGAGCTGGTTAATAGGCTGCCTGCTAGCTGTATTGCTGTGTGTACACTGCTGTGCCGACTGCTTTTTACACAGCACTAAAACTTTTATTCTTTTTATCTGCACAGTTACGGAGCGTTCATTTTTTCCCACACCGTATAGGGCGGTATGCTCCTCACACAGTACCGTGTACCGGCTGCTATCACGGACAAATACATACTAACTATCTGTGTGTGACTCCTGAAATATATATACTATATACACCTGGTATTTGGTGATACAGTATCCTTTTTCTGCATTTTTGTATTCTCGTCTAATCCATACTGAGCCTGTGAGAATCTGTGTGTTACTCAGGAAATATATACGGAGATTTAAAATTACCTCTAGATTGTATACAGCTGTACGCTTGTGATACAGTACCCTTTTTCAGCTTTTTATATTCTTGTCTAATCCATACTGAGCCTGATAATGTCTGTGTGTGACTCCAGAAATATATACGGAGATTTGCAATTTTTTTACTATAATATATACACCTGGTATCTGGTGATACAGTATCCTTTTTCTGCATTTTATATTCTGGTCTAATCCATACTGAGCCTGTGAGCATCTGTGTGTTACTCAGGAAATATATACGGAGATTTAAAATTACCTCTAGATTGTATACAGCTGTACGCTTGTGATACAGTACCCTTTTTCAGCTTTTTATATTCTTGTCTAATCCATACTGAGCCTGAGAATGTCTATGTGTGACTCCAGAAATATATACGGAGATTTGCAATTTTTTTACTATAATATATACACCTGGTATCTGGTGATACAGTACCCTTTTTCTGCTTTTTATATTCTGGTCTAATCATACTGAGCCTGTGAGCGTCTGTGTGGTACTCAGGAAATATATACGGAGATTTACAATTACTTATACACTGTAAACAGCTGTGCGCTTGTGATACAGTACCCTTTTTCAGCTTTTTATATTCTAGTCTAATCGATACTGAGCCTGAGAGCATCTGTGTGTGACTCCAGAAAAATATATGTAGATTTACAATTTTTTCACTATACTATATACACCTGGTATCTGGTGATACAATACCCTTTTTCTGCTTTTTATATTCTGGTCTAATCCATACTGAGCTTGTGAGCGTCTGTGTGTTACTCCGGAAATATATACAGAGATTTAAAATTACCCCAACACTGTATACAGCTTTAAGCTTCTGATACAGTAACCCTTTTTCTGCTTTTTATATCTGTTGAAATCCATACTGAGCCTGTAAGAGTCTGTCTCTGACTCTGATTCTGGCAATATATACAGGGATTTACATTTATCCCTAGACTGTATACAGCTGTACGCTTCTGATACATTACCCTTTTTCTGCTTTTTATATTCTGGTGTAATCCATACTGAGCCTGTGAGAGTCTGTTTCTGACTCTGGAAATATATACGGAGATTTGAAATTGCCCTAACACTGTATACAGCTGTACGCTTCTGATACAGTACCTTTTTTCTGCTTTTAATATTCTGGTAGAATCCATACTGAGCCTGTGAGAGTCTGTGTCTGACTCTGGAAATATATACTGAGATTTACTATTATCCCTAGACTGTATACAGCTGTACGCTTCTGATACATAACCCTTTTTTTGCTTTTTATATTCTGGTTGTAATCCATACTGAGCCTGTGAGAGTCTGTGTCTGACTCTGGAAATATATACGGAGATTTACAATTATCCCTAGACTGTATACAGCTGTACGCTTCTGATACATTACCCTTTTTCTGCTTTTTATATTCTGGTCTAATCCATACTGAGGCTATGAGCGTCTGTGAGTTACTCCTGAAATATATACGAAGATTTGAAATTACCCCAACACTGTATACAGCTGTACTCTGGTGATACAGTACCCTTTTTCTTCTTTTTATGTTGTGGTCTAATCCATACTGAGCCTGTGAGCGTCTGTGTGTTACTCCGGAAATATATACGGAGATTTAAAATTGCACCAGCACTATATACACCTGGTATCTTCTGATACAGTACCCTTTTTATGCTTTTTATATTCTGGTCTAATACATACTGAGCCTGTGAGCATCTGTGTGTTACTCTCGAAATATATATGAAGATTTAGAATTTTCCCATTCACCGTATACAGCTGTTTGCTTCTGATACAGTACCATATATCTGCTGGTATTTTGGGTACATTTTCCCAAACATGAGGAAGTATGGTTGAAGAGGCCGCGGACGTGGGCATGGGGGGTCAGCTGGTACTGATGGTGGTGGTGATGCATCTGCTGGAAGTGCAAAAAGCACAATAGCACCTAAGGCAGGAAGTGTTGAGCCTGCGTTATCATCTGGCTCAAGAAGGCCTGGAAGGCTCCCTTTTCTGGGAGTAGGTAAACTGCTTATAAAGCCAGAGCATCGGGAACAGGTTTTGTCTTACATTGCAGAAAATGCCTCCAGCTCTATCGCCTCCTCTTCTGAAGTTTCAAAAAATGCAAGCACTGAGTCGTCAGTGCAGCTCCTGGTCAGGAACAACACCTTTCCTTGTGTCCTTCACCCCCATTAAAAGTGAAGGATGCGGCATGCCACACTTCAGATTACTCCATGGAGCTTTTTCCACATACCATGCCTGGGTTATCAAGTCAAATCCTGAATTTCCTAGTCCAAGATGAATCTGACATGGAGTGCACTGATGCACAGCCACTGCTAGATGATTCTGCTGGTACATACACCCAGAGCACTACATTGTCCTCGCTGTCCACTGAGCCAGAATCTGACCCTGATGAAACTCAGGTGCACCTTCCCGCATACTATACCACCTTACATGGTGACACAGAGGAAGGTGCAGATGAAATTAAAGAGGAGGTGATGGATGACCCAGTTGTTGACCTGGATTAGCATCCATTGGGGGAAGAGGGTGCCGCTGGCAATAGCTCAGAAGAGAAGGATCCGCAGCAGGCAACGACATCACAGCAGTGGTTATCTGGCAGGCCCGTAGCAGTCCATACCAGTTACATGCTTAGACATTTAAACAACATGCACTTGCAAGCGTGGACGGAATACAAAACCTCGGGTAGCACATGTGCACCTGCTCTGACTGAAGGTAGCCTGCAACGCTCCATCACTTCCCCCACTGTAAGCCCACCGGTTAGCACACCACAAGCAAGAAATTTTGAGGTGTCATCACAAGGCCAAAGCAGTCAGGGAATCACAATGTTTTGCAAGGAAAGACTTAATCTAGGCCATCACCACCAACACCACCACCATCACCATCACCAACCCCTCTCAGTCCGTCATGTCCACCGCTAGTTCACCCATATGCAGCTCTCAAGTCCAGCTCACCCTAGCAGACACTCTGAGTAGGACA
>JARQOD010000004.1:50741354-50816465 GCA_033576555.1 Oophaga sylvatica | reverse complement strand
ACCAGCAAAGTTTCTGCAATAGATTTTTGATGCATTTTTTGCAAGAAAAGTGCCAGCTTCTTTACAGGTAATCTTTATATTGAATAGTTGTATTTATTTTTTACATATACTCAAATACTAAACATACAAATACAAACCCCATCCCAGAGAAAACCCACATTTCCAACATATTATCTCCATAGCCACTTCTAACATAACAATCAAGGATTTACACAATATAAAAATAGTAAAGAAATAATAAACTAATCACATATTAAATTATAAAATCAAAGCACTTACAACAGTGTGCTAAATACGTTTTCTCTTTTGAGAGCCAAACAAGGATTATACATTCCTTTACTCTTTATCTCATACTCCTATTTAACAACAAAATGTGAAAACGATCAGTCGCCATCCTATTTTTTAAATGGAACCTGTCATATTCTCCAGGCCACCCATATCGAAACCACCTATTTATTGTTTTCTTTATTCCTTTCAATTCTTTTTATATATTTGAAGTTTTCCCCAAATGAATCAACCCACAAATAGAGATGGGCAAACCCAAGCAGTAAAGTAAAGTACTTAACACCTACTCTTCGGGCACGGACCACAAAGACTTCACCAGTAAGTCCGTTTTACTGTTCTGGTTTGGGACTCTGAACATGGATTGTTTCATGAAGATGACAGCATGAGAAACACCAGCGACTCTGATAAGATTAATACAACTAGTCAGAGAGCCGCGGTTCTCACGCTGTCAGATGACAGCGTGATCCCGTAGCTGTGACCAGAGGTAAAAAATTTACCTCCGGTCACTGACATCAAACTGACATCGACTGATGGGACTACTACTTCAATCAGCTTGTTGGTCCATATTTTTGCCAAACAAGACCTTCAGATAATACTTTGCCCCTGCGACAAAGCATTACGGCACAACATAGCAAGAATTTGCGTTATATTTTAGTGCAAAGCCACTATGGCCAAAAGGATCAGCCCATCCTGCCCTTTTCTCGCACTCGTGGTCCTAGATGGGAATGCCATTCTTGTGGAGGGTGTGTTGCATGCCCTAATATCGAGCATGCCACGACCTTCCACTTGTCACAATTCATTTTAGGATTTGTGGCAGCTCTGGTTCCACTGTGTTTAAATGTAGCTTTTTTCCTTTTGGTCCATCAGTGATTAATGTCAGTTTTTCCCCGCTGCCAATCTGGTGTAACTGTCATGCTGCTGGGTCAGCTGCTGTGGGTGGTGATCACTCCCACCATCCATTAAATGGTCACCTGATGCATCAGCTGACTGTTGGTGATAGAGAAATCTACAGTGACCAAGCCTGGGTGCAGTGGTGCTTCTGCTGGGTTCATTATCCTGGTGCCTTTATTCTGCTGTGTGTTGCTTTGCAGCAGAGGAGCCAAGTTGTTTTTTCCCCATACCTTTTGTGTTTGTCACTGTCCCCTGTGTGGTAATATCTGCAGTAGTGCGGCCAGCTCCCTTCGCCGGCCAGTGCACTAGCCAGGGCAGTGTTAGGTGACAGCGAGGGGCGAGGTATCCTGATGGCAGTGGGGGGAGGGACCCACTTAAGGCATTAGGGGAGTGCAGGGACAGCCTCAGGTTTGAGCTCAGGGGTGTCCTTTGCTTCTCTTTTCCTATTGGTAGCGCCTTCCTCCCCCTTTTCCATCCCGTGGTTTGTGTGTTGTGCAGTCCACTGAGTGACCACCCATTGGGACATGTCACATCGTGATATTATAACCGACCATCATATGTTTCCGGTGAACCATAGCTCAAATGTAGGCCTTCACCCAACTGATCCAGACCCTCACTGATGAGCTTAAGGAGTTGCACTGTCAGGTGATGCTGCAGCTGCAACAGTTGTCGGGGTTCTGGGTCTCGGCTCTGGTGCAGGCTCAACTGGATCCAAAATTTCTCTTTCTGACCGTTTCTCTGGAGGGAGAGATAAGTTTGTTGTATTTAAAGAAGACTGCAAGTTATATTTCAGGCTTCGCCCTCATTTTTCAGGGAGTGAGGAACAGTGTGTGGGGATTATAGTCTCCCTTCTCAAGGGTGATCCCCAATCCTGGGACTTCTCCCTGCCAATCGATTCACCATCTTTGCAGTCGGTGGATGAGTTTTTCGCGGCATTGACGCTAGTGTATGGGGATCCTGATGGCTTCTCCCTGGCTGAGTCTCGACTCCATAAAATAAAGCAGGGGTGGCCAGCTGGCTGAAGAGTACTGCTCAGAATTTAGGAGGTGGGCCACTGACACGCAGTGTAATGACCCTGACCTTAGGAGCCATTTTTGTCAATATCTGTCACCTAGGCTACATGATACTCTGCTGCAGTACGCTACTCTCGGGTCATTGAAAGCCGCCATGGCCCTTGCTATCCGGGTGGATAGACGCTTCAGGGAGAGACATACACAAATCTGCCCCTGTTGTCCTTTCTAGGGAGGAGGACACATCGGTGCAGACGGAAGAACCTATGCACGTGAGAGGAGTTTCATCTCAAACAGGGTTGCCTGCGGTTCGCCGTGGTATGGGGGCATGTTTCTACTGTGGGCAGACTGGTCATTTCATCAATGACTGCCCAGTACATGCCAAAAAACGTTCACCTTCTCAAAAGCTGCGTTCCCCTGTTTTTGTGGTGGTAAGTGACCAGGGTGTGGAAATTTCCTCCATTTTTTCATCTCAGTGCACCATATCTGCTGAAGTGGTGGTGGGTGGGGTAACTGAGACTGTACCGGTGCTTGTGGACAGTGGAGCGGGAGTCAATTTGGTGGATTCTCGCTTTGTTTAAACACAGGGCCTGATGGGTAGGATGCTGGCAAGACCCATTAGTGTTAAGGCAATTAACTCTCTTCTGATCAGCCATGGGAGAATGACCCAAGTCATAGATATTAGCCTGCATATAGGGACTCTTCATGAGGAGTCTGTCATGCTACGTCTTAGAGGGTATGCCAACTCCCATCGTACTAGGCCTTCCCTGGCTAAAGAGACACAACCTGGTCATAGATTGGCAGACCAGGAAGGTAGTCAGTTGGGACCAGTTTTGCAAAAACTGCTGCCTGAGCTACTATCTCTACCATCCTTTTTAAACCTACCCCTACTTCTCCATTGGAGGCTGCAAGGGCGCGATCTGGGAGTAGAGGCAGGACTCAACCCTCACCACAAGTAAACGCTGAGTGTCGGAATCCTCTTAGGAGGAGGGGTCAGGGGAGGTTGGTGGTTCCCCCTGTGTGTTAGTAGGGGTATGTGTTGTGAATGGGTTTGAGATGAGTTCTGAGCAGAGGCTCCCTCTGGTGGTTACAAGCGGTACTAGTGAGGATTGTGAGGACTGGGAATCAGGTGTTACTGATTGGTCTTATATAAGGGAGTCATTTTCCCATCAGGTTGCCGGTGATCAATTGTTCTGGTCTGAATCCTTCTTTCCAGTTTCCAGTTCCAGGTGGTAGAGGTCGTGTGATCTCAGGTGATTTTGAAATTAGTAGAGTTGGTGTTTTTCAGGGTTTTCTGGGATTGCAGTAAGTACCCTTCCTATCCTTTTCTGTTTAGATAGTTTGGGCCCCAGCGTTTGCTCATACTGTTTTCTTTCTGTGTCAGTATTTCCTCTTGTCTAACCGCCATTACATGTTTGGGGGCTTTCTATTATCTTTGGGGTTCTGCTCCGGGGCAGATAGCTTTCCTATTTCTATCTTTAGGTGTAGTTAGTTTCTCAGGCTGTGACGAGGCGTCTAGGACCAACGTAGGAACGCTCCACGGCTGCCTCTAGTTGCGGTGGTTAGTCAGGGTACTGCAATCTCATAGATTCCAACTGCTCTGGTGTATTTCCTTTTTTACCTGCACTCCTCAGCTACCGTAACATAACAGTATCACCGGCCATAAAAATTGTATGGTACTCACAGAAGGGAAAAAATATTTTGAAGGAAGAAAAGTTGTCAGAGATATTTTTCTGTTTGTTGCATTTTTTTTTTTTTTTTTCCCTCTGTATCTCTGGGTGCTGGGGAGGATCTTTTCTCCCAATGGAGTTTGCACAGTTGTCTGGCCGTGTGGATCAGCTTGCCACTGAGGTTCAGAGTATTGCTGCATATCTTGCTAGGTTGCCTGTTGTGGAACCTAGGATCCCCATGCCAGATTTGTTTTTAGGGGATCGAGCTAAGTTTCAGAATTTCAAAAATAATTGTAAATTGTTTCTTGCCTTAAAATCTAAGTCCTCAGGGAACGCAGCGCAGCAGGTTCAAATTATCATCTCTCTCCTGCGCGGCGATCCTCAGGATTGGGCTTTTTCCCTGATACCTGGGGATCCTGTTTTGAGTGATGTTGATGCATTTTTTCAGGCTTTGGGGTTATTGTACGATGAGCCTAATGTCACTGATCAAGCTGAAAAAGCCTTGTTGGCATTAAATCAGGGGCTTGATGACGCTGAGTTATACTGTCAGAGATTCCGTAGGTGGGCAGTCCTGACCAAGTGGAATGACGACGCTTTGGCGGCCCTTTTCCGGAAGGGTCTGTCGGATAATGTAAAGGATGTTATGGTGGGATTCCCTGTCCCCTCTGGTCTCAATGATTCTATGTCATTAGCGATTCAAATTGACAGACGTTTGCGTGAGCGGAGAAGTATGCGTGGAGTGGTGTTGCCTTGTGAGCCAGCTGCTGAGCCCATGCAGTGTGATGGAGTGGTGTCTGGGGCACAGCGTCATGAGTTTCGAAAGCACAATGGGTTATGTTTCTACTGTGGTGATGCCTCTCATGCTATTTCAGTCTGCCCTAAGCGGGGAAGACATTTTGCACGCTCAGTTGTCTTGGGTAGTGTTCAGACTAAGTTTTTATTAACTGTCACTCTGATATGCTCTCTGTCCTCATTTTCTGCTCAGGCTTTCGTTGATTCTGGAGCAGCTATTAACCTGATGGATTATGATTTTGCTAAACGTTGTGGGTTTCCCTTGATACCCCTACAGAAGTCTATTCCTTTACTGGGGATCGATTCTACCCCTTTGGCTGAGAATAAACCCCAGTTTTCTACTCAGGTGATAATGAGGGTTGAACCTGATCACCAGGAGTGCTGCAAATTTTTGGTTCTATATAATCTGCATGACATTATAGTGCTGGGTTTCCCTTGGTTACAGTCTCATAATCCTGTTTTGGATTGGAAATCTGTGTCTGTAACCAGTTGGGGCTGCCAATGTGTTAATACCAACACTCCTGTTTTTTCTGCCTCCCCCCAGGCTGAGGATGTTCCTGACTTTTTGTTTGATTTTTCTGATGTGTTTAGCGAAAGTAAATCTGCATCCTTGCCTCCCCATAGGAGCTATGACTGCGCTATTGAATTAGTGCCAGGTAGTAAATTCCCTAAAGGTCGCCTTTTTAACTTGTCTGTACCTGAACATGACGCTATGCGGTCTTATATCAAGGAATCATTGGAGAAGGGTCATATCAGACCATCCTCTTCACCCTTAGGTGCCGGTTTTTTCTTTGTGGCCAAAAAAGATGGTTCATTAAGGCCGTGTATTGATTATCGTCTCTTGAACAATATTACTGTGAAATATCAATACCCGTTACCCTTGATTTCTGACCTGTTTTCCAGGGTGAAAAACGCTACTTGGTTTACCAAGCTTGACCTCAGGGGGGCGTATAACCTTATTCGCATTAAGCACGGGGATGAATGGAAGACGGCATTTAACACCCCTGAAGGGCATTTTGAGTACCTTGTGATGCCCTTTGGGCTCACTAATGCTCCTTCCGTCTTCCAGTCCTTCATGAATGACATTTTCAGGGATTTTGTGAACAAGTTTCTGATTGTTTATTTGGATGATATCTTGATTTTTTCTAATGACTGGGACTCTCATGTGAAACATGTTCGAACTGTATTCCAGATTTTGAGAGAGAATGCTCTGTATGTGAAGGGATCAAAGTGTCTTTTTGGCGTACAGAAGATCTCATTTCTGGGATTCATTTTGTCCCCATCTGTTATTGAAATGGACCCGGTCAAGGTTCAGGCCATCTGTGTTTGGGTCCAACCCACTTCATTAAAGGCTCTTCAGAGATTTTTGGGTTTTGCCAATTTTTATCGTAAATGTATTGGTAATTTCTCGGTTATTGTTAAACCATTAACTGATTTGACCAGAAAGGGTTCTGATGTGGTGAATTGGCCTCCTGAGGCAGTCTCTGCGTTTCAGGAACTTAAGCAGAGATTCACTTCTGCTCCTGTTCTACGGCAGCCTGATGTTTCTCTGCCATTTCAGGTGGAGGTTGATGCCTCTGAAATTGGGGCAGGTGCCGTTTTGTCCCAAAAAGATCCAGAGACCTCTAAAAGTAACCCTTGTGCCTTTTTCTCTCGAAAATTTTCTCCTACTGAACGTAATTATGACGTGGGTAATCGGGAGTTATTGGCCATGAAGTGGGCTTTTGAAGAGTGGAGACATTGGCTGGAGGGAGCCAAACATCAGGTGGTGGTCCTTACGGACCATAAGAATCTGGTCTATCTGGAATCTGCCAAGCGACTCAATCCTAGACAGGCCAGGTGGGCCTTGTTTTTCACACGTTTTAATTTTGTGGTTTCCTTTCTTCCTGGCACTAAGAATGTTAAGGCGGATGCCCTCTCGAGGAGTTTCCTTGCGGACTCTCCTGAGCTATCTGATCCCTCTGTTATTTTGAAGGAGGGTGTAGTTCTTTCCGCCATCTCGCCAATTTGAGACTTGCTCTGGAGGGGTGTCAGGAGGATAGGCCCGAGCGCTGCCCTGTTGGAAAATTGTTTGTCCCGGACCAATGGAAAAAGAGTGTGATGTCTGAGATTCATTGTTCCGCATTGGCTGGGCATCCCGGAATTTTTGGTACCAGAGACTTGGTTAGTCGGTCCTTTTGGTGGCCTACCTTGTCTCGCGATGTCAGGGAATTTGTGCAGTCCTGCGGGACTTGCTCTCGCTCCAAGCCTTGCTCTCGCTCTAGTGGTTTGTTGATGCCATTGCCTGTGCCCAATAGACCATGGACCCATATCTCTATGGATTTCATTTCCGATCTTCCTGTTTCTCAGAGAATGACCACCATCTGGGTAATTTGTGATAGGTTTTCCAAAATGATACATCTTGTGCCATTACCTAAGTTGCCTTCCTCCTCTGAATTGGTGCCGTTGTTCCTTCAGCACGTGGTTCGTTTACACGGCATTCCTGAGAACATTGTGTCTGACAGAGGAGTCCAGTTTGTTTCCAGATTTTGGAGGACTTTTTGTTCTAAACTGGGTGTTCAATTGTCTTTCTCCTCGGCATTTCATCCTCAGACCAATGGTCAAACTGAGAGAACAAACCAGACATTGGAGACTTATCTAAGATGCTTTGTGTCTGCTGATCAGGATGACTGGGTCTCTTTTTTGCCTTTGGCTGAGTTTGCTCTTAATAATAGGGCTAGCTCTGCCACTTTGATGTCTCCGTTTTTCTGTAATTCTGGGTTTCACCCTCGATTTTCTTCAGGACAGACGAGGCTTCTGTCTGTCCAGGTGTTGACTCTGTTGTTGAGCGTATGCAGCAGATTTGGGACCAGGTAGTGGAGAGGTTGTCCCTCTCTCAGGAGAAGGCCCAGCGGTTTGCTAACCGGCATAGGACTGATGGTCCTCAGTTTAAAGTGGGGGACTTGGTCTGGTTGTCCTCAAAGAATATTCCTATGAGAGTAGCATCTCCTAAATTTAAGCCTAGGTTCATTGGACCTTATAAGATCATGGAGATTATTAATCCTGTTTCTTTTCGTTTGCTTCTTCCAGGGACATTTAAGATCCATAACGTGTTCCACAAGTCCTTGTTGAAGAGGTTTGTTGAGCCAGTGGTTCCTGCTGCTGTGCCTCCTGACCCTGTTTTGGTTGAGGGCAATCTGGAGTATGTGGTTGAGAAAATATTGGATTCTCGTTTTTCTAGACGAAGACTCCAGTATTTGGTTAAATGGAGAGGTTATGGTCAGGAAGACAATTCTTGGGTGTTTGCTTCGGACATCCATGCTAGGAGACTTATCCGTGCTTATCATAGAACTCATCCTGACCGACCTGGTTGCTCAAATGAGGGTTCGGTGACCCCTCCTCAAAGGGGGGGTACTGTTGTGAATGGGTTTGAGATGAGTTCTGAGCAGAGGCTCCCTCTGGTGGTTACAAGCGGTACTAGTGAGGATTGTGAGGAATCAGGTGTTACTGATTGGTCTTATATAAGGGAGTCATTTTCCCATCAGGGTTGCCGGTGATCAATTGTTCTGGTCTGAATCCTTCTTTCCAGTTTCCCTTGTAGCCTGCTGTGTCGTGTCTGCATCTCCTGCTATCAGATAAGACAATTTCTTATTTTGTGTTTTTGCTATATTTTTGCATTTTGTTCTGCACTTCTGTGGGGGCCTTCAGGGTCCCCTCCGGGGGCTTTTGCCCTCTCAGTTTAGTCCAGCCACTGTGTTTTGTACTTTTGCTTTTTCCAGTTTTTTTTCAGTGGCTGCTGTTTTGTTTTTGTTACACCAGAGAACTAATTTAGGTGGTAGAGGTCGTGTGATCTCAGGTGATTTTGAAATTAGTAGAGTTGGTGTTTTTCAGGGTTTTCTGGGATTGCAGTAAGTACCCTTCCTATCCTTTTCTGTTTAGATAGTTTGGGCCCCAGCGTTTGCTCATACTGTTTTCTTTCTGTGTCAGTATTTCCTCTTGTCTAACCGCCATTACATGTTTGGGGCTTTCTATTATCTTTGGGGTTCTGCTCCGGGGCAGATAGCTTTCCTATTTCTATCTTTAGGTGTAGTTAGTTTCTCAGGCTGTGACGAGGCGTCTAGGACCAACGTAGGAACGCTCCACGGCTGCCTCTAGTTGCGGTGGTTAGTCAGGGTACTGCAATCTCATAGATTCCAACTGCTCTGGTGTATTTCCTTTTTTACCTGCACTCCTCAGCTACCGTAACATAACAGGTATGAGTTTGGTGACACAGGGGGAGTCGGAGGACGCCATCTTGTGGCAAACGCATGTGTGGAAATAAATGTTCAGGTCCGTACCTGTGTGTGAATGAGTACGTGTGGGTGTCAATCAAAAACATCAGGTGAAAGTATGCTACTGGGACCTGGAGTTCTAGGGTGATCAGGCCAAATCGGGTGTTGGCCATTTTCAGCCTGGGGACTTTCCAGCTGGAGTTACCCCCAGTAATGCATGTACACAACTCATTCCACAGGTTGGTGCTCTGTAGATTTGTGGTGCCTCCTGAGCTTACGTTATTTTCTTCTCCATCGGGCTGCGTTCGTCATAAACCTGAGGATCAGTTGATTGCAGAGGTGAACTCTGGTTAATCGAGGCATCCTCCTCGTATATCATTTTCTGATGAGGTCCGGTGTTGAGGCTCCAGAGGCCCCTCATTGAAAGGAGGGCAATCTGGTGTAACTGCAGTGCTGCCGGGTCAGCTTATGTGGGTGGTGACCACTCCCACCATCCTTTAAATGGTCACCTGATACATCAGCTGACTGTTGGTGACAGAGCAATCTACAGTGACCAAGCCTCCCCAACAGTGTCACCAGCAAAGCACCCCCACACCATCACACCACCTCCTCCATGCTTCACGGTGGGAACCTTGCATGTAGAATCCATCCGTTCACCTTTTCTGTGTGCAAAGCAGTAATCAAAGCAAAAGGTGGCTACTTTGAAGAACCTAGAATATAAGACATATTTTCAGTTGTTTCACACTTTTTTGTAAAGTGTAATGTATAATTCCACATGTGTTAATTCATAGTTTTAATGCCTTCAGTGTGATTCTACAATTTTCATAGCTATGAAAATACAGAAAAATCTTTGATTGAGAAGGTGTGTCCAAACTTTTGGTCTGTACTGTATATTGAAGTTCATAGGGGTTCAAAGATATAGTTCTATCCAACGAGTCTATTTCTTTATAAATTAGTCAATGGAGTTGTTTGACATGGCTAGCTTACGTTCAAATTCTTTGTGAAGGCTAACTTTTTCAATAATATTTTGAATCGATGGCCAAAGCATTTTTAGTAACTAATAAGATGTGGATAACAAGAGGTTTTAAGGTAGGGTCTATCTGATCTGAGTTCAACAATAAAAGTGCCAATTGAGGAGAGAGGTGAATCTTTTTTGAAAGTATTGAGTTTATGAGTTTATTAATGTTTTTCCAAAGCGACTTAATAATAGGACAATGCCAAAAGATGTGAATTAAGCTCCCATATTGCCCACAGTTTCTCCAGCAGGTTGAAGAATGTTCTTGGTTTATTTTAGAAAGTTTGGCAGGGGTATAATACCATCTTGTAAGAATTTTATGCTGTGATTCTTGTAAGGACATTGAAGCTGTGGAAGAGTAAGAAATGGTACAAGCTTTTTCCCTTTCAGAAGGATCAAGACTTAAGTGAAGTTCAGCCTCCCATTTTATTATGTTATGGGATTTTGTCAATTCAGAGCTTTTGTTTAAGCATTTATACATGAATTCCATACTCCAGAATATACTGTGATCATAATTATTGACAAAGTTTACTGCTGGTTCAGAGATTACGAGAATTTTTGAGAAGAAACTTATCAATATGATTTTTCAAAATCAGATACTGTCAAAATGAAGAGGAAGGAATGTTAAACTGTTTTCTTAGGAGACTAAATAGGTGACAAGCCGGTCCTCCACTCAAGTCTTTAGGGTATGCCACACTAAACAATATCGCTAACGGGATCGCTAAAAAACGTCACTATTTAGCGATCCCGTTAGCGATGTTGTTCAGTGCGGCAGCTTCCAGCGACGAGCTTCCTGCTGTGATCTCGCTCGTCGCTGGAATCGTTCCGGACCCTATTTCATCGCTGGTGCTCCCGCTGGGTAAGTATCTAATCGCTGTGTGGCACCTTTTCTTAGCGATTTAGCGGTACTTTTGTACCGCTAAAGTCGTTAAGAAGATCGCTAACGGCGATAGCGTCGTTAACTATATCGCTAAATGCGGAAGCATTTAGCGATATAGAAACAATCCCGCTAGCGATCTCATTAGTATGCAACGCTAACGAGATCGCTAGCGGGATTGCTTAGTGTGGCAGTACCTTTAGAGTCTCTTTATCCCTAATTTCTGACCACAAATGACATGAAGTGAAAGATTTTTTAGAGAATCAAAGTTATTGTGACCCATTTTAGGTTTACAGAATTTTTTCCATGCACCCAGTATGGGTTGGAAGATAGGATGAGAGTTTGTAATGTCTTTTCTTAATAGTATTTGGTCTAGGATGAGTAGATTTAGAGATTTGTTATTATTGAAATGGAGTTCTAGGTCATACCAGGCAGGGGGTTCTAAATGCGGCCACCAATGAATACTCTGCTTTATTAAGTTGGCGTAATTGTATGCTGAGATATTAGGAAGTCCAGCTCCTCCATATCTTTTACTATTATATAGAATATTTTTTTGCAATTCTGGGTTTCTTGTTTCCTCAGATGAAGGAGTTGATTTTATTTTGTAAGCTAGTAAGACGAGGAGTTGATATTTTTAGTGGGAGTGACCTGAACAAATATAAAATCTTCAGCAATACATATGACTTAAAAGTCATGATTTTCCCCCACCAGAATAGTTCCCTGTCTCCATATATGTTGAAGCCGTCCGAGATATTTTTAAGCAAGGAGTCAAGATTGTATGGAATTAAGGAGTCAATATTTTTGCAAAAGTCTATGCCAAGATATGTGAGATTATTATCTGTCCAAGACCAGGGATTGATTTTTTTAATATCCTCTATCTCAGAATTGTTTAAATTGACAGGGAGGATTTTTTATTTTGTTTGGTTAATTATAAAGTAGGAAATTTTTGAGAAGGCTTAGAGAAGCTTTGGATTTTTATCAGGGAATCATGAGGATTAGAGATAGAAAGGATTATGTCATCACCAAAAAGGCTGATTTTAAACTCTCTAGTGTCCACTTTTAAACCTCTAATTTCTGTGTCATCCCTAATCAATTTGGCCAAAGGCTCTATGGCCAGGAAAAAAGTAGGGGCGACAGGGTACAACCTTGACTGGTGCCATTAGTTATTTTAAATGACTGAGAGAGGTTATTATTGGCATAAACTCTTGCTTTGGGGTTTGAGTAAAGTGCCAT
This sequence comes from Oophaga sylvatica, assembly GCA_033576555.1. Taxonomy (NCBI): domain Eukaryota; kingdom Metazoa; phylum Chordata; class Amphibia; order Anura; family Dendrobatidae; genus Oophaga; species Oophaga sylvatica. Next base: position 50,804,442 of record JARQOD010000004.1, on the reverse strand, counting down.
TTTGGTTGTTAAGAATAGGGAATGAAAACCGAATTTATGTAGAACTGCTTGAAGGTACTTCCAATTGAGGCGGTCAAACGCCTTTTCGGCATCTAAGAATATTATAGTGGCTTTTGTTTTAGTAGATTTGATTAATTTTATTAGATTGATAAACCTTCTTGTGCCGTCAACTGTTTGTCTGTTTTTTATAAAACCAATTTGATCATTTAGTATAAGCTTGGGTAAAAATTGGTTTAGTCTTTTTGCAATTATTTTAGCGTAAAATTTCAGATCGCTATTGATAAGGGATATAGGCCTGTAATTTTTAATTTGGGTTGTGTCCGAATTAGGCTTGGGGATAACTATGATGGTTGCTTCCAGCATTTCATCAGGAAAGCGACCACTTTTCGAGGCTGCGTTAAAGACTTTTGTTAGGTGAGGAGCTAATAGAGTACCAAATGTTCTATAATAATCATTGTTGAACCCGTCTGGACCTGGCGATTTAAAATATTTAAGATGGTTATTGGCATCCAAGACTTCTTTGTCAGTAAAAGAAGAGGTGAGGTATTCTATGTCGCCGCTGTTTAGTTTAGGGAGATTCATTGATTTTAGAAATGCATCAATTTCGGATTTATTTGGTTGGAGATGGGTGTTATTCTGGTTGATGTTGTATAGGTCTTGAAAATAGTTTGCAAATGACTTTACAATATCTTTTGAGTAAGTTATTTTATTTATTCTGTTTCTTATCCTGAGCTTTTGAAGTCTGTTCATATGTTTTGAAGGCTTATTGAGATTTTTATATTGTTTTAATTTTGATGATTTTAAGGCAGAATCATAGAATGAGAAGATTATGGCTCTCAGGTCTTTTATGAGTTTTGAAAGCTCGAATTGAATGATGAGACAGGGAGATGATCTTTTTGCTTGGTTTGACTCTTTGGTTTTGATTTGATTTTGTATATGGACAATTTTCTCTCTCTTTATTTTTGTATTCTAGAAGAGATGTAGATTAAAACTCCCCTCAGAACTGCCTTATGGGCATTCCAACAAATGAATGGGTCCACAAGGTTTGACTCGTTTTCATTGAAGTAGTTTTTAATTGCTGTGAAAATTTCAATATTTAAGGTAGGGGAATTGAAAAGTGAGGAACATTTCCAAAGAAAATGTTGGCTGATTGCAGCTCCTTCTGAAAATTCACCAATGACTGGGGAATGGTCAGATATCGTTTTTTGGCGAAATAGAAACACTTGAGAACTTAGGGAGAGAGAAAATATCTGACAAAATTAAGTCTATCCTAGAGGCTGAATGATGTGGGTTAGAGAAATGACTAAATTCAATTGAGGTTGAATTTAGACATCAAAAAACGTCGAACAATTCATTTGTATGCAACCAATTGCTGAGCGTTTCAGATTTGTTTCTATTTGTTGCTGTGGAGTCCATTTTGCCGTCTGGAATGATATTGAAGTCGCCAGCAATTAGTAGAGTACCTTTTTTAATTGCGTTTATTTTTTCATAAGCTTGTTAAGGAATTTAATTTGGCCTCTGTTGGGGGCGTATACATTCACTATTGTATATGTGACTTGATTTAGATTACAGATCAGGATGTGAAAATGACCTTATTTCTCTTTGACCTCATCCAAAAATTCGAATGAAAGAGAGTTTTTAATTAGTGTTATTACCCCTGCCTTTTTCTTTGGACCGGAAGATATGAAAATGTTAGGAAAGTTTTTGTCTAGAAAGTTGGGATGAGAATTATGTTTGAATTTTGATTTTTGAAGGCACACAATGTCAGAATGAGAGCAATTCAACTCATTACGAATTATAAATCTCTTTCTCGGGCTGTTGAGCCCTCTGAAATTGTACATCATCAATTTTAGTTTCATTTTGTGTAGATTGGACCTGATGGACTTCTTTAGATTAAAAAAAAATGAAAATTTAAATTAAACTGTAACTGAAATTGCTCAGATAAAATATATACAGTATGACAAGCAAATATAACTTTAGTAAATAATACTAAAACCGAACAAGGTCCTCCAGAAGGAATCCACTCCTGTGGATTCTACTTTAGTGTGGGGGAAACTTTGTGGTAATAAGCTCTAAGTAACTTCTTTAACAGTAGATACAAAGAGACTTTAGAACATCATGTGAAATTTTAAGGTTGATAGCCTGAATGACAAGATTAGGCCTTGAAGAGAATCAAGATTATTTCAGGTGGTGTCTTTGGGGTCATCAGAAGTTGTAGTTTTGTTGCAATGAGGGATTTTGTTTGCTTTCAAGAATTCCATACCATCTTTTGGAGAAAGTAGGGCTGTCATTTTTCTCTTGAAATGGACAAGGAGCTTAAGGGGGAAGCCCCATTTATATGAGATCCCATTGTCTCTTAGAGGCACTGTTATGATCTTGAATGCTTTCCTACCTTCAATTGTATCTTTGGAGGGATCCGCATAAAATATCAAGTGGTTGTAGGGTTCAGTGAATCCACCTTTTTGTCTGACGCAATTTAGTAATTGATCTTTTATGTGGAAGAAGTGGATTCTCCTTATTGTGTCTCTTGGTACCTCCTTAGGGATGTTAGGCGGCTTAGGAAGTCTATGGATCCTGTCAATTATGAGGTCCTGGTCAGTTGGAGATGGGATAATTTTCTTGAACACTTTCTTTGTGTAATCAGCTAAATTATTGGGAGAGACAGACTCAGGAATTCCTCTTATTTTTAAATTGTTTCTCCGATTTCTGCCCTCCAAGTCTGCCAATTTTGTTTTTAGGCTGAATAACTCTTTCTTTATTTCTTGGTTTTCTTTTTGGGTGGAGTTTAATTTTTCCTCTTATATAGCAATCTGGTTTCCTGGTTTTCCAATTTTTTGTGGAATATTTCAAGTGTTTCTTGGAAAATCTTAGTTTGGTTATTAAGGGTGATTTTTAGGCTATTATTGATTTTGTCAGCGAGACCAGCTATATAAAGCTCAATGGAATTTTTGTTGTTTGAATTAGGGTATTCAATTTCTGGCTCTCCTTTTTTAAACTTTGATTTTTCAGAGCTGGGGTTTGGTGAAGAGAGGGAAGAGTTATCCAATTCTTTGCTTGTTGAGTTATGTTGTAAGAGAGGTTTTTCCCCCCATTCTCCTGGGACTTTTCTCTTTGATGAAATGGAGGTGTCCATATCATCTGTTATTTTGGAGGAAGAAATTGTTGCTTTGGTTGGTTCATTTGGTGTTGTACCACTGTTATTTGTCTGATTTGGTTTTGAAGTTTTGTTAGAGAGTAGTTTTTCTTCTCCTTTTATGGGAGACCTTGATTTGGTAGGGCTCAGAGTGTTAATTGCATCCATTGAAAGATTGAGGTAAAGGCCTTTTTGTTTTTGAGCTCTTAAAGCGATGGATGATTTTGAATTTTTCTGGGACTTTTTACTGTTTGCGGGTATGAGGGAATCAAGCCCAGAACCAGTCAATATGTTATTAGAAGTTTAAACCAATCAATATGGTATCAGATGATCAACTAGTTTGGTATTAGCTTAGGTGAATATATCAACCAACATGGAAACAAATGACCAACTAATATGGTATTAGAATTTTTGTGGGATTAAGGGGACCACATATGTATCCTTCAAGTAAGCGCATGAAATGGCTATTAATGTAAATTATAAAATAATAAATAAAATATAGAAATTGAGCGCAGTCTCTGCATAGAAACCTGAAAACAAAGGATTAACCTGGGTATCCAGATGTGTTCTTTCTTGTGGTAGTAGGTAGATGCAGTAGACAGACTGTGTCTTGCTGCTTTCAAACTGTATTCAGTGATGATAGCCTATTGATAAGAAAACAAAGCGCTCACATGCTCAAAAATAAATGAGTTGTTGTAAATATTATGACCCCTTTAAATGGATCCAATATGAAAGATGAAATCCAATTTGTGGGTTTTGTCAGGTCTGGTATTCTATACAATGCAAATTATGTCTTAAATTTTTTTAGGATAAATGACACCTTTGATTCAGGGATAGAGATTTCAAGGGGTTAAATATCTTGTGAATATATAACTATAAAAGGTACGTCCCCTCTTAGTGATTTCAAAGCAGTATCTATGGTATTGAGGGGTTAATTATATAGTGCACTCTTATATACAGTACAGACCAAAAGTTTGGACACAACTTCTCTTTCAAAGATTTTTCTGTATTTTCATGACTATGAAAATTGTAGAATCACACTGAAGGCATCAAAACTATGAAGTAACACATGTGGAATTATACATTACACTTTACAAAAAAGTGTGAAACAACTGAAAATATGTCTTATATTCTAGGTTCTTCAAAGTAGCCACCTTTTGCTTTGATTACTGCTATGCACGCAGAAAAGGTGAACGGATGGATTCTACATGCCTGGTTCCCACCGTGAAGCATGGAGGAGGTGGTGTGATGGTGTGGGGGTGCTTTGCTGGTGACACTGTTGGGGATTTATTCAAAATTGAAGCGGTGAGCGGTCCAGCTCACCCCAAACCATCTCGATTGGGTTCAGGTCTGGTGACTGTGGAGGCCAGGTCATCTGGCTTAGCACCCCAACACTCTCCTTCTTGGTCAAATAGCCCTTACACAGTCTGGAGGTGTGTTGGAATAGCATGCTGCTGCAAGATGCTGTGGTAGCCATGCTGGTTCAGTATGCCTTCAATTTTGAATAAATCCCCAACAGTGTCACCAGCAAAGCACCCCCACACATCACACCACCTCCTCCATGCTTCACGGTGGGAACCAGGCATGTAGAGTCCATCCGTTCACCTTTTCTGCATGCAAAGCAGTAATCAAAGCAAAATGTGGCTACTTTGAAGAACCTAGAATATAAGACATATTTTCAGTTGTTTCACACTTTTTGTAAAGTGTAATGTATAATTCCACATGTGTTAATTCATAGTTTTGATGCCTTCATTGTGATTCTACAATTTTCATAGCCATGAAAATACAGAAAAATCTTTGAATGAGAAGGTGTGTCCAAACTTTTGGTCTGTACTGTATATTGGTAGAGATGTTTGTGGCAGTAACCCCTCTTATCCTGAGCTTATTGAAATTTGATACCTCCGCTTTATGAGAAAGCTATTGTCCTTGTGGCCTTGCAGTAGTCAGCCACTTTTCCATAAGAATATAAAACTACAAAAAGTGCGTCACCTTTAAGTGATTTTAAAGCAATATCGATGATATTGAATGGGTTATTTATATAGTGCACTCATATATATATTGGTAGAGATGTTTGTGGCAGTAACCCCTCTTATCCTGAGCTTATTGAAATTTGATACCACTGCTGTATGAGAAAGCTGTTTTCCTTATGACCTCTCAGTTGTCAGCCACTTTTTAATAGCCGTTGCGGCCCTTCTCAGCTGTTTCTATAGCTGTGCGCTTATGTCCCCAGCATAATACAGGGGTCATTACCCCATTTAAACCAGGGGAACGCAAGGCCCAGGCGGGGGTTTACTTGCTTCTGAGTGGAACGCTGAGTCACTGATGACAGCGGTTGGTGTTCACTATGTCAGGAAATAGATGTAAGCTTCTGGCAGTCTTATAGGTACAATAAAGGGCTGCTGTAGCATATGAGGTAATTAGGCCTCAGACATGCGGCCTAGCAGGCCTCCCTCAGGCTGGAGCCGGTATAAGTCCAAACTTCACCAATTTGCACAAATTGCGCTTATTTTGCTCTAGATGGTGAGGTTGTGATGTCTCTTGAATGGATGGATAATAAAAATTGCTTGTTTGTAGGGATGGATGTCGCTTTAGGGAAAAGTTCCTCAGAGTTCATAGACTGCACCTCTCACTCCATGACAATCTTAGGCCACGCCCCCCAGCCTAGGTTTCAGCTCAGGGTGTCCCTTCCTTCATTTTCCTTTTGGTAGGGCCTTCCTCCCCTTTTCCATCCCTTTGTTTGTGTGTTGTGCTGTCTGATGACCGATCACCCACTGGGTGGTGTCACATCGTGACACCACTCATCCGATGGGAGCAAAGAGTACAAAATTACTCAATCCATCACTTGCTCCACTAAAGTAATTATATACTGTACAATATGCCCTGTTCTGAAACCTATGTAGGACTTACTACACAAGCTCTAAAAATGAGAGTTTGAGAATGAATAGCGGTGAAAGAAATATCAGATGTGGAGAGCCATCGCACTTTACCTAGGAATGTTAAAAACATTCATAAATGAGAACCAAATGGGTTAAAAGTCAGAAGTATAAATCAGATTGTGCTGGATATACGTGGTGGTCAGACTACCTGTTTGCATACAACTTGATGGTCTGAATGAAAACATGAGTTTTTAATCCATTTCTCTAAACTCCTCTCCCCTCTGTCTTTTTGTGGAGCCCAGCTGTGACTGGATCCATATCTTCCAGAAGGATGCACTAAAGGAAGATCCCACTAGAGGTCACTATACACACACACATCTCAGCTTACCTAAAAGACCATTAGAGGGAGCTGTGTTTAGGCATATAAAAACCCAGTTTAGTTTCAGTTTGCCTCAGAACAGATAGAAGAAGATCTCAGATGAGACAGAGACAGATCTCAGATCTCCTCAAGACACCAGAGGAGAGGAGAGAAGTGCAGAGCTGTTCAGTCAGTTCAATTTGAACTTAAGTGGAGGCTAGTACGAGTGAAAAGGGAATCACTTTAGCCTAGTCAGAGCTGAATCTGAAGCGTAGCTCATGAGGAAGCGTGCCGACGCTTAGAGAGCGGCGAAGAGGCAGCACTCCAACTGCCACCGTGTGTGATCTTAATAGGACCCAGGTAGGCCGAAGGCACGTGGAAGTGGAAGGATCAGTGAGCATTAATAGCTCCCCTCAGCAAGAAATACCGGACACCGGGTCCCGAGCCTATAAGGATCTCTATGACCTATTAGGAGAACACCGGAGTTCCTGGAGGACTACAAGTCCCAGGAGTACCACAGAGTTGACACGTAGCAGGATCAGGAGAACGGAGTCGGCCTGATCAGCCATAAAAGACCCTGTTCTGCCAGATAGAAGGTCCACCACCAAGTCAGCCAGGTACAGAACGGAGACCAAGTTAGACCTAGCTACAAGCAGGTCAGGACTTTATGATATAACGACAGAGGACAGGAGGCCATACACCTACCAGTGGAGGAATCCTGATGTGCATCCTTCGCCCTGCCGTGCTCCGGGGAGTACCTGCCATTTCTACAGTAAAGGTACCAAACTGACTTTTGTGTGTGTCTCCCTTATTGTCTCTGACGGCGGGATCCCCATCTGTCCTGCATCCTCATATTTCTATCTGCCCTGGAAGGACACTGTCTTACTTGTAGAAGACCTACCATCTAGCTGCCCAACACCATCCCTTCCAGAGTAGGTGCATAGCAGCGCTGGTCCCCCCCTGACCAGATACTACAAGTGGCGTCACGATAAACTATATGAACATTCCATCATCCCCTGTAAATATCCCACATTACGGTGAGCGCCCAGGGCACGGACCGAGCTGGCTACCCGTGACATCCTCCATAGACTTCCATGGGCTCGGTGCCGAGTACCCCAAAGCCCTGACTCTCAGAGGCGCATCATTTTTATCACACTCAATTCCTTTTTTATAAATATAATCATTGTTCTAATTTTATCTGTTCTTTCTGTTGTTGTGTCTCTTTAGAGGGTATACCTTTAAATACTAAGATGGTCTGCACCTTTCCATCATGAGTTATCTTATTGCTGCAGATGATCGATCCTTGAAGAGGATATTTGTGGAAGAAAACCTTCAGAATAATTGAGCCCTTCACCTAAATGAATAATCCCCAAGGACATTTAACCTTTCTATATCTTGGGATCCAATTTGGGAAATAATGTCTTATTGTTTAGAATATTGATGCATATGTATACTGTATATGTACTTCAAATATGATTTTTGTAGGTTGCTGATCTGATTGAATCCATACGCACTAATAGTTGGTGTCATAATTTTGGGAAGTGTATATTGACACCTACAATGTATAAGCATTTATTTGGATGCTATTTTCCGTTTTGCTAGTAGGTATCTTAAATTTTGTTATTTTCCTCAGGTTACAGCAGATCTGGCACATGCGCACATTGTCGTACAGGGTGTGCACATCCCTGGCCTCGTCTCTATGGATCGGCGCTCGAGTTGTGTACCCTTATGTCTGGGTGCCCACATGGGCGGTGCTTTTTGGGCTTTTTTTATGAGGATTGTGTTGCCTCCTAGTGGCTTCCTAATGTGTTTACATGGTTTTTAAGTACAATTTTGTAATTTTCAATAAACAATTGATATTGTTATTTACAAATGTGGTTCTCTAGTACATTTTTTTAATGATTTATCCAGTCAGCCTACACCTGCTGCTGCTAATAACAGCGAATGTATACGGCGGCTGATGGGATTATTCATCAGCTGGCACCTGTGCTCGAAACAAAAGATTAAAAAAATAGCAGCCCACTACCACCAAGAAAAGGCAGATCTATTAGATGTGCCAATTCTAGTGCTTTGCCCAGCTCTTCCCACTTGCCCGGTGGTGGTGGCAAGTGGGGTTAATATTTGTGGGGTTGATGTCAACTTTTTAATGTTCCTTGACATCAAGCCCATGGTCTAGTAATGGAAAGGTGTCTATAATATGCTTCTACATTACTAACTCTATAGTCATATTATAAATAAAAAACACCCAGAACAAAGTCATTTATTTGAAAAAAAACGCCCTTTTACTTTTTTATTTAAAAATAACAAAGACAGTTATACTCACCTAATGCCCATTCCACTGAAGCCAATGTCTCCTGTAAAAAACGTAAGTAAAAAACATCCATTTCTTTGGGATCTGCTCCGGGGCAGATAGCTTTCATCTTTCTGCCTTTAGGTGTAGTTATCTCTCAGGCTGTAACGAGGCGTCTAGGATCAACGTAGGAACGCTCCACGGCTACCTCTAGTTGTGTGGTCAGTTCAGGTTACTGCAATCCAATAGGTTCCAGCCTCTCTGGTGTATTACCGCTTTTGCTATTTTTTGCCATTTCTCCTCAGTTACCGAAACATAACAGGAAAATGTGTGTAAATGAGTAAGTAACTGGCTTAGTGATAGAAAGCAGAGGGTGGTTATAAATGGTATATTCTCTAACTGGGTCGCTGTGACCAGTGGGGTACCACAGGGGTCGGTTTTGGGACCTATTCTCTTCAACATATTTATTAATGATCTGGTAGAACTATGTAAAACAGTCAATACAAGAGAAGATAGTATTCGGCTACAGATGGATCTGTATAAGTTGGAAACTTGGGCCGAAAGGCTTCAGATGGGGTTTAACAATGATGAATGTAAGGTTATACACATGGGAAGAAGGAATCAATATCACTATTACAGACTTAATGGGAAACCACTGGGTAAATCTGACATGGAGAAGTACTTGGGGATCCTAGTTAATGATAAACTTACCTGGAGCAGCCAGTGCCAGGCAGCGGCTGCCAAGGCAAACAGGATCATAAGGTGCATTAAAAGAGGTCTGGATACACATGATGAGAGCATCATACTGTCTTTGTACAAATCCCTGGTTAGACCACACATGGAGTACTGTGTACAGTTTTGGGCAAGGGTGTTTAGGAAGGATGTAATGGAATTAGAGTGAGTACAAAGGAGGGCAACAAAATTAATAAAGGGGATGGGGAACTACAATACCCAGAAACATTAGCAAAATTAGGATTATTTAGTCTAGAAAAAAGACGACTGAGGGGAGATCTAATAACCATGTATAAGTATATAAGGGGACAATACAAATATCTCTCTGAGGATCTGGTTATACCAAGGAAGGTGATGGTCACAAGGGGCATTCTCTGCGTCTGGAGGAGAGAAGGTTTTTCCACCAACATAGAAGAGGATTCTTAACTGTTAGGGCAGTGAGAATCTGGAATTCCTTGCCTGAGGAGGTGATGCTGGAGAAGTCAGTTGAGGGGCTCAAGAAAGGCCTGGATCTCTTCCTGAAGCGTAACAATATTGTATCTTACAGTTATTAGGTTCTTTAGAAGGACGTAGATCTGGGGATTTATTCTGACTGGAATATAGCCTGAACTGGATGGACAAATGTCTTTTTTCAACCGTGCTAACTATGTTACTATGTTACTAATGTTCTGATGTAAAGTAGACATGTTGGAAATGTTATTTATTAACTATTTTGTGTGACATAACTCTTGGGTTTAGGGGCTTAAAAATTAAAAGTTTGAAAATTTTCTCCAAATTTCTGACTTTTTAGCAAATAAACGCAAGTCATAGACAAGAAATTTTACCACTATCATGAAGTACAAAATGTCTCAGAATCATTGGGATCAATTGAAGGATTTCAGAGTTATTACCTCATAAATTGACATTTGTCAAAATTGTTAAATTCAGCCTGGTCATGATTCATGAAGGTGAAAACAGGTTTGGATGGTTAAAGAGGTTAAAAGCAAGGAAAATATAAACATGTAGTAAAATATAAATCTACCAACTTGACATCAGTAAAAATAATTACTGACGGTAACTAATTTGATATATTAGCCGAAAAACAATGTTGTATAATAATTATTAAAGCATTTTACACTAAAATTCTGAAGCTACACTAAAGAAAATTGTAAATTTTACTAAGCGGACATCAGTAAAAACAGTTACTGAATGCCTGTAAATAACTGACTTAAATTGTAATTTTAAATATTAGCAAAAAATACTGTATTTCAAGCCAATTACAACAGTAAATGTTTTAACAAATTATGCTGTACTTAAATCTACCATATGTTATTTTATGTATTTTTTTTACAGTGTTTGAAAAAGAAAATCCTGCACTGAAATTTTAATATTGATTTTGATTAGTGATGTGTAATACTGAGCACAGCAGGCGTAGGTTTCACACACAGTGGGGGTGCAAATAAAATAAAAAGTAGCAAAATGTAAAAAAAAGACAAAAATCTCCTCAAAATTTGTGCTAAAATTTAGCATATATGCCAATCAGTGATACAATGTTCTGAAAAATTATTCATACCTAGTGAACTTTTCCAAATTTAAATGCATTTTATTGGGATTTTATGTGATATACCAAGACAAAGTAATAAGTATTTGTGAATCGTAAAGGAAATAACACATGATTTCTAATTTTTTTAAAAAATATAATGAAAATTCCAATAAACTACATATAAGTTTGTTAGTGTAATGCGAAAAAATGTGAAAAAATTCACTGGTTGCAAATAGAGATGTGCGAATATTTTAATATTCGGCTCAGCTCACTATTGCTGAATTTGCAATATTCGCTGATTTAATGGTCGATTAAATCGCTGAATATAGCTGGATAGGTGGCGCTAAAGAGTACAAGTCCTCTTTGTTTGAAGAGGCAATTTGCATATGAATATAGCTGAACATACACAGCACAAAAGCCAGTGTTCCCCAAGCTGTGTGACAGCATGGTTATTAGATTTCCCCTCAGTCATCTTTTTTCTAGACTAAATAATCCTAATTTTGGTGGATGTAGAAAAAGGAAAAAATGAAATGAAATCTAGAGTGTCTAAAGAGGAACTTGCTCTATTACTTGAAAAAGTATATAAATAAATGTTGAAAATGTAAGATTAAATTAATGGGGTAATTTGTGAATATTTTATTTGTCTCCTATGGGCCTAAAAACTCACAGGCAGGTAGTTGCTAATTGCCTGCATGTTGTGTTCAGTGCCGATCTCTGCTGGTTTAGAGTGGTCTCTAATCACTCCTGCTGCTGATTCTATGGCATACGGTGACAAAACATTGACAGAGCTGCTACTTCTCTTCCACTTTGCTCTGTTGATGGGCATGAATGCTGTTGTTGTGCTGACTGCTCCCTGCTGCATAATCGTGGACAGCTTGCTGTCACTCACTATGATGCCAGCAGTCACACTTAGTCAACAGAGCAGCTTGGAAGAGGAATAGCTGCTCTGTTGACATGAAGAAGCTGAAACGGTCTGTGATCTCTTTGAGCCAGCACCAGGCAGAACATGCAGGTAGATAGTAACTAAAAGTAAAAAAAAGTCAAAGATAATTTCTTTAGAAGACACAAAGAGATATATATTTGCAGGACATAAATAATTTTGAAACAGGCCATATAATCTCTTATAAGCTGGAGAGCAATAATGATAAAAAATACTCTCCAAATCCTATTGGACCCCTTACTCTGAGTCAGATACTGTCAAACAAGATAAAATGCATTTTCTAACTGGAAATCATCAGGCAATCACAGCAAACTTATAGCGTTCCCTTTAGAAAATACATTGCACGTGAAAGGAGAAATAATGGAGATAATAGGATCAACCTGGAGACAGAAAGGGAAAAAAGTAAACAAGTATCCTGGTGGAATGGAACGTTGAGTATAAATGAAAAGCGAACAATATAATCAATGTCAACTCCATATCGATTTGGGAACAGTGTGATAAATACTGGCCAAGAAACCTAATGAACATTTGACGAAAAAAAATAATTTTTAAATTTTTTTTTTGCTTTACATAAAGCTTTTCATAAAATGAATCTCTTTAAAGATTTTTCTATAAATATAGAGAAAAAAAATGAAAATAATATTTGTGAAGGAGAAATGCCAGTAGAAGTAGGTAATTTAGGTAGCAATCTCAATTTCAATTTTGATGATTAATTGCATTATTCAAATTATTAAATGAAAATGAGAGTCATGGAGAAAAAAAGTCCCAAATCTTGTTATTAGTCCCTTTATAGGTGGGATAAAGTGGACATTTATTCCTTACAGCCCGGCATTTTTTTGGACATTTTATGAGAGACATGTTAAGGAAATCAGGCCTGTTTTATTCCCTCTTGAAAATATTAATCTTACATCTGAAGAAATAATGGCCTGACTTGGTTATAAAAAGAACCTGATTTGATAATAAAACCAGATGACAAAGGGCAGTAAAATAGCTCTGATGTTGAAGAAATCTTATCTGCAACAAGACAAAAGACAGTAAGAGGATACTGCAACATACGGAAAACTAAATCACTATCCAACTAGAATTTGTTTGGGTAAGCTCAATCCATTTTATGGAGATATGTTTAGAAGGGAATTATGTCTAAAAAATGGGCTGCGGACTCCTTCTTGAAAACCCTGCAAAACCATCAAAACCATATTGATTTTTTTTTTTAACCAAAAAAATCAAATCTTTTGAAAGACCACCTGGTCACTCTATTGTCTTGGGAATCAACCCAGTAACTGAGTCTTTGTCTTGATACATGGGCTAGTTCCTGAGACTAATGCATGATTTTGAATGGAAAGAAGGTCACTACATGGCAAGTACAGACATGGAAAGTCTATACACCAGAATCTCACAAGATTTTTGAATACACATGAATAAAAGACTTCTGGATAAAATAGGAGTAAATTAATATTGCAAAATTTTCATTTGACTGTCTATAACCTTTATTTTGTAACATACTGCATTTCAGTTTTGCTAACAGTGTTTTTGACAGGAATCAAGAAAAGCTATGTGAAAGACTGTGACGCCCAGGTTTTCTATCCTTTTCCTGTCAGTTTTTCAGAAGGATTATATATAGTGATGAGCGAGTATACTCGTTGCTCGGGTGGTCTCCGAGTATTTTGGCGTGCTCGGAGATTTAGTTTTCGTCGGTTCAGCAATATGATTTGCGACTGCTAGACAGGCTGATTACATGTGTGGAACGCCTGTTTGCTAGGGAATTCCCACATGTATTCAGGTTGTCTAGCAGTCACAAATCATACAGCTGAGACAACGAAAACTAAATCTCCAAGCATGCCAAATTACTCAGAGATCACCAGAGCATGCTTGGGGAAACCCGAGCAATGCTGCTGCTCTCCCATCACTAATTATATAGTGTATATAGACGGAGAACCATACATATCTACAACACTTGAAAATGTATCAGAGATTCATTGATGATGTAGGTGTATTTGGGGTAGTCTTACGTATGATTTTTACAATTTTGTGATTTATATTAAACACTTAGTGACAGAGTCAATTTGGTACTTAATGACCAAGCCAATTTTTACAATTCTGACCACTGTCACTTTATGTGTTTATAAATCTGGAATGCTTTAACGGAACCTGCTGATTCTGAGAATTTTTTTTTCAAGACATATTGTACTTCATGTTAGTGGTAAAAATTCTTCGGTATGACTTGTGTTTATTTATGATAAAACAGAAATATGGAAAAAATTTTGAAAATTTAGCAATTTTCAAACTTGAATTTTTATTTCCTTAAATCTGAGAGATATGTCACAAAAAACACTTAATAAATAATATTTCCAACATGTCTACTTTACATCATCACAATTTTTTTGTTAGGAAGTTATAAGGGTTAAAAGTTGACCAGCGATTTCTCAATTTTAGAACAAAATTTACAAACCCATTTTTTAAGTACCACATCACATTTGAAGTAATTTTAAGGGGTCTACATAACAGAAAATACTCAAAAGTGACACCATTCTAAAAACTGCATCCCTCAAGGTACTCAAAACCACAAGCAACGTGGAAAGAAAAAATGAACATTTAACTTTTTTCACAAATATTTTACTTTAGAACCAATTTTTTTTTATTTTTTCAAGGGGAAAAAGAGAAGATGAACCACAAAATTTGTTGTGGAATTTCTCCTGAATACGCTGATACCCCATATGTGGGGAAAAAGCACTGTTTGGGCACACGGCAGATCTCGGAAGGGAAGGAGAGCCCTTTCAATTTTTCAACGCAGAATTGGCTGGAATTCAGATCGGATGCCATGTCGCGTTTGGAGAGTCCTGTTATGAATGTTTTAGAAATGAATTCTGAGCAGAAGCTCCTCTGGTGGTTACAAACAGTACTGAACCATTCAATGAGGATTGGCAATCAGGAAGTACAGACTGGCTGGCTATAAGGGAGGTTTACCCTCATCATGGTTGCCGGTGATCAATTGTTCTTGTCTCAACGTTGTTTCCTGGTTCACTTGGAGGCTTGCTGAGTCTTTTCTCTTCTCCTGCTCTCAGATAGGATATTTTCTGTTTTTTGTTTTTGTGCTTGCCATTTGCATTTTTCTCTGCATTTCTGTGAGGTTGGCCAGGTTCCCCTCCCCGGGGGGCTTGGTCTCCTCTCGGTTCCTCTGGAGCCACTGTTGTTTGTTCATTTGCCTTTTCCAGTTTTTTCTGTGACTGCGGCTTAGTTTTGTTACACCAGAGAACTAATTTAGGTGGTAGAGGTCGTGTGATCTCAGGTGTTTTTGAAATTAGTAGCGTTGGCTTTTTTTAGAGTTTTTTGGAATTGCAGTAAGTATCCTTCCTATCCTTTTCTGCCTAGGCAGATTGGGCCCCAGCGTTTGCACATACTATTTTCTGTCTGTGTCTGTATTTCCTCTTGTCTAACCGCCATTACATGTTTGGGGGCTTCCTATGTTCTTTGGGGATCTGCTCCGGGGCAGATAGCTTTCCTCTTTCTATCTTTAGGTGTAGTTAGCCTCTCAGGCTGTGACGAGGCGTCTAGGACCAACGTAGGAACGCTCCACGGCTGCCTTTAGTTGTGGTGGTTAGTCAGGGTACTGCAATCCAGTAGATTCCAACATCTCTGGTGTATTGCCGTTTTTGCCTGCTCTCCTCAGCTACCAAAACATAATAGAGTCCCTAGATGTGTGGTGAGCACTTTGAACCCCCAAGTGCTGCACAGAAGATTATATTGTAGAGCCGTGAAAATAAAAAATCATATTTTTTCCACAAAAATGATCTTTTTGCCCCCAATTTTTTTATTTTCACAAGTGTAACGGGAGAAATTAGACCTCAAAAGTTGTTGTGAAATCTGTCCTAAGTACACTGACACCCCATATGTGGGGGAAAGCCACTGTTTGGGAGCATGGCAGGGCACAGAAGGGAGGGAGCACCGTTAATGCTTTGAATGCAAAATTGGCTGGAATCAATGGTGGCGCCATGTCGCGTTTGAAGACCCCCTGATGTACACTACAGTTCTAAATGTTGGGGTCACCCAGACAATTTTGTGTTTTCCATGAAAACTCATACTTTTATTAATCAAATGAGCTGCCAAATAAATTTAACATCTAGTCCAGACATTGACAAGGTTCGAAAAAAAGATTATTATTTGAAAAATAATTTTCTCCTTCAAACTTTGCTTTTGTCAAAGAATGCTCACTTTGCAGCAATTACAGCATTGCAGAACTTTGGCATTCTAGCAGTTAATTTGCTGAGGTAAACTGGAGAAAATTCAACCCATGCTTCCTGAAGCCCCTCCCACAAGTTGGTTTGGCTTGATGGGCACTTTTTGCGTACCATACGGTCAAGCTGCTCCCGCAGCAGCTCAATGGGGTTGAGATCTGGTGACTGCACTGGCCACTCCATTACAGATAGAACACCAGCTGTCTGCTTCTTCCCTAAATAGTTCTTGCATAATTTGGAGGTGTGCTTTCGGTCATTGTCCTGTTGTAGGATGAAATTGGCTCCAATCAAGCGCTGTCCACAGGGTATGGCATGGCGTTGCAAAATGGAGTGATTGCCTTCCTTATTCAAAATCCCTTTTACCTTGTATAAACCTCCCACTTTACCAGCACCAAAGCAACCCCAGACCATCACATTACCTCCACAATGCTTGACAGATGGGTCAGGCACTCTTCCAGCATCTTTTCAGCTGTTCTGCATCTCACAAATGTTCTTCTGTGTGATCCAAACACCTCAATCTTGGATTCGTCGGTCCATAACACTTTTTTCCAATCTTCCTCTGTCCAATTTCTGTGTCCTTTTGTCCATATTAATCTTTTCCTTTTATTAGCCAGTCTGAGATATGGCTATGGCTTTTTCTTTGCCACTCTGCCCTGAAGGCCAGGATCCCGGAGTCGCCTCTTCACTGCAGATGTTGACACTGGCGTTTTGTGTGTGTACTATTTAATGAAGCTGCCAGTTGAGGACCTGTGAGGAGTCGATTTCTCAAACTACAGACTCTAATGTACTTGTCTTGTTGCTCAGTTGTGCAGCGGGGCCTCCCACTTCTCTTTCTACTCTGGTTAGAGCCTGTTTGTGCTCTCCTCTGAAAGGAGTAGTACACACCATTGTAGGAAATCTTCAGTTTCTTGGCAATCTCTCTCATGGAGTAGCCTCCATTTCTAAGAACAAGAATAGACTGTTAAGTTTCACATGAAAGTTCTTTTTTTCTGGCCATTTTGAGAGTTTAATGGAACCAACAAATGTAATGCTCCAGATTCTCAACTAGCTCAAAGGAAGGTCAGGTTTATAGCTTCTCTAATCAGCCAAACTGTTTTCAGCTGTGCTAACATATTGCATAAGGGTTTTCAAGGGTATTCTAAATATCCATTAGCCTTCTTCCACAGTTAGCAAACACAAAGTACCATAAGAACACTAGAGTGATGGTTGTTGGAAATGGGCCTCTATATACACATGAAGATATTGCATTACAAGCCAGATGTTTGCAGCTAGAATAGTCATTTACCACATTAACATCGTATAGAGTGTATTTCTGAATCATTTAATGTTAGATTCATTGGAAAAAACTGAATTTTTTTAAAAAATAAGGAAATTTCTAAATGACCCTAAACTTTTACACGGTATTGTACCTGAAAAGTGGAACCCTCCAATTGTAACTCCAACCCTAACCCCAACACACCCCCAACCCTAATCCCAACTCGAACCATAACCCTAACCACAATCTGAACCCCAACATACCCCTAATCCTAATCCCAACCCTAACCATAATCCCAACCATAACCACAACATTAATCCTAACTTTACCCCAACCCTAACCCTAACTTTAGCCCAACCCAAACCCTAGCCCCAACCCTAACCTTAGCCCAATCCTAACCCTAACTTTAGCCCAACCCTAACTTTAGCCCAACCTTAACTTTAGCCAAACTCTAACTTTAGCCCAACTCAAACCTTTATTGGAAAAATGTAAATAATTATATTTTTAATTTTATTATTTTTACCTAACTACACGGATGATAAAGGGGGCTTTGATTTACTATTTTTTGTTTTGATCAATGTGATAGGGTCTATCACAGTGATCAAAATGAACCAATAAGAAAAATTTGTACTGTTGCCAGGTGCCGGCCAGCAGATCTCGGTGGGTGCACTGTGCATGCGCCCACCATTTTCTTCCCGGAAAAAGACGCCAACAACCCAAGGGACTTTACAGGGGGTTGCAAGGACTCTGGAGGTACCAGAGGTGGAATTGGAGGACCCCATTTTTCTCTCCTCTGATGTGCAATCACATCAGAGGAGAAAGAAATTAAATGGAAAATCAGACCTTTTTTTTCGGTCGCCGTTATTCCGATAAAAACGGCAACCACAACACTGGGGTCGGTAAAAACTAACCCAAATCAGGTTCTCTGGGGTCTCAGCTACCCTGGTAACAGAGACCCTGGAGAAATTATGACCCTGGGGTGCTATACACTTATTTCTCAGAGCCATTAAAAAGTGACAATGAGGCATAATTACCCTCAACTGCCGTCATTAAAAGGCGTATCGGCGGTCGTTAAGGTGTTAATGAAAAGACCAATAATAATGTATTGCACTGCCTCATGAAGGGGAAGGGAATAAGATTGACTTATTTTTCATTTAACTGTATATCATGTATACCACAGTGGCTCAGTGGTTAGCACTGCAGCATTGCAGCACTGGGGTCTTGGGTTTAAATTCCACCAAGGACAACATCTGTAAGGAGTTTGTATGTTCTAACCTTGTTTGCATGGTTTTCCTCTGGGTTCTCCGATTTCCTCCCACACTCCAAAGACATTAAAAAAAATAATGTCTGTAAAGCACTGTGGAATTAATGGCGTTATATAAGTGAGCATAACAAATAAATAATAGGAAATGAGGGCCAATTAAAAACTAGTGTCTATAGAAAACTTACAAGTAGTAACACCCTCTTTCATTATGACAGTGATCACCTTGAAGATATAAAAAGATCATACTATACAGTTAATTTTGGAGGTTACGCAAGATGAATAAAGGTACTGCCACACTAAACAATCCCGCTAGCGATCACGATAACGACGCATACTAATGCGATCGCTAGCGGGATTGTTTCTATATCGCTAAGTGCGGCCACATTTAGCGATATAGTTAACGACGCTATCGCCGTTAGCGATCTTCTTAACGACTTTAGCGGTACAAAAGTACCCTAAATCGCTAAGAAAAGGTGCCACACTAGCGATATATACTTACCCAGCGGGAGCGCCGACGAGAAAATAGGGTCCGGAACGATTCCAGCGACGAACGAGATCACAGCAGGAAGCTCGTCGCTGGCAGATGCCGCACTGAACAACATCGCTAACGGATCGCTAAATAGTGACGTTTTTTAGCGATCCCGTTAGCGATATTGTTCAGTGTGGCATACCCTTAACTCTTGCTTTAAACAATAAGCTGCTAATCTTAAGGCGAGATTGTGTGATAGAGGTTTTCCAAAAAAGCAAAGTTGATAAGGCAATGGAACTGGCTAAATTACAAAACAGATTTGCTCTTTCATGGCACAACAAAAAAAGAAAAAACAAAGATTAAAAAAAAAATATTTGTGCTCTGATTTCAATATAGTCCAATGGATGAAAAAAATCAAATCCACAATAATAAAAATTGGTACAAATTGAATCCAATCCAATACTATTGGATTTAGCAAAACAAGGGTATTTAACTTTTAGACAAACAAAAAGGGACTATCTGCATAAAGGTAGATAAGAAAAAAGTGAAAATCAAGCTACCGTATATACTCGTGTATAAGCCGAGATTTTCAGCCCATTTTTAAGGGCTGAAAGTCCCCCTCTCGGCTTATTCATGACTTTAATGAGCGGTACCATGTGACCGCTGTAGGAAGGAAGCACTGCAGAGAGCGCAGGGAGAAGAGGAGAGGCTGCAGAGACAGCGCCGGCGGAGGGGTGAGTATAGCGATATTTACCTGTCCCGTTCCCCCGCTGCGCGCTGCGTCCTCATCTGACTCCTCTGGCTGTGAATGATCAGGCAGAGGGCATGATGACGTCGTTAGTGAGCGCCATGCCCCCTGCCAGATCATTCACAGCCAGAGGAGTCTGACGAGGACGCAGCATGCAGCGGTGCAGAGAGGACAGGTAAATATCTCAGGTGCCGGAGTCCTGAGCGAGCGGTGACACCGGCACCTGTCCCCCATAGCGCGCCGGTGTCCCCGCCTGCTCAGGACACCGGCACCTGGCCCCCAGCGACGAGAGGTGAGTATGTTTTTTTTTTTTTTTTTTTGCAGCAGCAGCAGCATATGGGGCATAATTGTGCAGCATATGGGGGCATAATCTGGAGCATATGGGGGCATAAGCTGTGAAACATATAGGGCATAATCTGGAGCATATGGGGGCATAATCTGGAGCATATGGGGGCATAAGCTGTGGAACATATGGGGCATAATCTGGAGCATATGGGGGCATAATCTGGAACATATGGGGCATAATCTGGAGCATATGGAGACATAATCTGTGGAACATATGGGGGCATAATATGGAGCATATGGGGGCATAATCTGGAGCATATGGGGGCATAATCTGTGGAACATATGGGGGCATAATCTGGAGCATATGGGAGCATAATCTCTGAATCTCTTTAGCTCTTGGATAAGAACTTTCCTGGAGTTCCTTTTTTAATCACATGCTGGAAAATGACTGCCTCTGGAGGCCAGCTCTTTAAGCCCCAGACCATTCCCTGGGGTGAAGATAAGGTGGACAACCTCCTTCCCACTCTATGGTTGTCCACAAAAATCCAGCCCATTGCACAAATTGACTGTTAACCCCTCTTAGCACTTAGTGTGCTGAAGGAAAATCTCTGGGTTTTACATCACTGATGCCATTAAGCACAGTGAAACATATCTACCCTCCAGTACTTTACCAGTGACTTTGTTACATAAGATGTCATTTGGTACATCTATGGTTTGGCGAGAGACATCCAGTGACTCATTTAGCTGAAATGCCATTGCTAGTTTTCCTTGAACTTCCCTTTTTTCAAGAACAGCATTATTTTGAGGAACAAAGTGACAGCAATGATGAAAATTTTGAAATTGAAGATGTCTCTGCTATAGAGGTGTCTTTTTCTTAAATATTTCTTTGTCTCTGAAAGTATAGTAAGTTGAGTAGAACCAGTGTAAAAGGAATTTTAGCAGAATCCATAGTTTATGACCTTGTTTTCCCCAACTTAAATACTTTCTTACTTTGGTAATGTAATGTTAGATGCCATTCCCCCTTTCCTTATCTCTGTGGATTTAATAAAGACTTGTGACTGGGCATTTGAGAACCAGACAAGAATTGTACAGAGACAGAAACTTGCTGTGTGTATTTTCTTGCCTCCGATGTATCGCATTTATTTTATTTCATTTTAATTTGAACCAATAATGGCAGATTGGAGATAGTTTGTATCTCAACCTAAATTAGCTCAAATTAGAAGGGACTACCTCAACATTGTGAAGCACCCGAAGTGTTAATAAACTTCTTGAATGTGGTATTGAGGACCTTGAGAGGTGCAATTTTTAGAATTATGTCACTTTTGGGTATTTTATGTCATATAGATCCACCAAAGTCACTTCAATTGTGATGCGGTCAATAAAAAAAAGGCTTTGTACATTTTGTTGGAAAAAGGAGAAATCACCGGTCAAATTTTAACTCTTGTAACTTTCTTAAAAAAAAAAAAGGTTTAAAAAAATAAAGCAGTTGTAAAGTAGACATGTGGTAATTATTTATCAACTATTTTGTGTAACATAACTTTCTGATTCAAGGGAATAAGAATTAAAAGTTTGAAAATTGCAAAATTTTCAAAATTTTTGCCAACTTTCAGATATTTTCACAAATAATCGCAAGTCATATCAAATTTTTTTTAGCATTATTATGAAGTACAATATGTTATGAAAAAACATTCTTAGAATCAGTTAGACCCATTGAAGCATTCCAGAGTTATAGCCACATAAAGTGATGCTGGTCAAATTTAAAAAATTTGGCCTGGTCATTAAAGGATATCTGTCAGCAGGATTGTGCTGAGTAACCTACAGACAGTGTCAGGTTGGCGCCGTTATACTAATTAAAATTATACCTTTGTTGATAAATCCGTATTGTATTATTTTCAGTTTTGAGCTAATGATATGCTCGTGCTTTGGGGCAGCTAGTGGGGGGTGTCACAATCCTGCTGACAGGTTCACTTTAGGTCAAAATTGGTTCTGTTGCTAAGGGTTAAGCACTTGTTTCTTGAAAATTAGTTGCTCTTCATTAGTGCAAGCAAAATTTGCAGTGAATCAAACTATTTGAGAAAGCTCGGCGATGCAGGTGAATATGAATTTCATATGATCCTCTCATCTCTAATTACGTTGCATCATTATCATCCATGCACATTACTACTACATATTACTATATATTATAGTATAAATCTATATTCCAAAATATGCTTTATTTGATGAAAGTTTAATACCCCTTTAACCCCTCTCTGACATTAGACGTACTATCCCGTACATGAAACCCGTTGCCAATCTGACCATGGACGGGATAGTACGTCATAGGCGATTAGCTGATTATCACAGCTGACACCCGTGACTGTGTGTCAGGAGCGGTCACGGACCGCTCCCGGCACATTAACCCCTGGTACACCGCGATCAAACATGATCGCGGTGTACTGGGGGCACAGGGAAACATCGCGCAGGGAGCCCCCTCTCTGCGCGTCCCCCTGAGACCTTCAGACCAACGCGATGTGATCGCGCTGTTCTGAGGGCTTCCTCCCTCCTAGGACCCGGATCCAAGATGGCGCCAGGGTCCTGGAGGGAGGCGGTTTCCTCAGTGCCTGCTGAGAGCAGACACTGAGAAGCCTACAGCTATGCCTGTGCGATCGCTGGTGTGACAGAGTGCTGTGCACACTGTCACACCAGCGATCTGATAAAATACAGTGATGTCCCACCCTGGGACAAAGTAAAAAAGTAAAAAAAATAAAAATAAACATGTTTTAAAAAAAAATCCAAAATAAATAATAAAAAAAAACCAAAACAATAAAAGTACACATATTTGGTATCGCCGCATCCGTAACGACCCCCCCTATAAAACTGTCCCACTAGTTAACCCCTTTAGTGAACCCCTTAAAAAAAAAAACAAAGCAAAAAATCAATGCTTTATCATCATTCCGCCGAACAAAAAAGTGGAATAACACGCGATCAAAAAGACTGATATAAATAAACATGGTACCACTGAAAAAGTCATCTTGTCCCGTAAAAAACGAGCCACCATTCAGCATCATCAGCAAAAAATTAAAAAAGTTATAGCTCGCAGAATAAAACGATGCAAAAATAATTATTTTTCATATAAAATTGTTTTTATTCTATAAAAGCGCCAAAACATAAAAAAATGATATAAATGAGGTATCGCCATAATCGTACTGACCCGAAGAATAAAACTGCTTTATCAATTTTACCACACGCGGAACGATAAAAACGCCTCCTCCAAAAGAAATTCATGAATTGCTGATTTTTGTTCATTCTAACCTCCCAAAAATAGAAATAAAAAGCGATCAAAAAATGTCACGTGCTCAAACATGGTACCAATAAAAACGTCAACTCGTACCGCAAAAAATAAGACCTCACATGACTCTGTGGGCCAAAATATGCAAAAATTATAGCTCTCAAAATGTGGCGATGCAAAAAACTATTTTTTGCAATAAAAAGCGTCTTTTAGCGTGACAGCTGCCAATAATAAAAACCCACTGTAAATGGTAAATCAAACCCCCTTTATCACCCCCTTAGTTAGGGAAAAATAATAAAATAAAAAATATATATTTATTTCCATTTTCCCATTAGGGTTAGGGTTAGGGTTGTGGCTAAAGTTAGGGTTAGGGTTGGCGCTAAAGTTAGGATTAGGGTTAGGGTTGGGATTAGGGGTGTGTTAGGGTTAGGTTTGTGGTTAGGGTTGGGACTAGGGTTAGGGGTGTGTTGGGGTTAGGGTTGGAGATAGAATTGGGGGGTTTCTGCTGTTTAGGCACATAAGGGGCTCTCCAAAATGACATGGCGTCTGATCTCAATTCCAGCCAATTCTGCGTTGAAAAAGTCAAACGGTGCTCCTTCACTTCTGAGCTCTGCCATGCGTCCAAACAGTAGTTTATTCCCACATATGGGGTATCAGCGTACTCTGGACCCCAAGCATTATTGTGCAATTAGTCCTATTTCTTCTGTTACCCTTGGGAAAATAAAAAACTGGGGGCAAAAATATCATTTTTGTAAAAAAAAAATGATTTTTTTGTTTTTACGGCTGTACATTATAAACTTCTGTGAAGCACTTGGGTCTTCATAGCGCTCACCACACATCTAGATAAGTTCCTTGTGGGGTCTATTTTCCAAAATGGGGTCACTTGTTGGGGATTTCCACTGTTTAGGCGCATCAGGGGCTCTCCAAATGTGACATGACGCCCCCAGGCCATTCCATCAAAGTCTGCAATCCAAAACGTCACTACTTCCCTTCCGAGCCCCGACGTGTACCCATACAGTAGTTTTCTCCCACATATTGGGTATCAGCGTACTCAGGACAAATTGGACAACAACTTTTGGGGTCCAATTTCTCCTGTTACCCTTGTGAAAATAAAATATTGGGGTGAAAAAATCATTTTTGCAAAAAAAAAAAAAAAAAGATTTTTTATTTTTACGGCTGTGCGTTTAAACTTCTGTGAAGCACTTCGGGGTTCAAAGTGCTCACCACACATCTAGATAACGCTTCCTGACGAAGTTTTTTCGAAACGTGCGTAGGGGCGCCAGGCACGGGGCACACAGCACCTTGTCCTACTATCTAAGGGGAATCACTCTCTCAGTCTTGGTGAGTACACCAGCATAACAGCCTAATCACGCTCACTATGTCTACCTGTTATCCATGTGTCGTGGTAGCAGTAAGGTAGCCGCTTGATATACTGGCTTATTATGATCATTAAGATATATATGGTACTATTTTTGGTTGCATACATTGCCAGGTACCCTGCACGCTATCTTCTGATTTTTCAGCCAGTATGTACAGCGTAGTATTACTACCCTCCTTTTTAGGAACTGACTAATTGTGGTTTTTGACTGCGCACTCAGCGCTTTTCTCAAGGAGTTTTGCCCTACAGCCAGGTGCACAGCGCGCTTTTCCCTGGTTGTATTAATTGTGGTAGTGATCATGTGCACTGCACTCTTTTAAGGCTTTGTTTCTCTCTTTTTTTCTTATTGCCAGGTGTATAGTTATTCAGCTACTGGTGATTTAGACTGCATGCACTACGCATTTAATATTATCCTTCCCCTGTTTTTAGGATATGGTTAGGCTCTTCTTATATTATCTGTGAAGATTTTTTCTTCTGGTGCACTTTGAATGATAGAATATACATTGTGAATACAAACCACTTCGGTTATATTTCATTATAAACCACTATGGTTATGCAAGTTCTAATGGTTAACCTTGTGTTGTTGTATTATATGTGCATAATTATGTGATTTTGATTAGCTTACCATCCAGACACTACTACTGTGTGTTTAAACAAAAAAATCTTTTTCCCCTACTTAATTTCTGCTTGGTTATCTTGGTTTGTGGTGCTCTTTGTACGGTATTTTTTATGTATTTATACTGAAATAAAAATTTTTTACTTTTTCATCAAAACTCTTTGGGTTATTTCTCCTTCTTTATTAGATTTAATGCTTTCAATTGAAGGGAAATAGCATTTGTATCAAGTTCCTTGTGGGGTCTATTTTCCAAAATGGGGTCACTTGTGGGGGGTTTCCACTGTTTAGGCACATCAGGGGCTCTCCAAATGCGACATGACGCCCCCAGACCATTCCATCAAAGTCTGCAATCCAAAACATCACTACTTCCCTTCCGAGCCCTGACGTGCGCCCATACAGTAGTTTTCTCCTACATATTGGGTATCAGCGTACTCAGGACAAATTGGACAACAACTTTTGGGGTCCAATTTCTCCTGTTACCATTGTGAAAAATAAAATATTGGGGGCGAAAAAAATCATTTTTGTAAAAAAAAAAAAGGATTTTTTATTTTTACGGCTGTACGTTATAAACTTCTGTGAAGCACTTCGGGGTTCAAAGTGCTCACCACACATCTAGATAAGTTCCTTTTGGGGTCTATTTGCCAAAATGGGGTCACTTGTGGGGGGTTTCCACTGTTTAGGTGCATCAGGGGCTCTCCAAATGCGACATGACGCCCCCAGACAATTCCATCAAAGTCTGCAATCCAAAACGTCACTACTTCCCTTCCGAGCCCCGACGTGTGCCCATACAGTAGTTTTCGCCCACATATTGGGTATCAGCGTACTCAGCACAAATTGGACAACAACTTTTGGGTTCCAATTTCTTCTGTTACCCTTGTGAAAATAAAATATGGGGGCGAAAAAATCATTTTTGTAAAAAAAAAAAAAAGATTTTTTTTTTACGGCTGTACGTTATAAACTTTAGTGAAACACCTGGGGGTTCAAAGTTCTCACCACACATCTAGATAAGTTCCTTGAGGGGTCTAGTTTCCAAAATGGTGTCATTTATGGGGGTTTCCACTGTTTAGGCAGATCAGGAGCTCTCCAAACACGACATGGCGTCCAGCCAATTCTGCGTTGAAAAAGTCAGACGGCGCTCCTTCCCTTACAAACTCTTCTATGCACCCAAACAGTGGTTTACCCCACATATGGGGTATCAGCGCACTCAGGACAAATTGCACAATAACTTTTGGAGTCTTGTTACCCTTGGAAAAATAAAAATTGGGGTGAAAAGATCATTTTTGTGGAAAAAATATGATTTTTAAATTTTACGGCTCTACGTTATAAACTTGTGTGAAGCACTTGGGGGTTCAAATTGCTCACCAAAGATCTAGATAAGTTCCTTAGGGGGTCTAGTTTCCCAAATGGGGTCATTTGTGGGGGGTTTCCACTATTTAGGCACATCAGGGGCTCTCCAAATGCAACATGGCATCCAATCTCAATTCCAGCCAATTTTGGTTGGAAAAAGTCAAATGGTGCTCCTTCCCTTCCGAGCTCTGCCGTGCGCCCAAACAGTGGTTCCCCCCCACATATGGGGTATCAGCGTACTCAGGACAAATTGGACAACCATTTATGTGGTCAAATTTCTCCTGTTACCCTTGGAAAAATAAAAATTGGGGTGAAAAGATCATTTTTGTTGGAAAAAATATGATTTTTAAATTTTACGGCTCTACGTTATAAACTTGTGTGAAGCACTTGGGGTTCAAATTGCTCACCAAAGATCTAGATAAGTTCCTTAGGGGGTCTAGTTTCCCAAATGGGGTCATTTGTGGGGGGTTTCCACTATTTAGGCACATCAGGGTCTCTCCAAATGCAACATGGCATCCAATCTCAATTCCAGCCAATTTTGGTTGGAAAAAGTCAAATGGTGCTCCTTCCCTTCCGAGCTCTGCCGTGCGCCAAAACAGTGGTCCCCCCCACATATGGGGTATCAGCGTACTCAGGACAAATTGGACAACAACTTATGTGGTCCAATTTCTCCTGTTACCCTTGGGAAAATAAAAAATTAGTGAATAAAAGATAATTTTTGTGGGAAAAAAATAGGATTTTTTATTTTCATGCCCGGGCATTATAAACTTGTGTGAAGCACTTAGGGGTTCAAAGTGCTCACAAAAGATCTAGATAAGTTCCTTAGGGGGTTTAGCTTCCAAAATGGGGTCACTTGTGGGGGGTTTCCACTGTTTAAGGCTCATCTGGGGCACTGCAAACGGAACATGACCCCCATCAACGTCTGTATTCCAAAACGTTACTACTTCCTTTCCAAGCCCTGCTGTGCGCCCAAACAGTTTTCCCCCCCCCACATATGGGTATCAGCGTACTCAGGACAAATTGGACAACAACTTTTGGGGTCCAATTTCCTTGGGGAAATTCAAAAATTTGGGATAAAAAATCATTTTTGTGGAAAATTGTTTTTTTTTTTTTTCACACCCAGGCATTATAAACTTTTGTGAAACACTTGGGGGTTCAAAGTGCTCACAACAGATCTAGATAAGTACCTTAGGGGGTCTAGTTTCCAAAATGGTGTCACTTGTGGGGGTTTCCACTGTTTAGGCGCATCAGAGGTTCTCCAAACGCGACATGGCGTCCAATCTCAATTCCAGCCAATTTTAGTTTGAAAAAGTCAAACGGCGCTCCTTCCCTTACGAGCTCTGCCGTGTGCCCAAACAGTGGTTTTCCCCCACATATAGGGTATTGGCGTACTCAGGAGAAATTGCATAACAACCTTATCTGTCCATTTTCTCCTTTTACCCTTGTGAAAATAAAAAAAAAGTTTGTAAAAGATCATTTTTGTGGCTAAAAAGTTAAATATTCATTTTTTCCTTCCACGTTGGATGAATGTGGTTTTGAGTACCTTGAGGGGTGCAGTTTTTAGAATGGTGTCACTTTTGGGTATTTTCTGCCATATAGACCCCTCAAAGTGACTTCAAATGAGAGGTGGTCCCTAAAAAAAATGGCTTTGTAAATTTTGTTGTAAAAATGAGAAATCGCTGGTCAACTTTTAACCCTTATAACTTCCTAACAAAAAAAAATTTTGGTTCCAAAATTGTGCTGATATAAAGTAGACATGTGGAAAATGTTATTTCTTATCTATTTTGTGTGATATATTTCTCCGTTTTAAGGGAATGAAAATTGCAAAATTTTAAAAATTTTCGCCATATTTGCGTTTTTTTCAAAAATAAACGCAAGTTATATCGAAGAAATTTTACTTCTAACGTGAAGTACAATATGTCACGAGAAAACAGTCTCAGAATCGCGAATATCCATTGAAGCGTTCCAGAGTTATAACCTCATAAAGAGACAGTGGTCAGAATTGTAAAAATTGGCCCGGTCATTAACGTGCAAACCACCCTTGGGGGTGAAGGGGTTAAATGAGCCTATTAACATATTGTTTTTTATTCTCAGAGTATAAAAACCTTTTGAACAGTAACATTGTCAGGCTTTCTCGTATCTTTATTTCCATAATTAATTTTTCCTGTATGGCTATATGTGCACGTTGAGGATTTGCTTGCGCAAATTTCTGCGCGGTTTCTGCATCGCTTGACAGAAAATGCAGTGGATATTCCGTGTGTGTTTTGTGCGGATGTCATGCGTTTTTTATGTGGATTTGTATGTGGAATTGTGTGCAGATTTGTCACCTAAATAAAGATATATTATTTAAAAAAAAATAAAAAAATAATGACATTTTCAAGTCCACCCTCTATTGTTGATATGCTTCAACCAAGATAAGCTCTATTCAAAATTCTCCACTCACAAACTCTTCCTCCTTCTGACATCATGTCCTTTTAACAAATCTGCAGTGTTTTTGGCAACAAATCCACATGAAAGCCGCACTAAATTCGCTCTAAATCCACAGTAAATCTGCAAACCTTTTTACACCTACGTTTTTGCTGCAGATTTGACTGATCAATGGAAGTCAATGGGTGAAAAACGCTGCCGATCCGCAAAAAGAATTGAGATGCTGCAGAAAATAAAACGTTGTGAATCAGGATGGAATTTTTCACATCATGTGCACAACAATTCTGGATTCTCATTGATTACATTGATTAACCTTGCTTTAGGAACCCTTTGAGTTTTTGGTGCAATTCCGAGCGGAAAAAAACGCTGCGGATCCGCAACAAATCCGGGTCGTGTGCTCATTACCTACTATGTATCTTTTTCAGAATTCATGTTTGCATTCATTAATCATTTCTTAAAGCATAAAACTAAAATAACTGTAACAGTTATATTGTAAAACACAATGTGATGTGTCATATCAAAGTTAATACAGGTGCTTCTCACAAACAGACTAAGGGACTTTTTTAAACGCTTAAAAAGCCTTTGCAGGTGTTTTTTGTTAATTATTCTTATTTACTGAGATAGTGACTTTTGGGTTTTCATTGACTGTAAGCCATAATCATCAACATTAACAGAATAAACACTTGAAATAGATCACTCTGATTGAAATGACTCCATATAATATATGAGTTTCACTTTTTGTATTGAAGAACTTAAATAAATTAACTTCTTGATATTCTAATTGTATGAGAAGCACCTGAATACAGTCATGGTCGAAAGTGTTGCCACCCTTGAAATTGTCCCTGAAAATTATGTATTTCTGTGAGAAAATTATTGCAATTACACGTTTTGTTATACACATATTTATTTCCTTAGCATGTATTGGAACATACCAAAAGAACAGCTAAAAATCAAATTGGACATAATTTTACACACAATTCCAAAAATTAATGGGACTAAATTGTTGGCACCCTCAACATAATATTTGGTTGCACACCTTTTGGAATAAATAACTGATTGCAGTTATGTATTCCAAAGGTGTGCAACTAAACATTAAGTTGAGGGTGCTGACAATTTAGTCCAACCCATTTTTGGGATTATGTGTTAAATTATGACCAATTTGCATTTTTTCTGTTTTTGTGTTTTTCCAATACACACTAAGGAAATAAACATGTGTAATTGCAATAATTCTTTGGGAGAAATACTTTATTTTCTGGAACAATTTAAAGGGTGCCAACAGTTTTGGCCATCACTATATATTACTCGTGGGGTGTGACAGTTTATGAATTTAGTAATTTAGTGATCCTTGTTTGTGACTCTTCTTCTAAAAGGCCCCCCATTGGATAGATAGGGGTATGTTATGCAATTTCCACATCTGTAACAACAAGAGATTCCTTTTGAAATTTGAATTCGCTTGGAAAAATACTTTCAAAGGTGTCAACGCTTTCAGACAATACTGTATTTATACTGTATTTCCCAACCCCTAAGTTGGGAAAATGGCTACAACAGATCCCAGGAACAACATCTGACCTCTCTGTCCTGAAAAGCGCAATGCTGGGAACAACTAAGATCCTGCGCAGAACCCTCAAACTCCCAGGGCCCTGGAAGAGGACCCGAGAATGAGAAAGGACAACAAAGACCACCCCCATTGGGGGGTGAGAAGGAAGGTTTTTTATATATATATAATATATATATATATATATGTATATATAGATATATATAATATATATATAGATATATATATATCTATTATATATACTAGCTTTGAACCCATTCTACGCCCGGGTGGCAAGCATTTTTATAGGTATATGGTCTCCCATGCTGGTATGTGCTTCCCCCCTCCTATCCTGGTCTGCATGGCACCTCTCATCACTATCCTGGTATGCATGGTACCCCTCATCCCTATCCTAGTATGTATGGTCCCCTCACCCCACCCAAATCTGGTATGCATGGCACCCCATTCCTCATCCTGGTATGCATGGTCCCCTCATCCCCCAATCCTGGTATGCATGGTACCCCCTCATCTCTATCCTGGTATGCATGGTACCTGCTCATCCATATCCTGGTATGCATGGTCCCCTCACCCCCCCAATCCCGGTATGCATGGTCCCCTCACCCCCAATCCTGGTATGCATGGTCCCCTCCCACCTAATCCTGGAATGCATGGTCCCCTCACACCCCAATACTGGTATGCATGGTCCCCCCTCATCTCTATCGTAGGATGTATGGTACCCTTCACCCCCCAATCCTGGTATGCATGGTCCACTCATCCCCAATCCTGGTATATATGGCACCCCTTACCTCCCAATTCTGGTATGCATGGTCCTCTCACCCCCATCCTGGTATGCATGGTCCCCTCGCCCTCTTCCTGATATGCATGGTCCCCTCACTCCCAATCCTGATATGCATGGTCCCCTCACCCCCTTATCCTGGTATGCATGGTTCTCTCACCCCCTATCTTGGAATGTATGGTCTCCTCCCCCCCAATCCTGGAATGCATGGTCCCCTCACCCCCAATTCTGGTATGCATGGTCCCCCTCATCCCTATCGTAGGATGTATGGTACCCTTCACCCCCAATCCTGGTATGCATGGTCCCCTCATCCCCAATCCTGGTATATATGGCTCCCCTTACCTCCCAATTCTGGTATGCATGGTCCTCTCACCCCCCTTCCTGATATGCATGGTCCCCTCACTCCCAATCCTGGAATGCATGGTCCCGTCACCCCCAATCCTGGTATGCATGGTCCCCTCACCTCCCAATCCTGGTATGCATGGTCCCCTCACCCCCCAATGCTGGTATGTATGGTCTCCCCTCATCCATATCGTAGGATGTATGGTACCCCCTCACACCCAATCCTGGTATGCATGGTCCCCTCATCCCCAATCCTGGTATACATGCACCCCTTACCTCCCAATTCTGGTATGCATGGTCCCCTCACCCCCAATCCTGGTATGCATGGTATCCCTCACCCACCTATCCTGGTATGCATGTTACCCCTCATCCCCCATTCCTGGTATGCATGGTCCCCTCCCCCCCTATCCTGGTATGCATGGTCTTCTCACCCCCCTATCCTGGTATGCATGGTACCCTCACCCCCTATCCTGGTATGCATGGTCCCCTCACCCCCCAATCCTGATATGAATGGTCCCCTCACCACCTCAATCCTGATATGTATGGTCCTCTCACCCCCCAATCCTGATGTTCATGGTCGCCTCACCCCCCAATCCTGATATGCATGGTCCTCTCACCCCAAACCCTGATATGCATGGTCCCCTCACCCCCTATCCTGGCATGCATGGTCCCCGGTCCCCTCTCCCCCTTATCCTGGTATGCATGGTTCTCTCACCCCCCTGTCCTGGTATGCATGGTCCCCTCACCCCCCAATCCTGGAATACATGGTCCCCTCACCCCCCAATCCTGATATGAATGGTCCCATCACCACCCCAATCCTGATATGCAGGGTCCTCTCACCACCCAATCCTGATGTTTATGGTTGCCTCACCCCCAATCCTGATATGCATGGTCCTCTCACCCCCCAATCCTGATGTGCATGGTCCCCTCCACCCCCAACCCTGATGTGCATGGTCCCTTCACCCCCCAATCCTGATGTGCATGGTCCCTTCACCCCCCAACCCTGATGTGCATGTCCGCTCACTCCCCAATCCTGATGTGCATGGTCCCTTCACCCCCCAATCCTGATGTGCATGGTCCCTTCACCCCCCCAATCCTGATGTCATGGACCACTCACCCCCCAATCCTGATGTGCATGGTCCCCTCACCCCCCAACCCTGATGTGCATGGTCCCTCCACCCTCATCCTGATGTGCATGGTCCCCTCACCCCAATCCTGATGTGCAGCCCCCCCCACTATGTGCAGTCCCCTCGCCCCCCCAATCCTGATGTGCATGGTCCCTCACCCCAATCCTGATGTGCATGGCCCTCACCCCCAATCCTGATGTGCATGTCCCTCACCCCCAATCCTGAGTGCATGGTCCCTCACCCCCCAACCTGATGTGCATGGTCCCCCCAACCTGATGTGCATGGTCCCCACCCCCAATCCTGATGTGCATGGTCCCCTCACCCCCCAATCCTGATGTGCATGGTCCCTCACCCCCAATCCTGATGTGCATGGTCCCTCACCCCCCAATCCTGATGTGCATGGTCCCCTCACCCCCAATCCTGATTGCATGGTCCTCTCACCCCCAACCCCGATGTGCATGGTCCCTCACCCCCCAAACCTGATGTGCATGGTCCCCCCCCTATTATGCACCCACCCCCCAATCACATGTATAGTGCATCCCTCTCCTGTGCCCCTGACCCCAATCCTGATGTGCTAGTCTCCTCACCCACCTATCCTGGTATGCATGTCCTCTCACCCCCTATCCTGATTTGTATGGACCCCTCACCTTATTAACTGCACAATTACCCCCCAAAAAACAAACATTTTACTCACCTTTCTTCCCTGTGCTCCAGTGCTGTTCCGTTCTGCTGGACGCTGGGGGAGGAGAGTGACGCCAGAGTACGTGCATGCCCATACCGCGCGGTCCGGCGCCATATTGCTGAAGACACACTGTAAATGTGTCTTCAGCAAAATGGTGCCGATAGCGCTATTGCGCATGCGTGATTCCGACGCGCACTCCTGATCTCCTGCAACGGGAGAAGAGAAGAGCCGCGGCAACGCTCCTCCCGGTCAGGTAAGTATGTGAGTATGGCGCCGGAGATCGCGGTATGCATCCAGTATGCATACCACGATCTCCAGCGCTATACAGAGTACTCACCGCTGGATGCCTCAATCTGTCTGGAGCCTGACTGCACAGGCGTGTTCGCGCTTGCGCAGTCTATAAAGGCTTCGGACAGAGTGACGCTCCTAGCATTATATATATATTTATGAATTCCAAGTACCATGATGAATGTGTATATAAGTTTTAATAGGGTTTTTCATGGTTTTAGTACTTTTGATTCTGAAGAATATAAACACAAATAATATGAAATTTGTTTTTATGTCTTAGCATTCAAAGAGCCATGACATATGAATTGTTGAATAACATAATTTTTGTGAGGTTAAATATTAAAATAAATTTTTTTCAGAATTTCTTTTGTATGTCTTTATGCATTATTAACCCCTTCACTCACTGAGCTTTTTTGGATTTTTCGTTTTCGTTTTTCACTCCCCCTTTTCCAGAGCCATAACTTTTGTATTTTTCCGTCAATATGGCCATGTGAGGGTTTATTTTTTGTGGGATGAGTTGTACTTTTGAAAGACATGATTGGTTTTACCATGTCGTGTACTCGAAAACGGGAAAAAAATTCCAAGTGCTGTGAAATTGCAAAAAAAGTGCAATCCCACACTTGTTTATTGCTTGGCTTATTTGCTAGGTTCACTAAATGCAAAAACTGACCTGCCATTATGATTCTCCAGGTTCTTTTTATCTAAGTGGTGAACAAAAATTCCAAAGTTTGCTAAAAAAAAAAAAATTGAGACTTTTCCAAGACCCGTAGCGTCTCCATTTTTCGTGATCTGTGGTCGGGTGAGGGCTTATTTTTTGCACACCGAGCTGACGTTTTTAATTCTACCACGTTTGTGCAAATACGTTCGTTTGATTGCCCATTATTGCATTTTAATGCAATGTTGCGGCGACCAAAAAAAACGTAATTCTGCCATTTTAAAATTTTTTTCTCGCTACGCTGTGTAGCGATCGGGTTAGTCCTTTTTTTATTGATAGATCGGGGATGCTGAATGCGGCGATGCCTAATATGTGTATGTTTGATTTTTTTATTGTTTCATTTTGATTGGGGCGAAAGGGGGGTGATTTGAACGTTTTTTTTTTTTTTTAATTTTTAAACACTTTTTGTTTTTTACTTTGGCATGCTTCAATAGCCTCCATGGGAGGCTAGAAGCATGCACAACTCGATCGGCTCTGCTACATATGGGCGATGAGCAGATCGCCCATATGTAGCAGATTTACTGCATTGCTATGAGCGCTGACCACCGGGTGGCGCTCACAGCCATGTCCGGCAACAACCATAGAGATCTCTATGAGACCTCTGGTTGTCAAAGCAACGCGTCACCAACCCCCGATCACGTGACGGGGGTCGACGATACGCTCACTTCCGCGCCTAGCGGCCGGAAGCTCTAATTAATCCCGCTGTTAGCTTTGCAGCGTGTTTTAACTAGTTAATAGGCGCAAAGCGAATGGCGATTCCGCTCGTGCCTATTTTGGGCACATGTCAGCTGTTTATCACAGCTGACATATCGAGGCTTTGAGGTGGGCTCACCGCCGGAGCCCACCTCAAAACAGGGGTTCCTTACCGATGAAGTACTATCTCATCATCGGTAAGGAAGGGGTTAACATGCCGTATAAGAAAATCTGCATTGTAAATTGATTGGTGGTTCAAGTGCAAAATAGGTGCAGAGGAAGCCCCATTAAACAGCACTGTGTGAGTACTGTTTAGTAAATTCTTGTATTTGCCATAACATAACAATTCTGTTGAAACTTTCTCACACTGTACAGTCATGGCCAAAAGTTTTGAGAATGACACAAATATTATATTTTCACATGATCTGCTGCCCTCTGGTTTTTATGTGTGTTTGACAGATGTTTTTATCACAGACAGAAATATAATAATTGCAAACATATGAGTAACAAAAGCTTATATTGACAGTTAGAATGAGTTAATGCAGCAAGTCAATATTTGCAGTGTTGACCCTTCTTCTTCAGGACCTCTGCAATTCTCCCTGGCATGCTCTCAATCAACTTCTGGACCAAATCCTGACTGATAGCAGTCCATTCTTGCACAATCAATGCTTTCATTTTGTCAGAATTTTTAGGTTTTTGTTTGTCCACCCGTCTCTTGATGATTGACCACAAGTTCTCAATGGGATTAAGATCTGGGGAGTTTCCAGGCCATGGACCCAAAATCTCTATGTTTTGTTTCCTGAGCCATTTAGTTATCACCTTTGCTTTATGGCAAGGTGCTCCATCATGCTGGAAAAGGCATTGTTGATCGCCAAACTGCTCTTGGAGGGTTGGGAGAAGTTGCTCTTGGAGGACATTCTGGTACCATTCTTTATTCATGGCTGTGTTTTTAGGCAAGACTGTGAGAGAGCCGATTCCCTTGGCTGAGAAGCAACCCCACACATGAATGGTTTCAGGATGCTTAACAGTTGGCATGAGACAAGACTGGTGGTAGCGCTCACCTTGTCTTCTCTGAATGAGGCGTTTTCCTGATGTCCCAAACAATCGAAAAGGGGATTCATCAGAGAAAATAACTTTACCCCAGTCCTCAGCAGTCCACTGCCTGTACCTTTTGCAGAATATCAGTCTGTCCATGATGTTTTTTCTGGAGAGAAGTGGCTTCTTTGCTGCCCTTCTTGAGACCAGGCCTTGCTCCAAGAGTCTCCGCCTCACAGTGCGTGCAGATGCACTCACACCTGCCTGCTGCCATTCCTGAGCAAGCTCTGCACTGCTGGTAGCCCGATCCCGCAGCTGAAACACTTTTAAGAGACGGTCCTGGCCTTGCTGGTCTTTCTTGGGCGCCCTGAAGCCTTTTTGGCAACAATGGAACCTCTCTCCTTGAAGTTTTGATGATGCAATAGATTGTTGACTGAGGTGCAATCTTTCTAGCTTCTCCCTGTTGGGCCAATTTTGTGCATTGCAATGATGACTGCACGTGTTTCTTTAGAGAAAACCATGGTTAACAGAAGAAGAAACAATGATGCCAAGCACCAGCCTCCTTTTAAAGTGTCCAGTGGTGTCATTCTTACTTAATCATGACAGATTGATCTCCAGCCATGTCCTCATCAACATCCACACCTGTGTTAATGGAGCAATCATTGAAAAGAGGTTAGCTGGTCCTTTTAAGGCAGGGCTGCAATGATGTTGAAATGTGTTTTGGGGGATAAAGTTCATTTTCTAGCCAAATATTGACTTTACAAGTAATTGCTGTTAAGCTGATCACTCTTTATAACATTCTGGAGTATATGCAAATTGCCATTAGAAAAAGTGAAGCAGTAGACTTTGTAAAAATTAATATTTGTGTCATTCTCAAAACTTTTGGCCATGACTGTAAACTCCACATTAAATCATTTCTCTATTATTCATCGTGAATATTTATGAACAACTTAAAATGTATAGCTTAGGTGCTGATAAGTTGTTGCGAAACAGGCGACACTTCTATATTGCTAGAGGCATTGTGTAGGAACAGAAGCAATCATAAGAACTTTCAGCATCATTGGGCATCAGCAGAGAAGTGATGCAGCGAAATATAAAAATGATACTACATACCGTAGTTAAGAATGAATTAAATAGGTCATTAATATTAGATTTAGGAGATTTGGGCCTATTAACAACAGCTAATTCAAGGGACCACAGCGCTCTGAATCGTGTACCATCATTTACTTAGTCGATGCAAGACTTTCCTGGGATGGTCAATAAGCCTTCCGATATTCTGATAGTAATTGCCTATTCTATAGAAAGGTCAAAAGTATCAATTCGCAAAAATTCATTTTAGTTTATCCCTGATGTGCATTGTTGCATGCACATTGTTCAACATTGAAATTGCAAAATCAATAAGGAAAAATTGTTGAATTAAGGAAACCATAGGATCGATAGACATGTTAATGATATACAAATGATGAAAAAATGTCTACAAAATTTTCAAAACATCTCTGTTTATTCATTAAGAGAACCACACATAGAAATTCCCACCTCTGCAAGACTTGGCATGCTATAAATGACGTTATTAATGGCTGTCTGAAGAATGCTCTGAGAAGCTGAATGCACTTGTCTACACAAATCATCAAGATCGGCTGCTGAAATCTCTATTTGCAATTGCTGACTAAAGATGTCTAGATTTTTGTGTGATGAAGACAAGTCAATGGTGGTGGCATGTCACTGTAACACTTTTAGGCCATGCGTGTTGCTCACAGTTGGACAAGCAACATGCTGCCGATCTTTGTCATGTTGAAAAACAGCTCCTGGGAAAACTTTGGAGAAATGACTATGCCACTGGTTCCACAATTGATCTATTCTGTACTACAAATAAAATAGGACATCATATATTAAGTCTAAGGTAAAAACAATGTGTACACAAAACATCATAAGGGGTTTGCATGATATTGTGCTACAGGTCAGCAGTCCATTAGAGATGTTCCATTAACCTAATGCCACCCCTCTCAAAAGCTGTCATGGTGCAGGAATGATCATCATTTCATAGAAAAATATTTAGACTTGAGAGTCCTCAGTGGTTGATACCTTTTAATGGCTAACTGAAAAGATGGTAACAAATTGAAGCTTTCGAGACTACTCAGGTCTCTTCATCAGGCTAAACTAATACAACATCTGAAGAATCACATATTTATACACCACACAGCACAGAAAAAATGTAATAGGTAAGACAAGTGACGTGAAGCATAACTGTCATTATGGGCGATAGAGATGAACATAAATATTGGAACAGTTCATAGACAAGGAGTGTGAAAGTTTTATTGCCCTCTGATTGGGGTCTGGTAATGTTTTGTGATGTTTTCACAGGGTCTTTGGAGTAAATTCCTTAATTGATGTAAAACGTCATAAATCCGTGTGACAGGTTCATTCCAGCATTAAGAGTGTCAAAGGTCACCATCAGTTTGTATTCGCAAACTCTTCTATGTCTCTGAGATGTGAAACTACCTTTCAATACAAGTAATTTCATATCCCACATGCTATGACCAGGGGAAGAAAAATGTTTTGCCACAGTTAGATCCATTCTTTTTTCTCTTATTGTGTGGCTATGAGAATTCATCCTTGTTCTCAGTTTTTGCCCGGTCTCTCCCACATACAGACCCCCAGTTGGACATTTAGTACATATAATTAGGTACACCACATTAGATGTGATGCAGCTGAAAGTACCTGGTATCTTGTAGTCCCAATGGGAGTTGGGGATCTTTATCTTGTCCGTGGTCATTATAAATGGACAGGTTTTGCATTTCTTCTGGTTGCAAGGAAAGGTTTCTGCAGCTGTTGGGGAAATTATTATTTCATAATAATTAAGTAGAGATGAGAGGACCTTTTTAAAGATGAATTTGCCAACTTTGCTAAATTTCCCTAAGAACTTGATTTCCGTGAATAATTTTGCCAAGAATCACATTTCTAAAAGACATCTAAATGCATAGAAATTATGTATATAACACTAAGAATTCATTTTGGAATCTATAGACCCAATTTTGAGCTCAGTAGTGCAAACCACACCTCAGTATATAATGTATAGAGCTATCTAGATCACTGATAACCATGTATGAGTAAGGATGTATGTCAGAAAGGTGTCGGCAGTTTCTATATTCTTGAATTTTAATGGAAATTCAATAAAGATGGATTTTTAGAACCCTTTGCTTGATTTTCTTTGTTTTCCCTACATTGAACTCTTACCATACTACAATGCTTTATCAGTGCATCAGGAATCTTTCATTTCCATAAATGAGCTGATTTCTTCATGGGTTAAACTAAGAACAGAATGGGCACATTATCCAAGGAAGGGGACATAGATGGGGTACATTATCTCAGGAAGGGGCATATTATCCCAAGAAAAGGGGCAGAATGGGAGAAATTATAACTGGATAGGGGCCAGGATTGAAAAATTATAACTGGATGAGGTACATTATACTAAGAAGGAGACCAGCCTAGGCGACATCCCAGGAAAATATCCAGTATGGGAGGCATTATACCAAAAAGTGTACATGGAGACAAGGATCGAATAAAGAAAAAGACCCTGTTGGGAGACATTCCAAGAAGGGGCCAAGTATGGGGGACATTATTACTGTAAATGGCCCAGGATAAGGATATAATACAATGAAGGGGCTCAGGATGGGAGACATTATTACTGGAAAGAGCACTGTATGAGGGACATTATCCCTGGAAGGACATGAGGAATTGGGCACATTATCTCTGGAAATGGACCCGAATAGGCACTTTAGGCCAGTACGGGGCCAGGATGGGGCACATTATCCCAGAAAGAGGATAGGATGGAGCACATTATACCAGGTCCTAATCAGATCCAGTAATTTGTACAACACTATACCTAATAATGAGGTTTTCTACAGATATTTCCTGGTATAGATTAAAATATCTATAACGATTCTGTTCCAGACCAATTTGGATGGCTGGGAAACTCCATACATAGCTATTCAAATGGATATCTTGCAGGTCTCAGTCTCTTCAGATTTTACAGACAGAAAACCTTTGCACCTTTCACAGTATTGTATGTGATAATTAACTCACACATGATCATTCAGGGATATACAGGTGCTTCTCACAAAATAAGAATACCATCAAAAAGTTAATTGATTTCAGTTTTTCTATACAAAAAGTGAAACTCATATATTATATACAGCTCTGGCAAAAATTAAGAGACCACTGCAAAATTTTCAGTTTGTCTGATTTTTCTCTTTATAGGTATATTTTTGAGTAAAATGTAATTTGCTCTTTTATTCTATAAAATACTGACAACATGTCTCCGAATTTCCAAGCAATAAATTTTGTATTTTTTTTCTGACAAAGAAAAATGGTCAAAAATAAAAAAAACTGTAACATCTCTTCAGATATTTGAAGACAGCTATGAAATTTCATCTTAGCCTTCTTCTTGCAAGATATACATTCCCAGAAATTTTAAGCGTTCCTCGTAGGACATACTTTGCAATCCGCTTACCATCCTGGTAGCTCTCCACTGAAATTGCTTCAGTTTGAAAGAGAACTCACCACCTCTCTTGGCAGCCTCTCCATTGATTTCCTTCACTGTCAAAAAGTTTTCTTCTAATATCTAATCTGTATCTTCTCCCTATTAGTTTTATTCCATTGCTTATTGTGCTTCATTATTATTCTCATGTGCACATGGAAGCACAATAAGCAATGGAATAAAACTAATAGGGAGAAGATACAGATTAGATATTAGAAGAAAACTTTTTGACAGTGAAGGAAATCAATGAAGAGGCTGCCAAGAGAGGTGGTGAGTTCTCTTTCAATGGAAGTATTCAAACAGAGTCTGGAAAGACATCTGTCTGAGATGGTTTAGTGAATCCTACATTGAGCAGGAGGTTGGACACGATGAGCCTTGAGGTCCCTTCGGACTCTAACATTCTATGATTCTAAAAGAAATGCACACCCTGATTTTATTGTTGCATTAGTGAATCTCACAAAGTGAGGGATGTTGGTAGCAATTTTTATTTCATCACCCTTACTTGAATTTTATTTTTACAGAAAGTGGCCAAAACGTTGCCTGGTACTTCTATTTTATTATTTATTTAATTACATTTTATTATATGTGGGTATTAACTTTAGCGCTGTGCCCTTTCCGTTTTGTAGAATAAGTAATTATGTGTGGAAAAAATGAAAAACTTTGCAAAAACAAAGTAAATAACTATTGTGGCTTCAGAGAAAGTGTGACTGTGTTACTGCATAGAAACGCAGTAAGCCACATGGGGACACATATTGTTGCACAGATGAATTAGAAATAATAGATAAAATATAAATACATGGAGAAAAGAAAATTGTTATATGAAAATATGGGTGAGAACCAGGATGTTCACAGAGAGAGAATGATTGTTTTGTGCATGGAATGTGGTGAGCCACAGGGAAACAAGTGTTATTATCTAGTAAAATAATAAAGAAGAAAATGATAAAATATAATTATATAATGTTAAAGTTTAATAGCAACAAATAGAGATATAAAGAAGGTGAGACACGAGTACTGTAGAATGATTGAAGGGCATCAGTAGAGTAACCAAGAAGTCACTGAGTATGAAAGTCAATAAATAATAAAACAATAGTAAACAATATAATACTAAGGGTTTTTCCATTCTTATGCTCCTTGCCTTGAACTACAATATGGGATTTATTGACTTTCAAACTCAATGAGTTCCTGTTTACATTACTGATGTCCTTCAATCATCAATTTCCATTTCTTGCCATATTTCTTTTCAAGTCTTTTTATATGTTGCTATTAAACTTTCACCTTATATGCTTATATTTTATTGCTCTGTTCTATCTAATTTTACTATCTGCTAATACTTATTTCTATGTGGCTCACCACGGTACAAGCAGAACACAGGCGTTCTATCTCTGTGATCATGATGGCTCTCACCTATCATTTCAAATACATTTTTTTTTTCTTTTTCCCACACAATATTTTTCTTATATAATTTTTTTAGGTTGTACTATTGTAACCTGTCATTTTTCATTTTCTGTTATTCTTTCTAAATTCTAAAGCACTTATGTTACAGCCTTTCTTGCATATTTATTTGTAGCTCTTCGCCATAAATTTATATTTCATATATTCTTTCGTATTCATCTATATAACAAGACGTGGCTCACTGCGTTGCTACGCACTATCACAGTAAGACCAAACTGGCTCTTACCTTTGTTTTTTAAAAACAAATATTGTTTCCACACATAATTATTTTTTTTATTTTTTTCTCGCAATGCTATCTCTTTTTAAGCAAAAAAAAAAATCTTTTTTTTTTCTTTTTTTCTCTTTATTGATATTGGCAAATTGATGAATTACTGACATTCTATGTGATTTTTTTGGCCTCTTTTTGAAAGTACTTTCTATTTAAGTCTGTTACTATGAAGCTTTGTCCTTTGTATGTGGTTATATTTTGATGAAGATGTCTGAAGGCTTCGAAAAGCGTGGATCCTCAAACAGTATCAGGTCTACTTTGAGTCTTTAACCATTCTTTCAATCTCCATCAGCATACACAGGTGAGAAATTAATAGTAATAATTAGAGTTGAGCGAAACAGGTCGGTCAGATTCAAAAATCACGAACTTTAACCAAAAAGAATTCCTCCTCAGCACCCAGAGAAAAGAGGGAAAAAAAAAAAAAGCAACAAACAGAGTTTCCTTATTACTATTTTCCCCTTCTGTGAGTACCATACAATTTTCAGTTTTTTGGCCGATTATACTGTTATGTTTTGGTAACTGAGGAGAAATAGCAAAAAATACCAAAAGCGGTAATACACCAGAGTGTCTCTGTTCCTGAAATGCAGAAACTGCCTCAGGAGGCCAATTCACCACATCGGAACCCTTTTTGGTCAAATCAGTCAATGGTTTAACAATACCAGAGAAATTACCAATAAATTTACGATAAAAATTGGCAAAACCCAAAAATCTCTGAAGAGCCTTCAATGAAGTAGTTGAACCCATTCACAGATGGCCTGAACCTTGACTGGGTCCATTTCAATAACAGACGGAGACAAAATGAATCCCAGAAATGAGATCTTCTGTACGCCAAAAAGACTTTTTGATCCATCACATACAGTGCATTCTCTCTCAAAATCTGGAACACAGTACGAACATGTTTCACATGAGAGTCCCAGTCATTGGAAAAAATAAAGATATCATCCAAATAAACAATCAGAAATTTATCCACAAAATCCCTGAAAATATCATTCATGAAGGATTGGAAGACGGAAGGGCATTAGTAAGCCAAAAGGCATCACTAGGTACTCAAAATGCCCCTCTGGGGTATTAAACGCTGTCTTCCATTCATCCCCGTGCTTAATGTGAATAAGGTTATATGCCCACTGAGGTCAGCTTGGTAAACCAACAGCACTTTTCACTCAGGAAAATAGGTCAGAAATCAAAGGTAACGGATATTGATATTTAACCCCTTCCCGACCCATGACGCCACGTAGGCGTCATGAAAATCAGTGCCAATCCGACCCATGACGCCTATGTGGCGTCATGAAAGGATCGCGTCCCTGCGGGTCGGGTGACCGGGGTCACTGAAAGGTCACCCGACCCGCCGGCACAGGACCCTTTGTGCTTCACCACAGGGGGGTTGGCTTAACCCCCCGTGGCCACGATCGCTCTGATTGGCTGTTAAAAGTGAAACAGCCAATCAGAGCAATCTGTAATATTTCACCAATATAATTGGTGAAATATTACAATCCAGCCATGGCCGATGCTGCAATAGCATCTGCCATGGCTGGACACTGAGCCCTGACCCCCCCACACGGATTCACGGCGGCGATCGGCCGCCGCCACCGAAAGATGGCAGCGGTCGGTCACCGCCGTCACTAAAAGCTCCCCTCGTCCTGGCCTCCGCTGCCCCACCTTCTGATCCCCCCCCTCACTTCTGACCCCCATGCTCACCTCTCCCGGTCCACTGATGTCCCTGGATCCTTCCCGGCGGCTGCCCGGGATTCTTCATGGGCGCCGCCATCTTGGAAAATGGCGGGCGCATGCGCAGTGCGCCCGCCGGCCGGCGCATGCGCAGTGCGCCCTGCCTAGTCAAAAAATGTATTTTGATCACTGTGATAAACTGTCACAGTGATCAAAATAAAAAAAAGTAAGTGAACCCCCCCCTGTCATAGGTAGGGAAAAATAATAAAGAATTTTTTTTTTTCCTATTAGGCCCTGTGCACACGTTGCGGATTTCTCTGCGGATCCGCAGCT
This sequence comes from Oophaga sylvatica, assembly GCA_033576555.1. Lineage (NCBI taxonomy): Eukaryota > Metazoa > Chordata > Amphibia > Anura > Dendrobatidae > Oophaga > Oophaga sylvatica. The sequence goes on along the minus strand of JARQOD010000004.1, from coordinate 50,759,835 downwards.
GATTTCTCTGCTGATCCGCAGCTGATTTCTTTGCTGATCCACAGCGGATTTCGCTGCTGATCCGCAGCGGATTTCGCTGCTGATCCGCAGCGGATTTCGCTGCTGATCTGCAGCTGATTTCGCTGCTGATCCGCTGCTGATTTCGCTGCAGATCAGCAGCGAAATCAGCAGCGAATCAGCTGCGGATCAGCAGCGAAATCAGCTGCGGATCAGCAGCGGATTTTGCTGCTGATCCGCAGCTGATTTCGCTGCTAATCCGCAGCTGATTTCGCTGCTGATCCGCAGCTGATTTCGCTGCTAATCCGCAGCGGATTTTGCTGCGGATCAGCAGCGGATTTTGCTGCTAATCCGCAGCTGATTTCGCTGCTGATCCGCAGCTGATTTCGCTGCTAATCCGCTGCGGATTTTGCTGCGGATCCGCAGCGGATTTGGCGCTGCGGATCCACAGCAGATCCAGAAACCATGTACAGTACAATGCAAATAAATGGTAAAAAAAAAACGCTGTGCACATGCTGCAGATTTTTCAGCGCGGATTTGCTGCGGTTTTAAATCCGCAGCATGTCAATTCTTTGTGCGGATTCCGCAGCGATTTTACACCTATTCCATTATAGGCGTAAAACCGCAGAGAAAAACCGCAGCAAATCCGCGCTAAATACGCAGGTAAAAGGCAGGTCATTTTACCTGCGGATTTTAGAAAAATCCGCAAGTGAATCCGCAACGTGTGCACGGGGCCTTAGGGTCAGGCTGGGTTCATATTGCATTATGGCAGTCCGTTAGATGGACTGCGTTTCACCGCGGTATAACGCGGTGTAACGCAGTCCGTTAACGCTGCCATTCACCCCATTTGTGTGTGCATCGCAACGCATGCCATGAAGCGGCATGCGTTCGCGACGTGTCGTCATTCAGTGACGGAGCCTTGGACGCAGGCTGCAGCGCCTGGGCTCCATCACCGCTAGCACAGATGAATCATCGCTGATTCCTCTGCACTAGCGGGTATAGCATAACGCGATCGCGTTATGCTATACCGTTACCAGCCCGTCAACGCTACGTGTTGAACAGGCTGGTAAAACGCAATATGAACCCAGCCTTAGGGTTAGAACTAGGGTTAAGGTTAGAACTAGGGTTAGGGTTAGAACTAGGGTAAGGGTTAGAACTAGGGTAAGGGTTAGAACTAGGGTTAGGGTTGGAATTAGGGTTAAGGTTGGGATTAGGGTTAGGGTTGGGGATAAGCGTTAGGGGTGTTTTGGGGTTAGGGTTGGGATTAGGGTTAGGCTTGTGGTTAGGTTTATGGTTAGAGTTGGGATTAGGGTTAGGGGTGTGTTGGGGTTAGGGTTATGGTTAGGGTTTGTATTAGGGTTAGGGGTGTGTAGGGGTTAGGGTTGGGGTTAGGGGTGTGTTGGGGTTAGGGTTGGAGTTAGAATTGAGGGGTTTCCACTATTTAGGTACATCAGGGGATCTCCATACGCGACATGGCGCCACCATTGATTCCTGCAAATTTTGCGTTCAAAAAGTCAAACAGTGCTCCCTTTATTCCAAGCCCCGACGTGTGCCCAAACAGTGGTTTACCCCCACATATGGGGTATCAGCGTACTCGGGAAAAATTGCACAACAACTTTGGGGGTCTAATTTCTCCTGTTACTGTTGGGAAAAAAAATTGGGGACTAAAAAAGTTATTTTTGTGGAAAAAAATGATTTTTTTATTTTCACGGCTCTGCGTTATAAACTTCTGTGAAGAACTTGGGGGTTCAAAGTGCTCACTACACATCTAGATAAGTTCCTTGCGGGGTCTAGTTTCCAAAATGGGGTCAGTTGTGGGGAGTTTATACTGTTTAGGCACATCAGGGACTCTGCAAACGTAACATGACGCCCGCAGACCATTCCATCAAGTCGGCAATTCAAAACGTCACTACTTCCCTTCCGAGCCCCGAAGTGTGCCCATACAGTAGTTTTCTCCCACATATGGGATATCAGCGTACTCAGGACAAATTGGAAAACAACTTTTGAGGTCTAATTTCTCCTGTTACCCTTGGGAAAATAAAAAAATTGGGGACTAAAAGATCATGTTTGTGGAAAAAATATGATTTTTTTATTTTCATGGCCCGGCGTTATAAACTTCTGTGTAGCCCTTGGGGGTTCAAAGTGCTCACTACACATCTAGATAAGCTCCTTAGGGGGTCTAGTTTCCAAAATGGGGTCACTTGTGGGGGGTTTCTACTGTTTAGGCACATCAGGGGCTCTGCAAAGGCAACATGACGCCCACAGAACATTCCATCAAGTCTGCATTCCAAAATGGCGCTCCTTCCCTTCTGTGCTCTCCCATGTGCCAAAACAGTGGTTCCCCCCCACATATGGGGTACCAGTGTACTCAGGACAAACTGTACAACAACTTTTGTGGTCCAATTTCTCCTGTTACCCTTGTGAAAATAAAAATTGCGGGTTAAAAAAATCAGTTTTTGAGGAAAAAAATGATTTTTTATTTTCACGGCTCTGCATTACAAACTTCTGTGAAGCACGTGGGGGTTCAAGGTGCTCACCACACATCTAGTTAAGTTCCTTGAGGGGTCTAGTTTACAAAATGTGGTCACTTGTGGGGGTTTCTACTGTTTAGGCACATCAGGGGCTCTGCCCGCCCGCAGACCATTCCATCAAGTCGGCATTTCAAAGCGTCACTACATCCCTTCCAAGCCCTGACGTGTGCCCAAACAGTGGTTCTCCCCCACATGTGAGGTACTAGCGTACTTAGGACAAATTAGACAACAACTTTTGGGGTCCAATTTCTCCTGAAACCATTGTGAAAATAAAAAATATGGGGCTAAATAATAATTTTTTGAGAAAAAAAATGATTTTTTATTTTCACGGCTCTGCGTTATAAAGTTTTGTGAAGCACCTGGGGGTTCAAAGTGCTCACTGTGCATCTGCATAAGTTTCTTAGGGGGTCTAGTTTCCAAAATGGGGTCATTTGTGGGGGAGCTCCAAAGTTTAGGCATACAGGGGCTCTCCAAACATGACATGGTGTCCGCTAACGACTGGAGCTAATTTTCCATTCAAAAAGTCAAATGGCGCTCCTTCCCTTCTGAGCCCTGCCGTGCGCCCAAACAGTGGTTTATGACCACATATGAGGTATCTGTGTACTCAGGAGAAATTGCCCAACAAATTTTAGGATCCAATTTATACTGTTGCCCATGTGAAAATGAAAAAACTGAGGCTAAAAGAAAATTTTTGTGAAAAAAAAAGTACTTTCTTTTTTTTACGGATCAATTTGTGAAGCACTTGGGGGTTCAAAGTGCTCACTCTGCATCTAGATAAGTTCCTTGGGGGTCTAGTTTCCAAAATGGGGTCACTTGGGGGAGCTCCAATGTTTAGGCACACAGGGACTCTCCAAATGCAACATGATATCCGCTAAATATTCCAGCATATTTTCCATTCAAAAAGTCAAATGGCGCTCCTTCCCTTCTGAGCCCTGCCGTGCGCCCAAACAGTGGTTTATGACCACATATGAGGTATCGGTGTACTCAGGAGAAATTGCCCAACAAATTTTAGGATCCAATTTATACTGTTGCCCATGTGAAAATGAAAAAACTGAGGCTAAAAGAAAATTTTTGTGAAAAAAAAAGTACTTTCTTTTTTTTACGGATCAATTTGTGAAGCACCTGGGGGTTTAAAGTGCTCACTCTGCATCTAGATAAGTTCCTTGGGGGTCTAGTTTCCAAAATTCGGTCACTTGTGGGGGAGCTCCAATGTTTAGGCACACAGGGACTCTCCAAATGCGACATGGCAACCGCTAAATATTCCAGCATATTTTCCATTCAAAAAGTCAAATGGCGCTCCTTCCCTTCTGAGCCCTGCCGTGCGCCCAAACAGTGGTTTATGACCACATATGAGGTATCGTTGTACTCAGGAGAAATTGCCCAACAAATTTTAGGGTCCATTTTATCCTGATGCCCATGCAAAAATGAAAAAATTGATGCTAAAAGAAAAATTTTGTTGGAAAAATTAAAATGTCCATTTTTTCCTTCCACGTTGCTTTAGTTCCTGTGAAGCACCTGAAGGGTTAATAATCTTCTTGAATGTAGTTTTGAGTAGCTTGAGGGGTGCAGTTTTTATAATGGTGTCACTTTTGGGTATTTTCTGCCATATAGACCCCTCAAAGTGACTTCAAATGTGAGGTGGTCCCTAAAAAAAATGGTTTTGTAAATTTTGCTGTAAAAATGAGAAATCGCTGGTCAACTTTTAACCCTTATAACTTCCTAACAAAAAAAAATGTTGTTCCCAAAATTGTGCTGATGTAAAGTAGACATGTGGGAAATGTTATTTATTAACTATTTTGTGTCACATAACTCTCTGGTTTAACAGAATAAAAATTCAAAATTTGAAAATTGCGAAATTTTCAAAATTTTGGCCAAAGTTCCATTTTTTTCACAAATAAACGCAAAAATAATCGACCTAAATTTACCACTAACATGAAGCCCAATATGTCACGAAAAAACAATCTCAGAATCGCTAGGATCCGTTGAAGCGTTCCTGAGTTATTACCTCATAAAGGGACACTGGTCAGAATTGCAAAAAATGGCCAGGTCATTTAGGTCAAAATAGGCTGGGTCATGAAGAGGTTAACAGTGATCTTATTCAGGAGGCGATAATCAATACACGGCCTCAATGAACCATCCTTTTTGGCCACAAAGAAAAAACCGGCGCCCAAGGGTGAAGAGGATGGTCTGATATGACCCTTCTCCAATGACTCCTTGATATAAGATCGCATAGCATCGTGTTCAGGTACAGATAAATTAAAAAGGCGACCTTTAGGAAATTTACCACCAGGCACTAATTCAATAGCACAATCATAGCTCCTGTGAGGGGGCAAGGATGCAGATTTACTTTCACTAAACACATCAGAAAAATCAGTCAAAAAGTCAGGGACATCCTGAGACTGGGGAGAGGCAGAAAAAACAGGAGTGTCAGTATTAACACATTGGCAGCCCCAACTGGTCTCAGACACAGATTTCCAATCCAAAACAGGATTATGAGACTGTAACCAAGGGAAACTTAGTACAATAATGTCATGCAGATTATGCAGCACCGGAAATTTCCAATTCTCCTGATGATCTGGTTCAACCCTCATTATCACCTGAGTAGAAAACTGGGGTTTATTTTCCGCCAAAGTGGTAGAATCAATGCCCAGTAGGGGAATAGACTTCCGCAGGGGTATCATGGGAAACCCACAACGTTTGGCAAAGTCAAAATCCATCAGGTTAATACCTGCTCCTGAATCAACAAAAGCCTGAGCAGAAAATGTGGACAGGGAGCAAATCAGGGTAACAGTCAACAGAAATTTAGTCTGAACACTACCCAAGACAACTGAGCGTGCAAAACGTCTTCCCGCTTAGGGTAGACAGAAACAGCATGGGAAGCGTCACCACAGTAGAAACATAACCCATTGCGCTTACGAAACACATGACACTGAGCCCCAGAAGTCACTCCATCACACTGCATGGGCTCAGGAGCTGGCCCACAAGGCAACACCATCTCACGCAAACCTCTGCGCTCACGCAAACGTCTGTCAATTTGAATAGCCAAAGACATAGAATCATTGAGACCAGATGGAAAAGGGAATCCCACCATAACGTCCTTTACTTTTTCTGACAGACCCTTTCGAAAAAGGGCTGCCAAAGCATCATCATTCCATTTGGTCAGGACTGCCCACTTTCGAAATTTCTGACAGTACAACTCAGCCTCTTCAAGACCCTGATTTAATGCCAACAAGATCTTTTCAGCTTGATCAGTGACAATAGGTTCATCATACAATAACCCCAGAGTCTGAAAAAATACATCAATATCATTCAAAATAGGATCCCCAGGTGTCAGGGAAAAAGCCCAATCCTGAGGATCGCCGCGCAGCAGGGAGATGACAATTTGAACCTGCTGTGTCGCGTTCCCTGAGGACTTAGGCTTTAAGGCAAAAAACAACTTACAGTTATTTTTGAAATTCAGAAATTTAGATCGATCCCCCAAAAACAAATCTGGCATGGGGATCCTAGGTTCCACAACCGGCAACCCAGCAAGATAGGTAGCAATACTCCAAACCTCAGTGGCAAGCTGATCCACACGGCCAGACAACTGTGCAAACTCCATTGAGAGAAAAAAATATTCCTCCTTAGCACCCAGAGAAAAGAGGGGGAAAAAAGCAACAAACAGGGTATCCTTATTACTATTTTCCCCTTCTGTGAGTACCATACAATTTTCAGTTTTTTGGCCGGTTATATTGTTATGTTTTGGTAACTGAGGAGAAATAGCAATAAATAGCAAAAGCGGTAATACACCAGAGTGGCTGGAACCTGTTATGTTTCGGTAGCTGAGGAGTGCAGGTAAAAAGGCAATACACCAGAGCAGTTGGAATCTATGGGATTGCAGTACCCTGACTAACCACCACAACTAGAGGCAGCCGTGGAGCGTTCCTACGTTGGTCCTAGACGCCTCGTCACAGCCTGAGAAACTAACTACACCTAAAGATAGAAATAGGAAAGCTATCTGCCCCAGAGCAGAACCCCAAAGATAATAGAAAGCCCCCAAACATGTAATGGCGGTTAGACAAGAGGAAATACTGACACAGAAAGAAAATAGAATGAGCAAACGCTGGGGCCCAAACTATCTAAATAGAAAAGGACAGGAAGGGTACTTACTGCAATCCCAGAAAACCCTGAAAAACACCAACTCTACTAATTTCAAAATCACCTGAGATCACACGACCTCTACCACCTAAATTAGCTCTCTGGTGTAACAAAATCAAAACAGCAGCCACTGAAAAAACTGGAAAAAGCAAAAGAACAAAACTCAGTGGCTGAACTAAACTGAGAAGGCAGAAGCCCCCGGAGGGGACCCAGAAGGCCCCCAAAGAAGTGCAGGACAAAATGCAAAAATATAGCAACAACACAAAAGAAGAAAAATTCTTATCTGGTAGCAGGAGATGCAGACACGACACAGCAGGCTACAAGGGAAACTGGAATGAAGGATTCAGACCAGAACAATTGATCACCGGCAACCCTGATGGGAAAATGACTCCCTTATATAAGACCAGTCAGTAACACCTGATTCCCAGCCCTCACAATCTTCACTAGTACCGCTTGTAACCACCAGAGGGAGCCTCTGCTCAGAACTCATCTCAAACACATTCACAACAGTACCCCCCCCTTGAGGAGGGGTCACCGAACCCTCATTTGAGCAACCAGGTCGGTCAGGATGAGTTCTATGATACGCACGGATAAGTCTCCTAGCATGGATGTCCGAAGCAAACACCCAAGAATTGTCTTCCTGACCATAACCTCTCCATTTAACCAAATACTGGAGTCTTCGTCTAGAAAAACGAGAATCCAATATTTTCTCAACCACATACTCCAGATTGCCCTCAACCAAAACAGGGTCAGGAGGCACAGTAGCAGGAACCACTGGCTCAACAAACCTCTTCAACAAGGACTTGTGGAACACGTTATGGATCTTAAATGTCCCTGGAAGAAACAAACGAAAAGAAACAGGATTAATAATCTCCATGATCTTATAAGGTCCAATGAACCTAGGCTTAAATTTAGGAGATGCTACTCTCATAGGAATATTCTTTGAGGACAACCAGACCAAGTCCCCCACTTTAAACCGAGGACCATCAGTCCTATGCCGGTTAGCAAACCGCTGGGCCTTCTCCTGAGAGAGGGACAACCTCTCCACTACCTGGTCCCAAATCTGTTGCATACGCTCAACAACAGAGTCAACACCTGGACAGACAGAAGCTTCCGTCTGTCCTGAAGAAAATCGAGGGTGAAAACCAGAATTACAGAAAAACGGAGACATCAAAGTGGCAGAGCTAGCCCTATTATTAAGAGCAAACTCAGCCAAAGGCAAAAAAGAGACCCAGTCATCCTGATCAGCAGACACAAAGCATCTTAGATAAGTCTCTAATGTCTGGTTTGTTCTCTCAGTTTGACCATTGGTCTGAGGATGAAATGCCGAGGAGAAAGACAATTGAACACCCAGTTTAGAACAAAAAGTCCTCCAAAATCTGGAAACAAACTGGACTCCTCTGTCAGACACAATGTTCTCAGGAATGCCGTGTAAACGAACCACGTGCTGAAGAAACAACGGCACCAATTCAGAGGAGGAAGGCAACTTAGGTAATGGCACAAGATGTATCATTTTGGAAAACCTATCACAAATTACCCAGATGGTGGTCATTCTCTGAGAAACAGGAAGATCGGAAATGAAATCCATAGAGATATGGGTCCATGGTCTCTTGGGCACAGGCAATGGCATCAACAAACCACTAGAGCGAGAGCAAGGCTTGGAGCGAGAGCAAGTCCCGCAGGACTGCACAAATTCCCTGACATCGCGAGACAAGGTAGGCCACCAAAAGGACCGACTAACCAAGTCTCTGGTACCAAAAATTCCGGGATGCCCAGCCAATGCGGACCAATGAATCTCAGACATCACACTCTTTTTCCATTGGTCCGGGACAAACAATTTTCCAACAGGGCAGCGCTCGGGCCTATCCTCCTGACACCCCTCCAGAGCAAGTCTCAAATTGGGCGAGATGGCGGAAAGAACTACACCCTCTTTCAAAATAACAGAAGGATCAGATAACTCAGGAGAGTCCGCAAGGAAACTCCTCGAGAGGGCATCCGCCTTAACATTCTTAGTGCCAGGAAGAAAGGAAACCACAAAATTAAAACGTGTGAAAAACAAGGCCCACCTGGCCTGTCTAGGATTGAGTCGCTTGGCAGATTCCAGATAGACCAGATTCTTATGGTCCGTAAGGACCACCACCTGATGTTTGGCTCCCTCCAGCCAATGTCTCCACTCTTCAAAAGCCCACTTCATGGCCAATAACTCCCGATTACCCACGTCATAATTACGTTCAGTAGGAGAAAATTTTCGAGAGAAAAAGGCACAAGGGTTACTTTTAGAGGTCTCTGGATCTTTTTGGGACAAAACGGCACCTGCCCCAATTTCAGAGCATCAACCTCCACCTGAAATGGCAGAGAAACATCAGGCTGCCGTAGAACAGGAGCAGAAGTGAATCTCTGCTTAAGTTCCTGAAATGCAGAGACTGCCTCAGGAGGCCAATTCACCACATCAGAACCCTTTCTGGTCAAATCAGTTAATGGTTTAACAATAACCGAGAAATTACCAATAAATTTACGATAAAAATTGGCAAAACCCAAAAATCTCTGAAGAGCCTTTAATGAAGTAGGTTGGACCCAATCACAGATGGCCTGAACCTTGACCGGGTCCATTTCAATAACAGATGGGGACAAAATGAATCCCAGAAATGAGATCTTCTGTACGCCAAAAAGACACTTTGATCCCTTCACATACAGAGCATTATCCTCAAAATCTGGAACACAGTCCGAACATGTTTCACATGAGAGTCCCAGTCATTAGAAAAAATCAAGATATCATCCAAATAAACAATCAGAAATTTGTCCACAAAATCCCTGAAAATGTCATTCATGAAGGACTGGAAGACGGAAGGGGCATTAGTGAGCCCAAAGGGCATCACTAGGTACTCAAAATGCCCTTCAGGGGTATTGAATGCCGTCTTCCATTCATCCCCGTGCTTAATGCGAATAAGGTTATACCCCCCCCTGAGGTCAAGCTTGGTAAACCAAGTAGCGTTTTTCACCCTGGAAAACAGGTCAGAAATCAAGGGTAACGGGTATTGATATTTCACAGTAATATTGTTCAAGAGACGATAATCAATACACGGCCTTAATGAACCATCTTTTTTGGCCACAAAGAAAAAACCGGCACCTAAGGGTGAAGAGGATGGTCTGATATGACCCTTCTCCAATGATTCCTTGATATAAGACCGCATAGCGTCATGTTCAGGTACAGACAAGTTAAAAAGGCGACCTTTAGGGAATTTACTACCCGGCACTAATTCAATAGCGCAGTCATAGCTCCTATGGGGAGGTAAGGATGCAGATTTACTTTCGCTAAACACATCAGAAAAATCAAACAAAAAGTCAGGAACATCCTGAGCTTGGGGGAGGCAGAAAAAACAGGAGTGTTGGTATTAACACATTGGCAGCCCCAACTGGTTACAGACACAGATTTCCAATCCAAAACAGGATTATGAGACTGTAACCAAGGGAAACCCAGCACGATAATGTCATGCAGATTATATAGAACCAAAAATTTGCAGCACTCCTGGTGATCAGGTTCAACCCTCATTATCACCTGAGTAGAAAACTGGGGTTTATTCTCAGCCAAAGGGGTAGAATCGATCCCCAGTAGGGGAATAGACTTCTGTAGGGATATCAAGGGAAACCCACAACGTTTAGCAAAATCATAATCCATCAGGTTAATAGCTGCTCCAGAATCAACGAAAGCCTGAGCAGAAAATGAGGACAGAGAGCATATCAGAGTGACAGTTAATAAAAACTTAGTCTGAACACTACCCAAGACAACTGAGCGTGCAAAACGTCTTCCCCGCTTAGGGCAGACTGAAATAGCATGAGAGGCATCACCACAGTAGAAACATAACCTATTGCGCTTTCGAAACTCATGACGCTGTGCCCCAGACACCACTCCATCACACTGCATGGGCTCAGAAGCTGGCTCACAAGGCAACACCACTCCACGCATACTTCTCCGCTCACGCAAACGTCTGTCAATTTGAATCGCTAATGACATAGAATCATTGAGACCAGAGGGGACAGGGAATCCCACCATAACATCCTTTACATTATCCGACAGACCCTTCCGGAAAAGGGCCGCCAAAGCGTCGTCATTCCATTTGGTCAGGACTGCCCACCTACGGAATCTCTGACAGTATAACTCAGCGTCATCAAGCCCCTGATTTAATGCCAACAAGGCTTTTTCAGCTTGATCAGTGACATTAGGCTCATCGTACAATAACCCCAAAGCCTGAAAAAACGCATCAACATCACTCAAAACAGGATCCCCAGGTATCAGGGAAAAAGCCCAATCCTGAGGATCGCCGCGCAGGAGAGAGATGATAATTTGAACCTGCTGCGCTGCGTTTCCTGAGGACTTAGATTTTAAGGCAAAAAACAATTTACAATTATTTTTGAAATTCTGAAAGTTAGCTCGATCCCCTAAAAACAAATCTGGCATGGGGATCCTAGGTTCCACAACAGGCAACCCAGCAAGATAGATAGCAATACTCCGAACCTCAGTGGCAAGCTGATCCACACGGCCAGACAACTGTGCAAACTCCATTGGGGGAAAAGATCCTTCCCAGCACCCAGAGATACAGAGGGAAAAAAAAAAAAAAAATGCAACAAACAGAAAAATATCTCTGACAACTCTGACAACCTTTTTTCTATCACAATATTTTTTCCCTTCTGTGAGTACCATACAATTTTCAATTTTTAGGCCGGTGATACTGTTATGTTTCGGTAGCTGAGGAGTGCAGGTAAAAAGGCAATACACCAGAGCAGTTGGAATCTATGGGATTGCAGTACCCTGACTAACCACCACAACTAGAGGCAGCCGTGGAGCGTTCCTACGTTGGTCCTAGACGCCTCGTCACAGCCTGAGAAACTAACTACACCTAAAGATAGAAATAGGAAAGCTATCTGCCCCGGAGCAGAACCCCAAAGATAATAGAAAGCCCCCAAACATGTAATGGCGGTTAGACAAGAGGAAATACTGACACAGAAAGAAAATAGAATGAGCAAACGCTGGGGCCCAAACTATCTAAATAGAAAAGGACAGGAAGGGTACTTACTGCAATCCCAGAAAACCCTGAAAAACACCAACTCTACTAATTTCAAAATCACCTGAGATCACACGACCTCTACCACCTAAATTAGCTCTCTGGTGTAACAAAATCAAAACAGCAGCCACTGAAAAAACTGGAAAAAGCAAAAGAACAAAACTCAGTGGATGAACTAAACTGAGAAGGCAGAAGCCCCCGGAGGGGACCCAGAAGGCCCCCAAAGAAGTGCAGGACAAAATGCAAAAATATAGCAACAACACAAAAGAAGAAAAATTCTTATCTGGTAGCAGGAGATGCAGACACGACACAGCAGGCTACAAGGGAAACTGGAATGAAGGATTCAGACCAGAACAATTGATCACCGGCAACCCTGATGGGAAAATGACTCCCTTATATAAGACCAGTCAGTAACACCTGATTCCCAGTCCTCACAATCTTCACTAGTACCGCTTGTAACCACCAGAGGGAGCCTCTGCTCAGAACTCATCTCAAACCCATTCACAACAGGAACCTATTGGATTGCAGTAACCTGAACTAACCACACAACTAGAAGTAGCCATGGAGCGTTCCTATGGTGATCCTAGATGCCTCGTCACAGCCTGAGAGATAACTACACCTAAAGGCAGAAAGATGAAAGCTATCTGACCCGGAGAAGATCCCCAAAGAAAATAGGAAGCCCCCAAACATGTAATGGCGGTTAGACAAGAAGAAAGCACGGACACAGACAGAAAATAGAATGAGCAAACGCTGGGGCCCAATCTGTCCAGTACAAGAAAGAATTCTGACTGCAATCCAACAAAACCCTAACAAAAATACCAACACTTCAAAAAACCTGAGATCACACGATCTCGTCCACCTAAATCAGATCTCTGGTGTAACAAAACGCTATTCAGCAAATAAAAAGTGACAAAGGAGCAAAGCAAAAGTGCAGACAAAACGGAGCACAATTGCAGCGCCAGACCCCCAAAAGGGGACAGACTGCAGTCCACTGCAAGCAGCAAACCAGCAGAGAAAATCAAACAGAGGAAAAAAAAAAAAAGCAAACACTTATCTGAAGGAGAGAAGGAAACTAGCAGTGCTTCAAGCAAGACCAGAAGGAACAATTGATAACCGGCCAGGCTGCTGGGAACTCAGGCCACTTATATCCTACCATTCAGCGCCAGCTGAAGGCCATTCAGTAATCAGTTCATTACCCTCAGCAACCACCAGAGGGAGCCCCAGCTCAGAAGCCGCCTCCAGCATATTCACAACAGTATACTTCTGATACAGTACACTTTTTCTGCTTTTCATATTCTGGTATAATCCATAGTGAGCCTGTGAGCGTCTGTGTGTTTCTCCAGAAATATATATGGAGATTTACATTTACCCCAACACTGTATACAGCTGTACACTTCTGATACAGTACACTTTTTCTGCTTTTCATATTCTGGTCTAATCCATACTGAACCTGTGAGCGTCTGAGTGTTACTCCAGAAATATATACGGAGATTTAAAAATTACCCCGACACTGTATACAGCTGTACGCTTCTGAAACATCACCCTTTTTCTACTTTTTATATTCTGGTGTGATCCATACTGAGACTGTGAGCGTCTGTGTCTGACTCCTGAAATATATACAGAGATTTGAAATTAACCCAACACTGTATAAAGCTGTACGTTTGTGATACAGTACCCTTTTTCAGCTTTTTATATTCTTGTCTAATCCATACTGTGCCTGTGAGCGTCTGTGTCTGCCTCCTGAAATATATACAGAGATTTCCAGTATTTTCACTATACTATATATACCTGGTATTTGGTGATACAGTACCCCTTTTTCTGCTTTTTAAATTCTGGTCTAATCCATACTGAGCCTGTGAGCGTCTGTCTGTTACTCCTGAGATATATAAGAAGATTTACAATTACCCCTACATTGTATACAGCTGTACACTTTGATACAGTACCCTTTTTCAGCTTTTTTACTCTTGTCTAATCCACACTGAGCCTGAGAGCCTCTGTGTCTGACTTCTGAAATATATATGGAGATTTCCAATATTTTCATTATACAAGATATACATGATATCTTGTGATACAGTACCCCTTTTTCATCTTTTTATATTCTTGTATAATCCATACTAAGCCTGAGAGTGTCTGTGTCTGACTCCTGAAATATATACGGAGATTTACAATATTTCACTATACTGTATATACCTGGTATCTGGTGAAACAGTACCCTTTTTCAGCTTTTTAAATTATAGTCTAATCCATACTGAGCCTGAGAGCGTCTTGAAATACATACGGAGATTTACAATATTTTCACTATACTGTATATACCTGGTATCTGGTGATACAGTACCCCTTTTTCTGCTTTTTAGATTCTGGTCTAATCCATACTAAGGCTGTGAGCATCTGTCTGTTACTCTGGAAATATATACGTAGATTTACAATTACCCCTACACTGTATACAGCTGTACGCTTGTGATACAGTACCATTTTTTCCAGAAAGTCCTCATCCATCCAACACTGTAAGTGCATCATTGACACCTGGAAAATTGGCCCACATGTGTGATTATTACTTGCGGATCTGCTTCTTATATTCTGGTCTAATCCATACTGAGCCTGAGAGAGTCTGCGTTTGACTCCTGAAATATATACGGAGATTTCCAATATTTTCACTATACTATATATACCTGGTATCTGGTGATACAGTACCCCTTTTTCAGCTTTTTATATTCTTGTCTAATCCATACTGAGCCTGAGAGCGTCTGTGTCTGCCCCTGAAATATATACTGAGATTTACAATATTTTCACTCTACTATATATACCTGGTATCTGGTGATACAGTACCCCTTTTTCTCCTTTTTATATTCTGGTCTAATCCATACTGAGCCTGTGAGCATCTGTCTGTTACTCTGGAAATATATACAGAGTTTTACAATTACCCCTACACTGTATACAGCTGTACGCTTGTGATACAGCACCCTTTTTCAGCTTTTTATATTCTTGTCTAATCCATACTGAGCCTGTGAGCGTCTGTGTCTGCCTCCTGAAATATATACGGAGATTTACAATATTTTCACTATACTATATATACCTGGTATCTGGTGATACAGTACCCCTTTTTCAGCTTTTTATATTCTTGTCTAATCCATACTGAGCCTGAGAGCGTCTGTGTCTGACTCCTCCAATATATACAGAGATTTACAATATTTTCACTATACTATATATACCTGGTATCTGGTGATACACTACCCTTTTTCAGCTTTTTATATTCTTGTCTAATCCATACTGAGCCTGACAGCGTCTGTGTCTGACTCCAGATATACATACGGAGAGTTACAATTTTCCCTACACTGTATACAGCTGTACGCTTTTGATACAGTACCATATATCTGCTGGTATTTTGGGTACATTTTTCCAAAAATGAGGAAGTATGGTGGAAGAGGCCACGGACGTGGTGTGTGGGGGGCCAGTTGGTACTGATGGTGGTGGTGATGCATCTGCTGGAAGTGCCAAAAGCACAATAGCACCTAAGGCAGGAGGTGTTGAGCCTGCGTCATCGTCTGGCTCCAGAAGGCCTGGAAGGCTCCATTTTCTGGGAGTAGGTAAACCGCTTTTAAAGCCTGAGCATCAAGAACAGGTTTTGGCTTATATTGCCGAAACAGCTTCCAGCTCTATCGCCTCCTCTTCTGAAGTTTCAAAACTGCAAGCACTGAGTCGTCAGTGCAGTCTCCTGGTCAGGAACAACACATTTCCTTGTGTCCTTCACCCCCACCAAAAGTGAACGATGCGGCAGACCACACTTCAGATTACTCCATGGAGCTGTTTTCACATACCACGCCTGGCTTATCAAGTCAAATCCTGGATTCCCCAGTCCAACATGAATCAGAGATGGAGTGCATCATAAGCATTAGCATCCCACTTATGCATCTGCTCATGCAAACTTTGACGCACATTAAGGATCATATCAAAAAACTGACCGGCACATCCAAACTTAGATTCAGTGTGAACAGGTGCTAAACCTAGAGTCATTAAGGATCAGGCGTCTGCAATGGAGGAGGCAGAGGAGGAGGAGGATGAGGGGAATGATTATTTTGGGGAGGAGGATGATTCCCAGGGGGCAAGAGAAAATGTTGGCTTGCCAAGTTCAGGTACAGGGTTTGTGCATGACTGGAGGGATGTGGATTTGACAGAAAGTGCTCCTCCACCCACCACTGTCAGTGCATCACTGTCATCTGGAACATTGGCCCACATGTGTAACTATGTCTTGCATATCCTAAAAAGAGACCCCCGCATTGCCAAAATTATGAAGGATGACGACTACTGGTTGGCCAGCATCCTCGATCCACGCTATGAAGGCAAATTACAGAACATCATACCACAAGAGAACCTAGAGCTAATATTGGCGGACAAACAAGCAACTCTGGTAAACCGTTTGTTAGAGGCATTCCCAGCACACAGCAGCGGTGCAGGTTCTACCACTAGCTGTACTGGGCCAAACGGAAGAGGTGTTCGTGGTGCACACAGCCGAAGTGGCGTTGAAGACAGGGGTTTCATGACCATGTTGTGGACTGTTTTCTCAATTAACGCTAACACGACTGTTAATACTGAATTCATTGCAACAGACAGGAGACAGCAGTTGTCAACTATGGTTCAAAATTACCTCTCTTTCCCTATTGATGTTCTCCCTCACAGTTCATTCCCCTTTGACTACTGGGCCTGTAAACTGGACACCTGGCCTGAATTGGCCCAATATGCTTTACAGGAGCTCGCTTGCCATGCTGGTAGTGTGCTATCAGAAAGAGTCTTCAGTGCTGCTGGATCAATCCAGACAGAAAGAAGGACCCGGCTGTCGACCCAAAATGTTGGTGATCTCACCTTCATAAAAATGAACCATGCCTGGGTTTCAAAGGATTTTGTCCCATCTTTCCCTGATGACACATAGGTTGTCAGCAAAATGGCTCGCCTTGTCCTCCTCTTCCTCCGACATCTCCAATTCCTCCATTTACAGCTGCTGAACATCCAGCCTACACCTCAACATATGCCATTTTTGCCACCTCCCTAACTGAGCTGTACACCCCCCATTGCCGGCGTCAGCACCTGGTGCACCCGGGCAAGTGCCAGTTCCCTGAGCAGGTGGGGGGGCCGACTGGTGGGCGACAGCACTGGCACAGGGCCCCTCATGGAACGCAAAAGTGTCTCTGATGGTGGGGGGGCCCACTCGCCGTCAGACACACTGGCGTATCATGAGGGACCCTGTGCCAGTGTCGTCGCCCACGAGTGGGCCCCCTGCTTGCTCAGGGCCCCAGCACTTGCAATACTTACCCCTCCCTGCTCCACCGCTGTGACGTCTTCCGCGTTTCCTGACAGTGACATTCAGGTTAGAGAGCGCGATGACATCACGTCTGTACGCCCTCTGCCTAAACAGTCCAAGTGCAGAGAGCAGGAAGATGGCGACGCTGAGGAGTCCAGAGTAGAGCAGCGCTCAGCGAGGAGAGGTATTTCATTTTTTTTAATGTTTGGAGCAATGTATATGGAGCATTATACACTGGAGAATTATATATGGGGCCCAGCATACACTTGAGCATCATAGATAGGGCCCATCATACACTGGAGCATTCTAAATGGGGCAAAACAGACACTGGAGCAGCATCTATGGGGTCCATTCTACACTGGAGCATTATAAATGGGGTCCATTAAATATGGAGCATTATTTTGGCCCATCATACACTGGAGCATCGTCCATGGGGCCCATCATATACTGGAGCATTCTAAATGGGGCAGATCAGACACTGGAGCAGCATATACGGGGCCCATTATACACTGGAGCATTATAAATGGGGCCCATTATATATGGAGCATTATATTGGCCCATAAGACACTGGAGCATCATCCATGGGGACCATCACATACTGGAGAATTCTAAAAGGGGGAAACCAGACACTGGAGCAGCATATACGGGGCCCATTACACACTGAATCTTTATAAATGGGGCCTAATATATATGGAGCATTATATTGGCCCATCATACACTGGAACATCATCCATGGGGCCCATCATATACTGGAGCATTCTAAATGGGGCAGATCAGACACTAGAGCAGCATATATGGGGCCCATTATAAATTGGAGCATTATAAATGGGGCCCATTATATATGGAGCATTATATTGGCCCATCATACACTGGAGCATCATCCATGGGGCCCATCATATACTGGAGCATTCTAAATGGGGGCATCAGACACTGGAGCAGCATCTACGGGGCCCATAATACATTGGAGCATTATAAATGGGGCCCATTATATATGGAGCATTATATTGGCCCATTA
Organism: Oophaga sylvatica; assembly: GCA_033576555.1. NCBI lineage: Eukaryota > Metazoa > Chordata > Amphibia > Anura > Dendrobatidae > Oophaga > Oophaga sylvatica. The sequence continues at coordinate 50,741,802 of JARQOD010000004.1, read as the reverse complement.
TACACTGGAGCATCATCCATGGGGCCCATCATATACTGGAGCATTCTAAATGGGGGACATCAGACACTGGAGAAGCATCTACGGGGGCCCATTATACACTGGAGCATTATAAATGGGGCCCATTATATATGGAGCATTATATTGGCCCATCATACACTGGAGCATCATCCATGGGGCCCATCATATACTGGAGCATTCTAAATGGGGGACATCAGACACTGGAGCAGCATTTACCGGGCCCATTATACACTGGGCATTATAAATGGGGCACATTATATATGGAGCATTATTTTGGCTCATAAGACACTGGAGCATCATCCATGGGGACCATCATATACTGGAGCATTCTAAATGGGGGCATCAGACACTGGAGCAGCATCTACGGGGCCCATAATACATTGGAGCATTATAAATGGGGCCCATTATATATGTAGCATTATATTGGCCC